>JAWWMS010000001.1:103009765-103039921 GCA_035048045.1 Chlorospingus semifuscus
GGGGATGCCTGAGGGGAGGCTGTGAACTTGTGGGAAGCTCGTGGTGGAACAGGCTCCTGGCAGGTCTCCTGGTAGGACTTCTGACTGTGTGGACGATCCATGCTGGAGCAAACTGTGCCTGAAGGACTGTACCCTGTGGGAGAGTGATCCAGGTTGCAGCACTTTGTGGAGGACTGTGGGGTGGACTCATGGTAGAGCAGGGGAAGGACTCCTCTCTGTGAGCAGTGGAAGAAACAACCTGTGATGAATCTCCATTCCCATCTGCCTGCACTGCTGGGGTGGAAGATAGAGGTGGGAAGGAGAGAGGAGTGCAAGGAAGGGCTTTTTAAAGTCTTATTTTCCTTCTCATTATCCTGCTCTGATTTTTTGAGTAATAAATTCAATTAATATCACTAATTGGAGTCCATTTTGCCCATGATGGTATTTGGTGAGTGATCTCTCCGAGTCCTTATCTCAACTCACAAATCCTTTGTTATCTTTTCTCTCCTCTGTCCAGCTGTGGAGGGGAATGACAAGGTGGTTTTGGTGGGTGCCTGGCTTCCAACCAGGGTCAACATACTACAGCTCCTCTCAGCTGAGATCTGGTTTAGAGTACTGCATCCAGCTCTGAGATCCTCCGCACAAGAAAGATATCAACATCTTGGAGCAATTCCAGAGGAGGGCCACAAAGATATTTGGACCCCTTGTTTGAGGACAGGCTGAGAGAATGAAGCCTGGAAAAGAGAAGACTTCAAGGTGACCTAATTGCATCCGTACAAGACCTGAAGGCAAACTATGAAAAAGATTAAGAGGGACTTTTCACAAGAACGTGTAGTCACAGGACAAGGGGAATGGATTAAACCTACAAGAGAGTGGGTTTAGATGAGATATTTGGAGAAAGTCAGTTCTTTGCAGTGCAGTTGGAGAGACACTGATACAGGTTGCCCAGAGAAGCTGTGGATGCTGCATCCCTGGAGGCATTCAAGGTCACACTGGGTGGAGCTCTGAGAGCCTGGCTTCTCCATGGCAGGGGAATTAGTATGAGATAATCAATCTTTAAGGTCCTTTTCAACCCAAACCAATGATTTGAGTTAGTATGAGATAATCAGTCTTTAAGGTCCTTTTCAACCCAAACCAATGATTTGAGTTAGTATGAGATAATCAATCTTTAAGGTCCTTTGCAACCCAAACCAATGATTTGAGTTAGTATGAGATAATCAATCTTTAAGGTCCTTTCCAAACCAAATCTATGATTCTATGATTCTGTGATCTTCCATTCACATCAATAAATAATAGAAAAATACAGCAGCTCTTGGGACATTGAAGAAAAGCTACAATTTCTGGCAATGAGCTATTCAAATCTAACAAGAAGATACAATCTACTAATCCAGCTGTAGTATCTACTTCAACATAAAAACTTTTCAAGAGCCCCTTAAACTTGAATAAATCATGCTCTAATGACAATCATGCACAAATCATGAACTACAAAATTTTACCAATTCTTTTGCTTGTATGGGAAGTATCTATAATTCTCCTCTTCTAATAAGATTACTTGCTACTGGTTTTGATAGCATGAACAATCCTGAGCTAAAGGGTAGCAAGACACATTTTTCCTGAATATTTACTTGCTTTTACTATAGGAATATTCAGAGTATATTTGCTGGTGAGATCCCTCAAGTGCCAATTTCAAAGCTAATCATGAGCTGTGCAATTGTACAAATATCAAGAACACAAATCTATAGCTGAAGGTATATGTCTGAATTGTTCCTTCTTTATTTTAATTTTGCACTTTATTTTCCATTCTCAAGTGGAATTTCAGGTTTTTTATAAAATCTGAGTTGAAAAAAGCAGCAATATCTCTGATTAAGGAATGTGCTATTGGGAACTACTTAACAAGCAAAGACTGAGTAAGAGCTCTACTCTTCCTCTATTTTGTGTTTCCTCAAAGCAGTACCACTTCTGATTCCAATCTTCCAGACCCTTTTGAATTCCTCATTTCTTATGTATAATGGAGAATCTATATGTTCCTCAGAAGATGTCTTACATAAACAAGCTCATAAAAAATGATGTATTTTGTTCTTTTGTTATTTAGCTTTTCTGTTATCAAGGATTTTTTAAGGTCTTTTTTAAATAAAGACCTACCTCCAGTCTTTCTAATTTCTTTTTTTTTTTTTTAATTTCAGGTGCCACCACACTCTTTCTGATCACAGGTGCTTGAGGCATATGCTATGATCTCATAAGGAAGATAAAAAGGGGTACATAAAGGGGTTAAGATAGCTAATGCTTGTATGCTATGAGTGCCCCACCCCTCCTTCATTTGCATTTTAGGCTTGTTCCTAAAACAAAGTATTGGTACATGTAATGAAGACTTCAATCATATTTCTATTTACATTGAGACCTTGTGACAAAAGACTGCATTATATGAAATATTTAAAGTGATTTAAAAATTATTGAGTATGCAAATGGTAAAAAATACAAAATATGTAAAAGGAACAATCTAGTTATTTCTGCAAAGTCAGGTCTGAATGGAGGTAATTACAGTCTTGAAAAAGACACAGGAGGGGTTAAAGTATTGGTTGTCTCTTTTTGCTGTCTCTTACGAATTAATGTGCAAAAAAAATCTGTAAGTTTATTTTAATGGTGTGTTTTGGATAACTTCCTATACAAAATATATGGCCTGTGTGGTGCACTATATCATTAAGCTGTAGTATTTTACAGCAAAGATATTTTTGCAAGAGCCAACCTGCAATTTAATCATAACTACAGTATTTCATTCTTAGTATATAAATACATTCTTTATGAAACATGCAGTTCTAATTTAGAATTTTAAAAGGACTGATTAAGTGCAGACTGAAGTTAACAAATAAAAATCTTTGTCTGCAAGCACTGGGCTTTACTGCCAAGTTAGGTAAAAATGTTTTAATCAAATAACATTTTTTTATATGTTATGTTATTTAGGACCATTCTACATATTTTGGAACAATATTGTGGAAGAGACAACAGATTTTTTGAAAGAATGAGTATGCATCTGGGAGGGTCTCACATGACACATCATTAGATGAACTGCTAGAAAAATAAAATGACAGTCCATAAATAGAAGCTGGCATGCTGCAGCAGAATAATAATTCTTCCCTTTGGTATTCTGGACAAAGAAGACAAAACCAATTCAATCTGCACTACACTGCATTATGGCATGTTACATCCATTATTCCAAAAAAGCTTGATTAAAATGTAATTACTGAGATGCTAGCTTGCTATTAATGTCTCATGAATAAGATATTTTATGTTGTTTACTGGTACATTGTTTTTGTTTGTAATGTGTATCACAAATACACTTGATCAGTTGTATTGTATTTATTTCATTTTTTTCCATTTCCTACTTTTACTGGTAAATATATTTTATGTTCTCATCTTCACTGTTTGAGATCCAGCCTCTCTGACCAGTCTCAGAGAAAAGATGAGTCCAGGAAGGCTGGATATTCTCCAAGAAGTAAATCTTAAAGGCGCAGGAACAGGCCATCCCCACCAGCTGGAAGACAAAATGTTGGGGAAGACTGGCCCAGCTGGTCAGAAGGTTTTGACTGGAAGTCAGGAATAAAAGGAGAGTATATGACCTTTGGAAGAAGGAGCATGGAGGCGGACTAAAATGATGTCATGAGCTTATGCAGGGAGAAAAACAGAGAGACCAAAGTCCGAATAGAAATTTGGACTATTGCTGTAAAGACAACAAAATATTTCTATAAGTATTATAGAGGCAGAAGGATGGCTAAGAAGAATCTTCATCCTTTGTGGCATGTAACAGCAAACATAGTGACAAAGGAGGTGGAGGAAGAAGCTGGGTACCAAACGAAAGTCCTGCTTGAGTAATCTGATCTACTAGGAGATGGCCCAGGGAGAGGGTGTGGGTGTGGTCTGCCTTTAGTAAAGCTTTGTCGTGCTTCCTACAGCATCCTCCTGGAGGAATTGGCTGCTTGTGGCTTGGGAAGGTGCACTCTTCCCATGGTAAAAACCTGTCTGGATGGCTGGGCCTAGGGAATGATGGGGAATGGGGTTAGTCCAGCTGCTGACTGGTCACCAGTGGCGTTCCCCAGGGCTCAGCACTGGGGCTGCTCCTGTTTAACATCTTCATCAATGATCTGGGTGAGGGGATTGAGGGGAGTGAGACAGAATGAGATGAGAAGAGCAGGGCTCATATTAAGGGCCTGACAGAATCACAGAATTACAGAATGCTTTGGGTGAAAGGGAGCTCTAAAGGTCCTGTGGTCCAAACCCATGCCATGGGCAGGGACATCTTTCAACTGGATCAGAAATCTCAGTTGATTATGTGATTGATAAGATTCTGCATCTACTGATTGACAAATACGGGGGTGGCAGAGAACTCTGAAAACAGAATTGCGCATGCTGAGCTCTTGGTGTTTGAGAAGTGCACAAGTGTGACTTAGTTTGTAATCAATATGCACTGTCCTTTATTTAAATACTTTACTGGCCGCTAGTACTATAATGTTAAAATATTTAATTTACAGAAAAAAAATAAAAACTTTATACAAAAAAACCCCATAAATTATAGAAGGTCTGTAATTCAGGCAAAACAATCTTCAGTGTATTGAGATACATAATATGAGAAGACTTTGATGTTGATTGGACAATATTTTTTTGCTTATAATGAAGACTCCACATAGCTGAGGTAACATCTTTAAAGCTAATTTTGGGAGGCCCAAAAATAGATTTTCCAATAATTTTGAATTGCAATACTTTGTATAATTTAGCACTTTAAACCATTCTCACATACTGTTTGTAACTCTGAACTTGCAGTTGTTTCATTTTCTTTTTTATCCAAATTATCTGAGGCCATATGATATAAGAAAATGATGGCTCAAAAATTGTTAAGTCTAGCAAAATAATTCCCCTAATTCTTTTCATTTGGGAAAACTTTTATATGTAAATATGCCTCAGGATTTGTCCATGGTCCTCATACAATCATCATGAAGGTCAGAAAACCAAATTCTATTCTGTTCTTGGTACAATCAAAAAGGAAAAATTGACACATTCATATTTTAAGGATACTAAGTCCATTTGGAAAGGGTCTGTACAAATGTCCTTCCTAAATTAATAATATCTAGTAACAATACCTTTCCATCTCAAATATGTATTAATTATCACATACAGCAGTTTCAAAGCTTTTTCTGTATCCTTTGATAAATGCTGACTCTTGACAACTGAATTAGGAAGTGCTTTGCTAAAAGTTGGCTGGTTTTGAGAAGTGAGGTTTCTAATAAGCTGATTGTTCCATTATTATACTCTGCCTCCTACTTAATTCTCTTTTGACCACTGGTTTACATCAAAAATTTGCTGATGGTTCAGAATTCTCTTCTTATACTTATGACTGGTAGAAGAATGTTGTACAACCTAGATCAGATTATTCATGAGAGACAGACATGAAATTATTTTACATGAGAAACAGACTAGAAGAGTATTACTATACTGCAGTTCTTACAGTGCTACATCATTATGACACCCAGACCTGAAGGACATGGCAGATGACATGGCAGATGATGAAGGCAGCTGTGTTAATGCAGTGGGTGTGGGTGTCTGTGTAAAAAAAATTTCAATTTGAATATTAAATTGATTGCTCAGTGCTTTAAAAATGCTTTACATGAAAGAAACAGGTATTTTGATATGATCAGTTGTTTATGACAAATGAACTGTTCATAGCTGATATGATTAATGGTGTCTGGCAAATCAAAACTTACATTTGATGTTGAATACATTTTTGTCCTTGCCCTTTCAGCAGCATAATTGGAGAATACTTAAATGTCAACTTACACTTATATTTAAGTCTGAACATTTACAGTCATCTCATTTCATGCTTATTTGGCTTGGGAAAAAATTATTTACTGTGAAGCTTGAGAAATGGCCTAACAATACATAAAACATTTTTACAAACTGATATAAAAATTTAGCCTTTGAATAGGAATGAACAGTTTGGCTTTTAAATGAAACTATGCCTAAAAATTAGTTGCCAGAGGGATCCTCAAGTGATAATTGTGTCTCCTTGTAGGAGAATGTTGAGTTTGTTCAAAGGTCTGTAATTCCAACCTGAGATCACCTCAAGGAAACTTGATTGATAAGATTGATAATGTCACTGCTGACCTTTTAGATCAAAGTATTCTGTGCAGGAAGACAATTTAAAGAACATAAGATACATACAGCATCTTAAAAGGCCGGACAAAACTGAAGTGACCTGTCCCAGACTTTGCTGTTAAAGAAACAAAATAGGAGGAACAAAATGCCTTTTGGTTTCTTGACTGATGAGAGCAAAATTCACTTTCGCTGTGGTGGTGGAGAAGGGATCTGTGGCAGGGTGGTGAGCAGAGTGGTAAGACTGCAAGCGGAAATCTCTCCCTCGCTGTGTTAAGTTGTGCAAACGTCCCACTCTAAGAAATTGCTCTAAAGCACAGGTCTTCCCTTAAACACCACCCAGGAGAACTGAATTCATTTGCCTGACTCCTCAGCTGGCTGATGGACTTGATGCCAGATGAAAGCAGAGACATGAGGAAGGCTGAGTAAAGCTGGATGCTCTAATGGCGGCAGCAGCCTAACCTAAGGCTGCCTGGAATCTGTGGCTGCCTGTGCTGCCCACAGCCACCACACTTCTCACACAGTCTGTACAAATACACTTCTGTGTGGGTAGCATTAACTCCTTCTATAATATGCCCCAATTCAGAAGACTGAAGTGAGAACTAGCAGCTATAGAAGTTTCTTCCGATGTTGGTTGGGTTTGATTTTTTTTGTTTTGTTTTGGATTTTTTGGTTTTGTTTTATGGGTTTTTTGTTTTTGATTTTTGTTTATTTATCTGAAGTGTAAGAAAAAACACCCCCATTTTTGTATTAAGTGTCTTATTCATGCATCCTTTAGTAAGAATCAACAATTTTCCCAAGAGAAGATCTAAATTTGGTCTCTAAAAAATGGCATATCATGTTCACTGATACTTCTGAAATACCTAGACCAAACATCTTCTCTAAAGAATACACTGAGTGAAAAATACAGGGAAAATAGCAAAGGATTAAGAGTGGCACTAATATTAAATAAAGATTCTCAGATTTAGGTTAAGGTCAAGAATAATCCTTTCAAGGGTTTAGGTCATATTTGTCTGCTTTTGTTAAAATTTCAGTCATCTGAGGCAGGGATCTCATGGACGAGAGTGGACAATTGGACTGATGTTGGAAAGGTCATCTTTCAGCAGCAGATTGTGGGCTTATCTTTCTAAATAACTATTTTAGTATTTGTGAATGTGCTTAAGAAATTGAAAGTTTAGGTTTTAAAACAGTCAGCGGAAAACAAAATTAAATAAACACTGGTTCTCACATAGTTGAATGCAGCTCTGAAGATTTTCTAGAAATAAATCCCAAATGAAGAGCCTTGGATGGTCTGGGGAGATTAGACATTTGCTAGAAATTCAAGGCAACAATAAAAAGGTGCTCTCAGGCTTAATAAGGCAGAACTACTGAAACAGCACCTTCAAATATACCAGAGTATATTTAGCAGTGCTTAATATTTTCAAGTTCATGATTTATTGGTTGAATCATAGTTGATGACATTTGTGCAGCTCAATACCTGTTCAAATAATGGGAAGAATAGCAGCAGTTTTGTCTAGTAATAAAAGGATAAATTCATTCTGGTGTTGAAGCAGCTTTAAGGCTGAGCAATAATGGAAGAGGCACAGGAGAACCTAGAATATCTGTGAAAGAGGCAGTGATATTATAGATACAGCAATGGATTTGACTGCAATATCATGTAGAAGGATTGCCCTGCAGGACTGGTAATCTATTAAAAAAAGCAACTGCAGACATAAAAATTATGTGTAGGTTGTATTACTGCAAATATATTTTAAAGCTTTCTTTCCCAAAAGGAAAGCATTTCCAGAGAGATGGATGGGTAAAGAGCAGAGTGTTCAGCCCTGACAGGAATGCCACTGGTGCTTCCTCACTGC
Source organism: Chlorospingus semifuscus (assembly GCA_035048045.1). Lineage (NCBI taxonomy): Eukaryota > Metazoa > Chordata > Aves > Passeriformes > Passerellidae > Chlorospingus > Chlorospingus semifuscus. The sequence continues at coordinate 103,017,736 of JAWWMS010000001.1, forward strand.
AGAGGCACACTTGGAAATGTTGCTCTCAAAGAGTATGAAATGTAAATGTAACATATTCTCTGCTAATTTTATTTTGACAAATCAGAACTGGGTCTTTGGGCTACCTTGTATACTTTGAAGTTTCTTTTCCTCAAACCCACTTTCCTAATTTTTAACTATTGGAAACATATCATGCTCTCTCTCTCCCCGCTCCCCTCAAAGAGGCAAAGACATTGAAGCACCTGAGACTGCTCTAATTAAAATTTTAATTATACAGAAAATTCTAATTAGTTAGAGAGAAGAATTCTGACAGTTTTTCCCTAGCTTATCAACTGACTGTTTCATGAAGGAAATAATGTCAATTTTAGAAGTGGAACCTTGAATAACTAGACAGCAATGACAATGTAAAATCAGCCACTTTAACCAGCATGAAAAAATAGCAACCCAGCTAGTGCACAGCTTGTACACGTTTACTGGATTTTCTTGTACAGTCTACACAGAGTTCAGACTGATTTTCTCTCTAGTACACTGCTTGCAAGGTGCCTCTAAGAGTTTTTGAAGTTGGGATGCTTTCTCCATATGGAATTCTGGGCCAGCATTTTGGGAAGTATAATGATTCCCTAATGCATGCACAAGGAGAAAAGAAAGGGCATTGGAAGCTCATTATGTACAAACTCATGGCACTGCATATCCTGTAGATCCCTGGCAGTAAAATTTAGAGCTCTGGTTTCAGGTCTGTAGAAGAAGGTATAATGCCACTGTGATTCATGGCAGATTTGTAACATCAATGACATTACCCTTAAGGGCAAAAAATTGTTCTAAACTGCATGCAGCCATGAGACAGAAAGATGACAGAGGATATGACCGAAATTAATAGCAAGAACACTTTTTTTTTGGCATAAGCCAGATTTGAATGAATCTAATTTTTGTTTGTGCTGTGTTTGTTATTCTGTTCTGATACTCTGTGGTATCTCTGACTCAAAACCTCTTGTATATGCTCATATGTATGATCTGTATGAGTTGCCATCTCTGAAATTACATTTTATACTCATCACAAAGCCCAAGGTGTTTCTCTGTGGAAACCTTACTGCCTCTGAAGCAGACTTGGCCTTTTGCTTGAGAGTCAATAGACACTCACTTGGGACGTGGTGAACATTTCACTTTTACCAGCAGAGGAGTTGTCCTCTTCTCGTACTCATGGAGATAAAGTAAGGGACTTACTGCATTTTCTTCAAAACATGGAAAGATACAAGAAGAAAATCTTAAGATACTCGAAAACCATACAGAAATTATACATAATTTTATCAGAATATATAGTAATTGCATACACTTGTATTTTATAATTACCCACAGACACAAAAAGGCACAGATGTTTTCCTTTTCAAAGAGATACACAGGGCAAGAAAGGTTGAACTGATCATTATAATTAAAAAAAACCAAAACAAGAGAATCCTCTTCTCAGAGGAGATGAACTGTATTCAGGGAAAAAGAGTATACCTTTAAATTTTGAAGCCCTTGAAAAGGATTCTTTAATAAGAGTTTAATTCCACCATTTATTATTACCATTAATACTATTATAACCTGGGTTACATTGCAATGTGCATGCAGGAAGGAAGGACAGAGAGAAATGTTACCTGAGACTTCTAGTACAGTTTGTCATCTTGAATCTTTTAGAAACTAAAACTGATTAAAAACAAAGCCAAAGAAATCTGATGAGGACTGTCCTTACCACTCTGAAGTTACATTAAGTAATTTCTGATAACCTCCAATGGCTGAATTGACTTCCTCTCTATCCCTTCAAATCATTATTAAACTAATATATCAAAGAGTTTGGTAATATCTTATGGCCTTCTTGGAATTTCCTTTGTTAAGCACTTCCCTTTCTACATATTCATGATTCATGGTGGAGAAAACCTGGCTCCAAGCTTAATCCACTCTTATGATACATTCATTGAGGTTTGGGTAATCTTAAAGTACCTAAGAATCTGATACACGGATCATAAAAAGTCAAACAAAGTTTCAAATTATTATGGATTCCTTGCCCTAATTTTCAAGGTAGATCCTGCTTTGTATTAAATGAGCAAATTCAACCCCAAAAGGTATACTGTAGTTAGAGAATACACAGCCAAAATATCTTTCAATGAAACCGTTGCATCAAGATTTTGTTAATTCCATGTTATGGTTATTCATTAATAAAATAGTATATGTTTGGATTGTCAAACCAAAATTTTCAATAAAAACCCATAAACTTAAAGAATGTAAGAATAAATGTTAATAGCAAGAGACAGGAACACTTGCTCCAGGAAAATATATTGTGGAAAAAAATTATTTGGATTGGATCTTAAAGTGAGCTGCAAATGTCCTGCACAAACCATTTTATTTCTTATTGATGTTTTAAATCTCCATGCAGCATTTTAGCACTCACTAAAAATATAAACCCATAGCAGTAACATGAACTTACTATGTGGTGTACTATATACCATAAAAAGTCTCCTAAAGGTGGCGTTGTCTTTTGTTTCTTGTTTTTATTCCCCAGGGATTTTGTCCTGTGGTGTCAGATTTCATCATTCATAGCTAGATTTGCTATTTCATTGACCACTCTATAGTATGTTGTATAGTATTTTAGTGTAGAAATATTTCTTGAAGACTATTAAATGCTTCCCATCAGAGAGAGATTTTTAAAATTAGTATGGATATATAATAGAATCATAGAAATATTTGGGTTAGAAAGAACTTTAAGGACCATTTATTTCCACCCCTCCTGCCGTGGACAGGGACACCTTTCCCTAGACCAGGTTGTCCAGTGCTTCACCCAGCCTGGCCTTGAACACTTCCAGGGATGGGGCATCCACAGCTTCCCTGTGCAGCCTGTTCATGTGACTCACCACCCTCACAGTAAAGAATTTCTCCCCAGTATCTAATCCAAACCTGCCCTCTTTCAATTTTAATCCATTCACTCTTATCACCATCTGCTCTTGTAAAAAGTTCCTCTCCATCTTACAATATATTATCATTAAGAATACCCCGCAAATTCACTGAATCAAATGACCTAGACATATTTTTTTCCTTGTTACCTGCTTAAAGGTAACAGCCTTCTGCTTTAAAGCTGCAGACCCCAGTTTTCAAAATGGAACTTTTAAAAAGGCAGTCAGTAAACAACCATCACTTAATATATAAGCCTCCTGAAATACTCATGGTATGGGTTGGGGAGTTTGATTCACAGGACAGGATGGGACTGCTGGGATACATTCCTTGAGCTTTTATTGCAGCATCAGCCTCATTACAAGGTTGAGACAATAAGAAGGTGGCAAAAGCTCGTGTACAGCCAGCAGCAGACAAAGATTTCTTTGTTACAGAACATTTAAAAAACTTTCTAGCCAATGGGATATTGCTAAAGCTTACAGGCAGTTGTTCAAGCCAATCACTAAAAGCACACGTACACCTGCTTCACACAATGCTTGCTTGTCTTCTTTCTATTAACAATACACAATGCTCCATTATTAAGCTTAAAACCTTCTACTATCTTGCTAAGCATATTTTTCTGCAGTCTTAAGGTATATCTTAGCCAAGCCTAAAACTGAAGCTATTGTTTCGTGTCTTTGCTTGCCATACTATTGTAACTTCTTCTACCTTCAGACTTTGCAGCTGCAGCTAGTTCTAATTTTCTCTGTTCTTTCTGTTTCTAAGGCCTGCACTTCCAGCTTTCTGAAAATCCTCTTACCTTTACTATTTCCTATATTGGTACCTACTTACAGCACATTAAAACTTGTAGGAAAGGTAATATATTGCAGTTAATGCAGTACATAGCTGTTTATGCAGTACTCTGTTGTTTGGTTTTTTAAAATTAAAGAATAATATTTATTATTCCCTATACACTGTCACTGTTTATACATTGTCATGATATGCAGCTTTGTCCCTGTATAGGTTTATAGTCTCTGGTCACTCAGAACAAGGAACTATATTTCAATTACACCAAAACTGAGGAAATATCTTTTTGGGTAAACAAACTTTTCCATAAATTTTTACAATTTAGAAAAAATATTTTCTTTTAGTTTGAATACTGAAAGCTTTCAATGGGGAAAATAACAAAATACTTCATGATAAGAGTACATTCAGGATTCAATGTATTTTTGTTGGAATCACAAATTAATAGCTTCTGAAAATTAACATTCAACAAAGCATATTCAAAAATTCTTAGTTACAGCAGAATATTTTAAATCATGTTATGCATGCTATATTCATGCTCATTTCCAATTAAATTAGTACCATGTAATGAAAACCAAAGGAATTTTTAAATCTTAGATACTGCTGAGTAGTCTATTATTTTCCTGCAATAAACTTTCATTCTGGTTAATATTTTCTGGAATTCAGTTATTTGAAAAAGCCTTTTTCTGTAAATTTTTTCAGGTGCCATTCTGTTTTCTTTTCTTTTTTTTTTCTCCCTGTCCTCTTAGGTCCCTTCTATGTTCACAGAATATTTCAGTGACTACTCATCCTGTGTGATGCAAGGCTCTTTCATACTTGAATATGACAGGATCTATGTTATAATACTACAAAAGCAGATTTTCTCCAGAGAGGTTACCTTAGTAATGTTGAACTTGAGGCAACAGGAATGGAGAATGTACAGAAAATCAGAATAGCACATATATGTTAGACTAAAAAAAAAATCTAAGCACTGTGAAGTGGGAGCAGATGAAAGGTGATTTTTAAAGAAAATGGTTAAATAGGTTTCCTTCAACAGTGCTGTTTGCTTGCTGCACATGTGCACTTTATCCGTTATCTTTTAGGAAAGAATACTTAAGTGCTACTTGTTACAGCTACAAAATGACATTGGTACTTTGTTAGCTTTAATTTCATCTGAAAGAAGAATAATTAACATTCTGTAATCAGCTGTTGTATTTCATAAAAGCTGCTCAATGCCATATTAGAAGTTAATAATCTCTGTGGTTGCTGATGTTCCTTCTACTGCATGGCTTTTCACTTAATGTCATGAGACATAGTTTTCAATAAAAGCAGTCACCAGAAGAAATAAGCTGACATAACCTTTGACATGCAAGTACAACCTCAAAAAAGTTAGGTAAATAGCAGCAGGATGGTAATCATCTTTGGCTGCTTAAACCAGGCAGAAAAATAATGCTTGACTAGATAGGTCTCCAAACCCAGTTCAGGATGACTTCAGGAAAGCAAAGGTCTCTTACCCTAATAGACAATTTGTGGTTAGAAGTTCCCTATGAAGAGACTGCACTGCCTCTCAAGCATGCTTTTCTTCCTCTCTAGCTTGGAGAGATGCTACAAAAACAGGACACACTATTTAAAGCTGGTTTAATTTTCTTTTTTTAGCCTTGCTGCTTATTATTCCTTAACCAGCCTAGTTCAACAGGAGGCCAGCAGGCTGGCCCAAGCCCAGGGCATGCTCTCTCCTTCAGCCTTCTTCTGGATCCTTGGGATGGAGCCAGGAGGCTGTGGCTGCTTCTGGAGATGGCAACCAGCTGCTGCCTAAAGGGCAGTGCCAGGAGGGGCAGGGGGCAGTGAGAACAGTCTGGTGACCCAGCTGCAGCCCAGCAGCTCCTGGGGCTGGGCAATTCTCCCTGCACTTGGCAGGAGCACTGCACTGGAACTCCCCAGCTGTAAAGATATCATTTACTATTCCTGCTGCTCTGAAGAAAAGAGTTTTGTCCAGAGGCAATATCAGGTCTTTGCTGGTTTTCTTGCCTATGCTCCCTAGAGATGCTTCATTGTCATCTCTTTTATACAAAACTGGTACCTGTCCTGTCAACAATGAGTGATTCTGCTCACCTGGATGGAAATCTGAGCATGAGTGAAGAGACTCTTGATCATTTCCAAGGATTGCAAAACTTTCGGATTTTGCAATTGCAAATAGTTCTAAATTTATATTGCACACATTATAAAATTAAGCAGTTACTCATAATGATGAAGCAGGAAAGGTCAAGAAAGTGAAAACTCACTTTCACTTCAACGAAGATCCTCATTCCAGGAATATCACTTTCCGTGAAAAATGGGGAAAAGAGAGAACATAAGGAGGAGGTGCTGAATATCTTAGCATCAGTGTAACCACTGCCAATGTAAATTTGAGCACAAGCCTCATCTCTTTGTTACAGGGGGAAGATGGAGTCAGGGGATAACATTTCCCAATAAAGTCTTGCCTAAACACTCACAGAAATAGGATTTTAAAACCAAACAAATTCAATAATGTATTTACAAAAGGTGGGTCCTTCCTGTGCCTCCTGGCATGAAGGCCATCACAGCCTGCAGCACTTGCAGAGACTGTGCAGGAATCAGGATCTGACTTCTGTTGAATTTGTCACATGAGAGAGGAGGAATCACAGCACGTTCTGTGGCATGGATGTAGGAGCTTCTCCTCAGCAGATCCGTTCCACTGTCCAGCTGAAAATGCCCTCCTGTTCATTTTCTCCCTCCTCCCTCTCCTTCTCAGCACTACTGGAAGTTCCCCCTTGGCTGCTGCTGTCAGAGCCAGTGCTGCTCTGTCTGGTCAGCCAGCAAGGGCCAAAAAGTACCAGGAGAATTTTGGCAGAGGCCCAGAAGCACCAGTGCTGACAGGCAGGGAGGAGCACGTTTCCCTGGCTGAGTCTAGGTGACTCCTGGCCCTTCTGCTCCATTTCCTCCAGGAGCCAAGCCATCTCCTGGGTTTGCTGCTCCTCATGCTATTGTGTGACATTTTCTTTCTGGTCACCCACCCCCAGTACTCACGGCAGGATGCTCAGCACCATCAGGATCTGGGTGATGTTCCCAGCCATGGCCTGGAGGAGGAGGAGGGAAGGGACTCAGCTGGGTGACAGGGAGGAGGCAGCTGGGACAGTAGGGACAGGAGACACAAGGACCTGGGAATGTGAGTGAGAGGGGATGTGGGAGCTCAGAGTCATCACAGATGAGGTTGGTGAGCTCTGTAGGGATGGGACCACATCCCCAAAGCCCCTTGGACACTCACCATGGCTGACAGCTCTGGGCACCTTTCCACCCAGCTGAGGGCAGCCCAGGGTACTGCCCAGAGCCCCTCACCTCCCCTCAGCCTCAGAAACACCTTCTGGCCTGGCCCGAGCCTTCCCCTTGCTTGCCCCACTCAGTGCTGGCCCGGGCCAGCACTATGGATTGTGGCACAGCTCTGTGACATGGTGTGTCTGATGTCTCTGGCATCAGAGCCACATGCTGACACCCCAGCTGGACAGCCATGGCCAGCACTAAATAATGCTTTGAACTCAGCCTTCTCTTCAGAAATCCTAAACCAATCCTGTTCCCCTCAATAGATTAGTTAGATTTTAACTTCTTAAAAAAACCATTCTTCCATAATAGACTAAATTTTAGAGTAGCTGCAGTTACTTTTACTCTTTGCATTCTTTTTTATTGTTTGGGCACTGTGACTTTACAAATATTCCATACACATATTAATGAAAAACAGTGTTCATTTTTTCTCCTGTATCACTATTGTCCTTTCTATGCTGAACCCCCCTTACATGTATGTACATCTAGCTGCTACCTCCTGCTTATTTATGGTAAAGGAAGGGGCAAAGAGGCCTGATACCCATCAGGCTGAAAATCCAAATAAACAGAGTCATTTAGAAAGAGAATTTCAGCTCCATTTGTTCTCGCAGGAAACATTTACATAAATCGACCCAAAGTGCATTGCAAACTAATGCCTAATTTTTAGTCCAATGTCATTCCTAGGCCCCCTTCAATCCAGCAACTTTCAAACTTTCTACATCCTAAGTATTTAAGATTATTTTATGTACCATGCATAGATCAGCAGTTTCTGTGCTGTGGTACAATATATAGTATAACATTTATCTGTGATAAAATATAACAATATAGTAAAATCAGTGGCAAGTATTCATGAAATAGCTCTCATTTAGACAGAACAAATATATATTAAAAAAAATAATAATGTGCTTAGTTTCAGTAATACCTACCTTGCTACTTGCCAGTTTTCATTACTTTTTGTAACTCCTACTAATTCAGTGCCATTTGAAATTTCACTAAGGTGATGTTAAATCTTTCTAGCTCTTTATTTTCACTTTCTAGCTTTCCCCTAGGAGAACAATCAAACTGTAAAACAAAATGGGTAACTACATTTTAAACTATGATTCCTCCTAAGGAATTCTGACATTTGACTAAAGGAAAGAGCCTTTGGTAAAATGTTTGATTTACCCCTTGTAATCAGTTGCAGTTTCAAAACATTTGCAAAAAAAAGGGGGGGGGGGATGTAAGTTTGTTAGAAATGTTAACCAAAGGAGAAAATTGATTCTCTAAAATTAATATCTGTGCTGTATAACGACAATGGCTTGAAAAAGAGAAATGACAGTGATGTAATGCAAACCCAGGGCATTTGGATGACACAGCACGGGGCCATTTGGGGGATAAGCAGGTTCTCACCTGCAGAGCAGGGGTATGCAATCCAACTGTGTGGGTGTTTATGTGAAAGAGATCACTACTGAGTCTGGACATTGTAAATAGTGCTCACACCCTTCAGTAGTAAACGTGGTGGAAAGAAAATGGAACAGAAAATAATGGAATAATTGGATCATACTCAGATTTTCCCTGATCCTTCTCAATGTGTGCTTCTGTATAGACAACCAGGGTGGCATGCAATAAAATTGGTGATGTGAATTTCCATCTCTACTGAATGCAGGAACTAAAGATAAATTCCTAAATTCCTGGTGAATACATTGAGTAGCAGCACCATGGGATGGACATAAGCACAAATATTACTACACTGACAGTACAAAATATACTAATTTTCAGCCTATTTGTAACTGTATCTTTCTTGACACGCTGACTAGGGCTGGTCTGATGTCAGTCAGGTGCTTCAGTGCTTCTGTAAAGATGCATACATATTCACACCTTCCAGCAAAATTACTGTTAGAAAGTGATTAAGAAACTAATTGGGTTGTTACCCAGGAGGAAAAGCCTGTGATTCTTATCACCAGATATTAAATTTCATCACAAGCTCTTAGCTTTGTCTGTAGTTCCCAGTTACAGTTGGTCTAGCAAATATAACTCAACTGTAGGACATGACTAATAAAGTTATATTCTCCACTCCAGATTCCTGATGGAACTCTTGTAGATTTAAAGAAATAGTTAATCACAAGTTTTAGAGATATATTTTTAATACAACACTGTACAAGTTCTTTTGATAACTATCTTTTGGATGCCATCTTAATTCTTTCTTAGAGATAAGACATATAATTTTAGACATCCTGTAGGAGAGTCACACCCTGCATCCACAGCAGAGGTCACAACTGCAGGTATTCAAAATATTACTGTTTTTCAGGTGATGAAATTTCGTCATTTGCACAGATACCCTCCTAATTATTTGCAGTTCATATTTTTAAACATGCAGACATCTTCATGCAAAATGATTTCTGGTACTAGAGAGGCTTGATCTCTTATTCAGAAGGCATCTGAGAAATCTCTGCTTTCATTCTGAAATGGAAAAGTATTACTTTATGTCCATATGTTATATTGATTTGTTTTAATAGAACTCCCAGGACAGTCAGTTTTTCTTGCATTTATTTTCCTTGCTAGGCATTTGATTACCTTATGGTAGCTTGAGAAGGCTATGCCAGCTCTGACTCAATGTTTTTCGAAGAAGAGTTCTTCTGTGGGGGTTGTTATATTCTACATTTTTTCCTCTTAGCTTCTCAGGTTCATGAAGCTGTTTATGTAAGCTGCATGGTTTTTAAGATTTTCCACAAAATTGCTGCCTTGTGCAATTCACTTCCTGCTGCACGAGGAGTATGGCAAGTTGTAGGCATTGGCCATGCTAGCATGAGCTTTTTGAGTGTCTCCTGGACTTTCCCCTTACTGTGCAGGCAACTGGGTACCTTAAATATGTATTTTTAACAGAAAAGTGGTGCCTGGTTTTTCTAACAGCTGATGCTAAGCAGTGCCAAGAGCATTGTACAGAAGGAATGTAATCCATTTCCAGTGCAGTAAGGTGAATGTCAAGAAAAAAGAAGTCACTGGTGTTAACAGGGAAAAGAATACTTGGTACTTGCTGCAATGTCATGCTGATCTGAAAGAGGATTTTTTTTTTTTTTTACACTCATGACTTTGAGTATTGCATTAAAAGGCTTAATTTGCTGGGCAATTGTTAACTGCTTTGCCTGCATACAAGGGTTTTTTTGTTTTTAAAATTACATTGTGGTAAATAGTACTAAAATAGTTGGATAGCTGACAATGACATTTCTTGCAATAAATTTAAATAGTGATTATTTGATCTAATTTAATACTGGGCATCAGATCAAGAAAGTTTCTCCAGTATCCCACTGATTTGCACTGAGTGAAATGGAAAATATAAATATATTACAACAGAAGAGCCATATCTGAATGTAGATTTACATTTATGTTTATTTTATCTTGATGGCATGGTATCTGTCAAATTGGACATGCTAATTAAGGACTTCTGCATTATCAAAATTAAGCTGGATGTTACACCTATTCTGATTATCCTAGTTAGAGTTAATCTGAAAAACTGCTGTATCTACTGCTGAGGTACTGTGAAAAAATTGTTATTCTTGCTTGGTTGCTAAGAATTTAAATATTTCTTCTGACAGTTTATTTGTGGGGGAAAGCTGGGAAAGAGGAGTAAAATTGTTCCAAAGTAACAACTTGGTTTCTGATTTTTCTAGAAAGCAGGTTTTTAATCAAAGTTATGGACAAACTTTTCAATATACATGATACCACATTTTGCAAAAGTTGACTTTTGATTCCTCAGTGTTAGAGGAATTATATTGAGGAATTGCACCATTCTGGTATAAATCAGAATGTATAAATCCATATGCCACAAACTGACATTTGTGTGTATGGGGTTATCATGACTCTGATGGCAGAGTCACACCATAAAGCTCACTTTTCAGTGGGAGTGTTGCATTTGTGCCCGTGACATACAGCTTATTATATCTTTGCATCATAAGGGACTTTCTTAGAATTTCCATCATTTTTTGAGTTAGTGGATGTTTGCTGTGCTATAATAAATCAAAGTAACTTATCCTTACTTTTAAACGAGAAATGGATTTTGTGGATCCCACTGATCTTCCTATTCACATCATGAAATGATATTCTGAAGAAAGGAAAATATCTGTACATATAGTTTTATTCTGGTTAAGCACTGTCTGAATCCATAAGCCAAAGGATTCCCACATGGTAATCATAGCTCATTGTACCCTTACATTAAGGGACAAGCAGAGATTCTTCTGATACAGTGAGCAATTGCTACACCTCCTTCTGTGTTAGCTGGGATGCACAGTGCCAGAGACAGACACAGAGGGGTAGCAGGAAACTCTGGCCTGCCCTTGGAGCTGGAAAAGGCAGGCTGAGGGGGCAAAACCTGGAGCTCTTTTGCTGATGGCAAAATATTTCATTCATGCAAATACTATTCTTGATAGAAAAGAATATGGGATGCTCAGATATGAATTCTCTAGCTGTGTAGTTCTTCTATCTCTTAAGAAACCCTCTTCCCTGTAATCCACGGATTTTCTTCTTTCCATGCATTCACAATTACTGAAGATTAGTTATTCTGTGGGAAGAGTGCTGATAGAATGCATGAATACCCAGCTGTAAGAATCCCTGCAGTGGTCCAAGAATGCCTCCTCATCTATTTAAAGTCACTGACCAAAGGAGAGTTGGAAAAAAAATCTCAATTCGTTCTATGTATTTTGTGTTTAGTATTCTGGTGTTATTGATTCTGCTCAGTATGCTTCAATTGAATGTTTTCCACACAGCGCACAGCTTTCTGTCAGGTTCAATTACAGTGAGAAGTGTACAGTTAACATCGTTCATGGCTTGGTGGAAAGAATCATTGAAGCATAGGATGTCCAGAGTTTGAAGGGACCCACAAGGATCCTTGCAGTTCAACTCCTGGCCCTAAACAAGAACACCCCAAAAGTCACACCATGCACCTGAGAGCATTGTCCAAACACTTTTTGAGCTCTCTCAGGTTTGGTGCTGTGACCACTTCCCAGGGGAGCCTGTTCCAGTGCCCAACCACCCTCTGAGTGAAGAACCTTTTCCTACTCTCTGACCTAAACCTTGCCAGACACAGCTTCATGCCTTTCTGTCTGATCCTTTAATCTGTCACTGGTCACCACAGAGAAGAGATCAGTGCTTGTCCCTTTTCTTCCCCTCATGAGGAAATTGTAACTTCAATGAGGCGTCCCCTCAGTCTCTCTTCTCCAGGCTGAAGGGGCTGAGTAACCTCAGCCACTTCTGATATGGCTTTCCCTAAAGACTTTTCCCCATCATTGTAGCTTTGTTCGACAGACTTTGCTGGCTGTGCTGATGACTGTGTTGTCTTGCAGGCTTTTTTTTTTTTCAATAAGTGCAAGAATAATCTTCTTTATAATAAATTTGCCCATAATTTTACCATTCAATAAAGGGCCCTGCATAGCCAGCAACTCCAAAAGCAAAGGTGCTACAGTCAGTAAATTGCTATCCAAGTGAAGTTTGAAATAACCAAAATACTCTCCATTCAAGTATTTTGGGTATGTGATCTATATGTGCAACTGAGCATATCCCATATGATGGAAGAAACACTGTTGTCCTTCTCAGCCAGACCTGTTGGATAAAAGTTTTGGGAATGCACAGCAGAGAGTCCCTGGCTCACACAGCTGATGGACACTCTGGTGCAACTTTAAATCACAATGAAATGGCACAAGACCTGAACACTACAGTGTTACCCTGCCCCAAAATGACATAGGAGAATCTTATCTGTTACTGTAAAAGAATTAATCTGATACAATGCACGGCCACATACAACAAAAGGGGTTTGAAATAATTGCTTGCTAATAATCCTGTGTATAACACTCCTAACCTACCTTGTCCTTCAAAAATTGCTCCTGACACTGTTTCTGAAGGGTTGGATTAGGAGTTTTTATAGACTTCAGAATAGAAATTAATTTCCTCTATCTATATAGAGGAAAAAAGGAATATTTTTCTCTTAAAATGTATTTTAATATTTTAATATTTAAAAGGCTTTAAAACATTTGCATAAATCTACTATGTTTTAGGCACTTAAATAATTTGTCTTGTAGCTGTACTAATTCTGTTAACATTTTTTAGACCCCCTTCTCATTGAAATAGACTGCCTGCTGAGTTCTCTGAAAAATACCATAATGAAGATGTTCACACAAAATCTGGAGAGAAAAGTTCTTAATTTCCTGTTTAAGAACATACTCATAAAGTTAAACCCTTTTTATTTTTTCCATATAATTGAAGAAAATTATGAAGACATTTCATGTTCACATAGCTAAGTGTGGCTGGCTTCCTTCTCAACTACCTCCCCCCAACAGTAAGATAGATAAAAATTTTAACTGGAATAATGGACACACAATCTTGTTTTGATGGCTTTAAAGAACCTGCAAACTTTGGTGCAAGTACAGTTTCATATTTTCCTTCTGACTTAGGAAGGAAGAAATATAATAACACATTTTTCTTTCAGTCTTACTGCCAGCAATTTCTATCTGAAGTAACCCCATTAAAGAGTCTGGAGCTACTTTAGGTTGTATAAGAAATAAGATCAGAAGCTATGCTGCTCTTTACAAACTGTATGAACCAGAAATGACGTTCCTGGATTTGAGGGAAAAAAGATTTCTAAGGCCTGTGTTCACACTTCTTGAAAAGCTTTCCAAAAGCAATTGATATACTTAAAGGCTGGACAATAAACCTTCCAGCTAAGAATCACAGGACTTGATTGCCTGGAGTCCACAATAAAGCTTTTTGAAGAAGTTCCATACAAAAAATCAACCTATAGGTCCTGCTGATGCAACAGTGATTTAAGATGCTCAGAACCAACCTATGCACCCATTATTGTTGCTGTTGCAGCTTAAGAATTTGGCTGTTTTCCCCTGCCATTTCTCAAGCTTCTGCATACTCCACTTGAAGTGATGTGTGATTTTTATTGGTGGGAGAGAAGCAGCTGCAGGCCTGTGTGCACACACACACTCCTTGGGTAACACTGCAGGGTCTGGTACTCCACCACTGAAGCTGGAGTCACATTGCTTCCTGACATTCCTCCTCCTGAGCCACTTTTCCCCTAGGACACAAGAAAGCAGAGTAACAACCCATGCACTTCTCTGGCTTTTGTTGCTTACTCTAAAGTTTTCACTATTTTACTTCAAGTATTTCCTGTAAATCATTTCAGTTACCCCTTAAACCTATATCCCATTTTTTGCATTTGCCAAGCTAATCTAATCGACAAACTTCTCTAGTTTAGAAAATGCCAAACAATCTCTCCCAATAATCTATTGCTCTCCCATCTCTTCCAACTATTTCATATGCCTAATTAGAAAGACTTCCCTCTAAGTGGGAAGGTGCCTGGTTTTTTCACCAAATACTTATAAATGTCCCGCTTTAGTGAACTGATATGAAAGTATGTCTGATGAAAACTAGTACTGCATAGAAAGATTTTAGATTTTGTTGCATTTCTTCTCCACTTTATTTCAGTAGACTGAAAACCAGCATCTTCTGAAGTCCATGCTCTGTTGTGTGGAAAGCATGAAGAACTGGAAAGCTGAAAGAAATAAGAAGCTGTCACTGAATTTTTGTGCAGAGCAGAGAGGGATGTCAGAGCCCTGAGCATATGCCCCCTCCAGGACTTTCAGGGCAGACCTAAATGATGGTGTGGGAGTCCCATTTTGTGAAAAGTGTTCTTCAAGAAAATTCTGCTGGTAAGGTCTCAGCAGGAGCTGTCCATCTTCTCTTAGGAGCTGCTTTTAAGCTGTGGCTCTCCCCCCAGATTGTACTAGAGCTGCAGTCCAACTGTGATGCAGCTATGCCATTCTTAGCCATGTGTGCTGCTGATTTGGGCTGTACAGGTGACCTGCAGATGTGCCGTGGTGGCCTGACCTGGCACACCCTGTGGACTTGCTCTGGGCTTCGGGCTGGCCCCAGCAACCCCAGTCCCTGCTGGCTTTACTGAGAGCTACTGGTGGGAAGTGAGACCCGTGCATCTGCTCTTAGTCCTGCTCCCGTGATCTCCTTCCCCTGCAAAGCAGGCTGCCCCTAAGGGAGTAGGAATGAGTTGAAAAGTTAATTCCCACCACAGATTAAAAAAAATCTGTGTATTCTGGACATGTTTAAATGCACCATATCAAATGCAATATTTTCTTTAATAAAAACCTAAAACAGTTGTACTGTGTGGGACATGGTAGCATGCAGTGCTCTAGGTAGCGGGCATGCAAAACTCCAGCGCTTTGCTGTGTATGGCTACTTGTCTTTTAGACTGCAGCAAAATGTTGGTCCCTTCTAAATGGTTTTTGATGCAATTTTTTGTATTATTGTGTTACAGCTCTATAGGATTTCTACTTATTCTAAGGGAAACTGAGTATGTACATGTTATAAAAGCAAATAGGTAGTAATGGAATATGATAAAAGAGTAAACATGCAGAGTTCTAGAAATTTATCAGCTTCTCAGTTTGATAATATCAGGGCCATATAACTGCCACAACAAACTGATACTAATATGCTGCTAGACTATTAGTCTATTGAGTTTCAGGAGTTACAAATGATATGTTTTCCTTACTTTTTGAAAGTTTTATTTATTTTGTTCTGGTTGGTGTGAGTGTGTGGATGGAGAAAGAGTTTTGTTTTCTGTGAATTTCCCACATTCAGTCTGTCCATCCCAGTACCAAATGCACAAATAACTTTATAGACTTGGTACTGATAAGACTATGACTCTGTTTGCATGAATTTTGACATATTATTAAAATATTGTAAAGATACAGAATTCAGAAAATAAATAAATTAAATGTCTTTGAAATGGAGAAATATGTGATGGAACCTATTAATACGTAGATCCTGAACTGCACAGTGACAGTGTATGGGTAAGAGTACTGATCTTTTAAGCACATGTGTAATTAAAGCAATGGGAGTCTGCAGAATATAAATAGGCAGTGACCTTAATGTTTGAAAGCCAGCTATAGCCTGTCTGTATCAGTGGAGAGAGACAGGCCAGGAATGGATTTCCTGAGCCATGGAGTCTGGTTCTCTGACATCATAATGGCACACGTAAAAGAAACTCTTTACTCATCTTATGAGGACAGAGTGTAAAAGAAATTATGCTTTTAACGAAGCTTATTGCTATCTTTGTATGTAAAATTGCCTCATCTCTCAATAAGAAGATAGGACATTGTGGTGCATATCACTTGGAATCAGAAACAAATTCTTCAAGCTCTGTTCTTGGTCAGAGGGAGAGGTTCCAGCTGCCAATACCCCATATCTTGGTTATCAAGATGGAGCAAGTTTAGACACTATCTTCACTTTTGTGTCCATCAAACAGACCTCAGAGACAGTTTAGGAGGAAGGGGGGGTCACCAGACTCCAACTTCAGTCCAGGTTTAAATGATGTGCTTTCACAGCTTACCTGGCCTGGCAGAAGGAAGGGTCTCTACCTTACACAGGTGGGGAAGCTCTGAAGGAATCCAAAGAACACATAGCATAGAAAGTGGTTTGTCTTCCAACCATTCATTAGATTTGCACTGCCAGTGACCTACTTATTTTATTTAGAATAAACTTATAAATTTCTTATTACAATTTTAGAAGATACTTACTGCTGAAAAAGAAGCTGAAATTTATTTTATGCAAGGCTCAAAAGTATAAAACCCAGTTAACAGACATTTCTAAAGTTTTGATTGATACAATTCTAGCTATGAAACATTAAGATATTCAAAGAATTGAGAGGAAACTGTACACTATTTGGAGATTTCATAATTTAGAATTCTTGATAGGCTCCTAAAAATAAGAGATCCTGCAACTTTCGAGCGTTCATAAAATGAGAATTATACGCCAGCGTGGGGTTTAGAACAGGGCTAGGAAAGGCTGAGTATAAGTAGAGAAATAATGGCATAAAATTAATTAAGTGAATACTATTTTACAAAATTTGATTATTATTTTGACAAATTCATAAATAAGATGGCCTGACTTAAAATTGACTATGGCTAGACAATACATAGAACTATAGCATATCCCATGCAATAATTATGCATGCTAGATGTATAATTCAGATGCCCATAAGTGGCATTCAAAATGAAATGTGTCTTTGAAGTATGTGGAAAATTTTGTCTTAGATTTAAGAGATGCCTAAGACAATTTAGATTTAGATGTCTTAGATTTAAGACTGCTAGACATGCCATCCTCTAAGGAGCAAATACTCTCTGGTGTTGCCTTTCCCATGTTAGGCCGTGGATATGAAGATCTGTGATGTGCAGCACGCACATTAAGGTTCATGTCATTGACTGCCTCTGTGTTGTGACAGGCTGGCAATAGTTTCCACAACCACATAACAGGCAACAGGGATAATTTTTTGATAACTTTGTAATAATTACCTAACCCTTCAAGTGCTGTTGTGCAGGATGCAAAGGCAAGCCCCTGGTTTGGGCACAAGCCTTGTCTAATTTTTGACTTGCGCATTGTCATGAGTCACGGGTGAGACCGCAACAAAGAAATAGAAAAGAGAGAGAGTGTGAACTAATCCACTGCAGTGGATCAGGCACAGAGAGTGACAGAGAATGAGGTCAGGCTGGTGTCCGGCCACTTGTGGGGCTCTGCAGAGCTCCATCTTGTCATAAATGGAGCTCTATCTTTGTAAATGACTTGGACACAGGACTCAAAGGAATACTAAGTTTGCCAACAACACTCAATTGGGAGGAGCTGTTGGCTCCCTCAAGAGCAGAGAGGCCCTGCAGACAGACCTGGACAATTTAGAGAGGTGGGCAATCAGCAACCGTGTGAAGTTTAGCAAGGGCAAGGCACATGAGCACAGGCACATTCAGTGCTGCCTTGAGGAACTTTAGTTCTTAAAGGTCTATCTTTTAACTACTTAAAAAATATTTTCTTATCTGTATTTTTGTGGCTTTAATGATTGTAATATTTCTGAAGTTTTTAGACTGTCATATCCTTGAAGCTTTAGCCTCTAAATTTTTGCAGAACATAACTGTGCTTCTACTGTGACCTTTGTAGATCTTCTCCTTCAGCTCTTAAATGCCTGAGGCTGTCTCTGGACAAATTCAAGCTTCTGAGGAAGCACAGGTTTCCAGATCAATTACATCTTTCATTGTATTGAACCCAGGAAATGTAGCAAAGCTCTAGGGATGCCATTTGATCTGGATCACAACTAAATACCATATTGGTATAGCCCAATGAAGGGAATCTGTCAGGCTTTGTACTTCTCTACAACTAGCAATGTTTAATAGGATCTACTATGAACTTCATGTGTAGTCTATAAAACCCAAGCACAAATGTTTATCATGATATTTTCTTTGGGGAAAACACTCCAACAGTTCAGTGAAGACTGAATTCCAGAATTTCTAAGTTAAGACCAGGAAATCTGATGTTGGCAGAAACTCAGACAATGAATCTGAATAAATTAAAAAAAGAGTAATAAATTAAAATTAAATTAAGTAAATTTAAAAAGAGTAATTAAAATAAAAATATTTATGTGAAGTGCCATGCTTCTATGTCAGGTTGCACCTGTTTTTGATTTGGGAAAAAATCTATTCTGAGTACGTGGAAGGAGCACAGAGGTGGTGTTTCCTGAGCTGGACAATGGGTTTTGAAAATGGAATATGAAAAGAAACTTAGTGAACACTGAAAAGTAAATGTTTCTGAAACTTGCCTCTTACCAATAATTGGTTATTTGGACAGAAAAAAAAAAAAAAAAAGCAAGAAAATATTTGCAGAGATTGTAAACTAGCACAAAGGAATAGATATCTTATAATTTACTATTGAAACCAAAAGTTTTCACTTTTAATGACTTTATTGTATGAATATACAATATGAGATCTGCCCAGTTTTTTAGTCTTTTGTGCCATCACTCTTTTCTGCATATCTTCATTTTGTTTATAGTGATGGGGGGAAGCTGGAGGGGAAGCTGCATGAGGAGCTGTTGAGATCACTTGAGATCTGTTCAGCCTGGGGGAGACTGAGGGGAGACCTCACTGCAGTGACAGCTTCCTCATGAGGGGAAGGGGAAGGGCAGGCACTGACCTCTGCTCTGTGACAACCAGTGACAGGACCCAAGGAAATGGCCTGAAGTTGTGTCAGAGGAGGTTTAGGTTGGGTATCAGCAAAAAGGTTCTTCACCCAGAGGGTGATAGGGCGCTGGGACAGGCTCCCCAGAGAAGTGATCACAGCACCAAACCCGACAGAATTCTAGAAACATTTGGGCAGTGCCCTCAGGAATATGGTGGGATTCTTGAGCATCATGAGTGGGGCCAGGACTTCAACTGGATCTCTTCCAACTCAGAATATTCTGTGATTGTGTGATTCCAGATGGTGTGATTATTAAATTCAATGGCTACTTGTCTTTCCTCCAATAAACCATTGGCATGCTGGACTCACTGCTGTAAAATCTAATGTGCATTGTCATGATTTCCCAGTCCAACAAAATTTTCTATTTTGAAAGGGAGATTTTTTTTGACCACAGTATTAGGCTATTGTTCTATGTGGAACAGACTAGGCTCAAGGAGTCATATTTAAATTATCAGTAGACTCACCTCATTTCTTCAGAACAGGGAGATACCTTTTCATTGGCATATTAATAAAATTCAGTGCATGTAGCTGGCTATCAGTGAAGCAGCTGATTATCTCCACCATTGCTGGTAGATTGTTCAGCTTTGCAGCATAAAATATAAATCCTTCACCCTCAGGAGGAGATAGGGTGGCATTTGATAGAAATGGATGTGTCTAAAACAGTTATACCTGAAATTATCCAAAACTGCACTTTTAAAAAAGCTAATCTCCAAGAATTGACAGTTCTCTCAATGAATTTTATGCCTACAAAAGTATATATGTTTTGCTACTTCCATCACTAGCATTGAGAGAATACATTAGACTGATCTGCATTTATTCATTATTCATTCCTTTCTCTAAGATCACCATGGACTCACCATACTTTAAATAAGTTAACCAACAGAATGTTGAAACTGAATTTCAGTTTCATATGGAAATGAAATTCTGAAAGATAATAAAATCAAAGAAATGTAATCAACTTGTTTAAACATCTTTTCTCCATTTTGGAGCAGAGTGGTGGCCTTTATATAATTTTTGCATCATAAACTTTGTAATGCTTGGGGAGTAGAAGTCAGGATCTGGTTCCTAAAACTTTAGATGAATTTTATGGGTATCCAGCTATAAAGATGGTTCATTCTTTGAAAGCCAAGACTGAAACTTGAACCTTGATCCAGTGGTGGCTCCTCCTATCTGCACTGTTTTGAAGAAATCTGTATTTAGAAATAGAGTTTTGCAAAGGTTTATAGCTTCACATATGAATTTACTGTTCAAATGCAGACTGGATGGCAAAGGTCTGTATGAATGAGCAAGTGAACTGACAAGAGAACCAAATGTCTCAAAACAGAGAGTTGGTGAAAATCACTTTCAGCAGATGAGGTGTGACAGTTTACGACTGCTTACTACACTCGGGAACTTGAAAACAGATTAACAATTGGTTTTGAGTGTGTTTCTGTGTTCTGCATCCATTCAAATAAAGCATACACTTCTCCTAGGTCTTCATATTTATATGTTAGGATCCTGTTTCTGGCAGTGCCACATTTAAATGCAGTGAAGCCACTTGTTGGCTATATCACCAGAACAGTTCTACTTAGAATTCCAATGGTTCAGTTCTAAACAGTTCTACACTATATATTTTTTATTAATATCTTCTGATAAGATTTATGAAACATATAAATCTCTAACTGAGAATTCAAGAAGCTGAACTTCTATTTTTCTTATAAATTTCTGCACTCTCCAAAGGAGCTGATTGGATTTTTGCCAGTTGCCCCTCTGAGGTTATGTTGCCTGCATATATTGCTGTAACAACTGATTACCATGGGAATGAATGTAATGTCAAGTATCAGTATCTGTACAGGAAATAACCAATGATTTTAAATACACTATTTTCTAAATATTAATAGTTCTTTTTGCTTTGTAAAACATATGAAAAACAAACACTAATTATCCTATTTACAAGCATAAGGTTATTCAAATACAGAAGATTAAGCTTTAGCTTAGCTTTCTCTTTCTTTTCATTGAATACAACACATTGGAAGAAAGGAAGTAAACAAGATACAGCAGCTAAAAGCAATAAGGATGTGTGACATTCAACCATTCTAATAGATATTCCCAGTTAATAACCCATGCAGGTACATTTATTCAGCATTCTACTGATGAATAACTAGAAGAAAAAAAAGAATATTTGAAAAATTACTTTGGTTATGGGCATTATTTTTTTGCTTTTGAGTTTTATTTCTCATCTATCATACAAAAAATTAATATCAGTGTTATCCTCCTGATATTAATGTTGTTGCTCCTTGCTTGCACCGGGGCTGCTACTTAGGAGCAGGCTTCCTTTGGTATCCTTTGATTTGTAGCTGGAACACTGTAAGGGCAGCCAGTTAAAAACAGCTTCCTTTGACAATGGCATGACATTTTCCAGCAACTCATTATAAAAGCTTTATGAATCCCCTTTTTCCCCCTTTCCTTTCTTGACTCATGTTCTGTGTTGTAGATAATTGTGGATGACTTACGTTTTCCAGATACTAGATTAGGTTGAAAAATTTATTTTATTAGCTGGAAAAATCTTTTAAAATGACAATAAATATGCACAATTATATTTTTGTTTTTAGGATCTCTTCAGTGTCTAATCCTGTTCCACTTCAGTGTCCAATCTTGTTCCATATACTCTGGATATAAGATTGATACTATAAACAAATATTGCAGTTAGAATATGGAGGGAAGTAAAGTAAAATTGGAAAAAAATCCATATTGTCTTTGCTATTTTTTAAGACTATTGTCGTTGAATAATATGTGCAGTTCATCTTCATTGTCAGTTACGATCCTATAGATAAGTAATGCACATGTTGTGTTCTCAAATAAAAACTCATTCTGGGTAGTTTCAGTGTCTGCTCTGAAGGGAGGCTTGTCTGAAGTGCCTGTATCTGGACACAAGAAGAGCTGGAAGCCTGTGTGCAGTCACTGGGTAATGCCGTGACAGTGCCATGGGGACCCTGGTGGGTACAGGGTCTCTGAAAGGGATGAGCAGTAAAAACAGGAAGGAAAGTTGTGTATCACAGACATATTTTGTGAAAAATCCTTTCCTTAGGATTTTTTTCCTCCTGAGAAGCTGAGAGGCCTCGGGAACAAAATGTAAACAATGATTATCTGCTGCTGTGGAATGCAACAG
>JAWWMS010000001.1:103040021-103112323 GCA_035048045.1 Chlorospingus semifuscus
AATCAAGCCTTCTGAAACATGGAGTCAGATCCTCATCTCTTCCCTCATCCTCAGACCCCTGTGAACACGGTCACAGTTGTGCTCTGTGGAAAGGCAGGGCTTGACTGCACTGAGCTCCAGTGACAAACAGGAGCCACGTGGGTCAAGATCTGACCAAGAGTGGTGTCATCACTGGGATATGGGCAAGCTGCCTGCAGTGGATTTGGGTTTCCACCAACAATTAGTGGAAGCGTCTTTGTGGGAGGTGACAGCCACTCTACCACCATCCAAGAGCGCAGCAAGGCTTTGTGCAGCAATCTTGTGTTGGTGACATTCCCTAATGAAAAGGGGGTGGAAGGGCTGAACAGGAATCACAATCTCTTTTCCTGGTTCCCACAACCAAGGAGGAATGACAGATGTGGTCACAGAGGAGGCAGATTGCAGCAGCCAGGAAATGGTGACGTTTCAGCCCCAGAGGAGAAGTGGGCAGCAAATAGCAGAGTTATGGCTCCGAGCTGTGGGATATTAGACTCTGTGCTATGCTAGACAAAATACCTGCAGGGAAACTGACCAAGGGGAAAAGTACACAGGAAAGCTGTTTGTTTTTTAAGAAAAACTAATTTGAAGGTTAGGAAAAAAATTATCCTGGTGGGAACAAGCACCAGCAAAGATCATAGGCATACATTGCTCTGATACTTGGGGTAAAATCAGAAAGGACAGTCAGCATCATCTGAGTTTCTGGAAAGATCATAAAGCACATTTTCACAAAATTAATTTCCAAATATATGTGGGGCAGAGAGACAGCCAGCTTGTACTTGCCAATGGAAATTCCTTTTTATACAACATGGTGAGCTACTACTATGAAAAATATTGTATGGATGTGGCAGTCAAAGTGGCCTTTCAAGCAGTATGCTTCATACTGCTTATAACCAATGGTATGTTCCTGCTCAAATGAAGATCATCTGACACAATAAATAGTTTAAAATATTTTTAGTACATTATCATGGAATATTTTAAAAATATTTTAAAAAAACCAAATGACAGCTGAACTCCCTGTTTCCACTTTCATAAAAATCTCTTAATGTGAAGTTTAAAAAAGAAACGAGAACTAGATACTATCACAGAACTAGATACTATTACAACTCACTTTGTTTTGTCTCAGAAAATATAGAATATTTTTTTACCCAAATGTTTCTCATTAATGGCATATTCTTAAAAATTATAAAAGTGACAACATTAATAAATGACGAAATAAATACCTAAAATCATAAATAATCTTTTCCCCAATCATTTTTAACTTCTTCTCCAGTGATGCCAGCAGCTTCTTAGCTCTGATTCTGAGGTATTTTTCTTCTTGCTATATCTGAGAAAATTAGATCAGTTTGAGCATGGAGTTCCATCATGAAGAGTCAGATAAAATACAAGCTTCCTTATCCAATGTTGGACTAAAAGCTTTTCCTCCAGCTTTGATCATTGGGGTAGTGATATAAAAACGAGTAAGCTTTAACTGGAAAAACACAGAATGGACTCCACAAGTGCCAGAGGGAGATTCAGAAAATGAAATTATTATCTGAACTGCCAAATATGGGATATCATTCAGCATTTATTTTGGAATAGGCTTTAAACCTGACAAATATGTTTATTGACAGATGCTTCAGCAAGGCACCACAGTAGCTGCGCTTACAGACTTGAGTTATACACATGATTATATTTATGATTTCTATTATTTACAGTGACTTTGAAGAACAGTGAAGAATAAGCTGTTGTTGTGCTTGGCACAAGAGACTTCTGCAATATTAGTCCAGAAAGAATAAAAATGAGAGCTTTATGGGCAGCTCTCAGGAACAGCTGGCTTTCAAGTAAATTTTGCAATATTAACCAGAAACTGAAGAACAGAAAATGTAAATCTGAGACTAAATGTTTCCTGAGGTCTATTCTGTAGATTTTATAATGTAGAGTGGTTTATATGGAGAAAACATTCCATAATGAGCAAAGGCAGTTGTCACAAAAGGAAGTTCTCAGGTGTTTCAATTTTGTTCCTTTTCCTCTCCTTAAATAGCAGTGCTCTCCTAGTATAAATGTAAAGAACTGTAACCTATTATGTGAATCAAACCCATTAGTAGGCAAATGCAGACAGCTCATTTCCACAGATAAGAAATCCCATTAAAAAAATTTGCTATTTTTTTCTGTATTTTTATATGCTCTTTTGCATTTGTGTACATGTTAAGTCTGAACCTGTGCTGAGTGCTTAAAATAACATAAATGTTGTTGTCAGGAATTCCACTAATTAATTCAGATGTTTGTGAATCTGCTTCCATTGTACTAGTGCATATCTACCAGAAATTAGGGAAAACCACTTTATTTCCTGGGTTAGGTTTAATTTTCTTAATAGAAGAGTAAGAAATGATTGAAAAGAAGAAAAAAAAAGTTGTTGACTTGTTTCATAATCTTCTTTAGTCTGTGAGTGGTTTTTTTGCATAGTGTCTTGCACTTTAGTGTTTCATACATTTTCTGTTTAATTTTCTTAATAGAAGAGTAAGAAAAGATTAAAAAGAATTTTAAAAAAGTTGTTAACTTTTTTCATAATCTTCTTTAGTCTGTGAGTGGTTTTTTTGCATAGTGTCTTGCACTTTAGTATTTTCACACATATTCTGTTTTCAAGATGTGCTTTTATTCCTCTATTTGTTTTGCAGTTTTCTCCTGACTATATGCAGGTTTGAGTTTCTAATGGTTGGCTGAAGATGCCTGGGCAGAATGATCATTCCTTTGGTTTTGCAGCTTTATTAGCAAATGAACAGCAAACAAGAACAAACCCACAAATACTCTAAAATGGCGATAAAAGGCAAAATTTGGCAGGTGGTACTCTAAATTCTCATGATCTCTTGGTCCATCTAATGCATCCAACTTGCAATAAGTCTGTAGGTTGCTTTAAATTAAATGGAAGAACAGGTTCCCTGACGATAAATCAAAATATTTTGCTCTAGATTTAGATTTTAGCCTTTGCTTTAGACTTGCTCTGCAGTGCTTCCTGATTTCCCCCAGTTATCCAGACTAGGGAGCTGGCTAGTCTGTATGGCAGATCTACCTTAAATCAGGCTGTGGTTGAGGAGAGAGGCCAATGTGTGCCCAGGACTCATCTTTCA
Organism: Chlorospingus semifuscus; assembly: GCA_035048045.1. Classification (NCBI taxonomy): domain Eukaryota; kingdom Metazoa; phylum Chordata; class Aves; order Passeriformes; family Passerellidae; genus Chlorospingus; species Chlorospingus semifuscus. Next base: position 103,043,144 of record JAWWMS010000001.1, read on the forward strand.
GGAGGCAGGGAATAGTTAATTCATGTAATCACATCTCTTGCTTGAATGTAGCCTTTATGGTACCCCCAGTGATGCTGCTTTGCATTCTTTTGCAAAGCCTGAAACATTGTCCTTGTTATACAGAACTGGAATTTTGCAGAGAATTCAAATTTTTCTAATGAGAACATTTTAGCAAAGGGTGATCTGGAGGAATACATAGCTCCATTGGAGCAGTGCTGGTTCATACCAGCAGGCAGTCTGTGAGTCCTGCAAGTCAGATTGGCTTAGGGGCAGCACCCTGGCTCCAAGGTGCCATCAAGTTTATTGACAAACTGGGCAGATTTTCTGCTGCAAAAAGCCCACAGGTTGAAACCCAGACTACAGGAAAAAGCAAGAGAAAATGTCATGGCAGAAGGCCGCTTCCCCTCTCCCATCACAATCAGATCTGTAGTGATTCTTCACCCTGAATCTTTCACCATGTTTCTTTATCTTCCTTATTTTTTTTTTTTTTCTACTTGAGCTCTTTATAAAAAGAGTTGCAAAGATATACTCTATGATGTGATAAAAAGATATTGGTCATAAAAGAGGAACTTAGATTTAGGAGATGAAGAGTGTCTATTAAATGAGAAAACTGGGAATATGAAGATAAACACTTGTTTTCTTAATATCCAACAGCATCTTGAACTATACTCAGAAGAGAAAAGTAATTAAATGGACAAGAGCTGTCCAAAGCCAAAGGCCCTACATTGCTTTTCCTTCTTCTGACTCCTTCGTTTAATAAATGCTCTGCTCTGAATACAGAGATTAATAAAAAGCTCAAGATAGAGATTAACATTTTGTTCAATATTCATTGTTTCACCTGATATAAAATGGAAATTGGAAGCACTTTGTTAAAAGGACTGAAAATTTGAAAGGTTGTATAATTTCACTGTACCTTCTATGAGTGGCTCTTAAATATTAATCTGAAAAGCTGTTTTGTGTCTGCCAAAAGCACTTTGTCCTCATGGATACCTGTGGACCTTCCAGTCCAACAATATATAGTGACTATATCTTGCCCTCTCCTCGCCTCTTTCCTCATATTCCATGTAGAAAGGTAAAAGTAAAATATTCCATGTAAAAGGTACTCTGTTTTGCATAGTCTTCCTTCTTTTAAACAATTTCATTCCAAGTGTTACTAGTACATTTATTTCTTGCTGTAGATTCTTCAGAGGGTATTTCCTTTTTCTGTATGTAGCGGACAGGTAGTAGCTGATGTAAATAAAATTAGAAGATGTCAAAATATGGCCACTATGTCAAATAAAAAATTAACTTTTCATGAGAGTTGGTTTTTATGAACTTCTTTAAAGGTCAGCTTTACCTTAGTTTCCACTAGTGGATTGAAAAACCTCACAACTATCACAAGGGGATAATGCCTTTGAGAAATGCTGTTGACATTGCTTCACGTTCTCAGACTCTATATTGTTGTGCTAGAATTCTTTATTTTTTTTTCATTTAAGCTGAGCATATACCCAGTTCAAATAATGGTGTTGAGCAATGATCTTCAGCATGGCATCTCACATCAATTTCAGGCACACATTTTAGGAGTTTATTTCCCTGAACAGCCCCATAGCTGTCTATCACTCTTGCCCTGTAGCTAGCAGAGAAGCTCACTGCTGGGAGCAGTTGCTCCAGTTTTGCATCTTGTTATTATCAATATCTGAATCTTTGATGAGATGAACTGCTTATGTCTTTCTGAGCAAGCCAATCTAGACATTCCCAATGCCTTATTGAGATCTTTGTTGTTGAAACGATTTTAAGTGTCTGGGGAGTAGCAACCAGCTACAGGACGCTGTTTTGTATTCTTTTTGATAACCAAGAAATGTTAAATTATATTTTTTTTTTTTTGTTCTCGGATTTCCCTGTGGAAGAGGAGAGCAAAAGTACATAATCAGAAAACTGTAGCAGCTGCACTCTCTCCTGCTTGATTTGCCTCTGGAAAGAGACAGTGGGTTCAAGAGATGTACATTAAATTCATGCTTCGGGTGTGGGGTTCTGAGAAGTGGGCTAAGACTAAAAATGGAGTTTTAAACAGATTATCCTATGTTGGTCGCTGAGATCATCACCCCAGATTTGACAAAGAAAAGGGTAAGAGAGAAAATGTCTGTGTTGGAATTTTGGTACACTAGTGGCATTTATTTTTTTTATTATAGATGATCCTCCATAAGCACCACCCCTCCCTGTTCAGCAGAGTTCTGTTCTTCAAAGAACAACAGCAGTGGACTTTTATCTCAGCAGCAGCATGTTCTCACCCCAGCAGCTGCATTTGGATTCTTTAATGAGGAGCACTGGGAAAGTTGCAGGTGATATCAGTCCAATGAACTTTTAGAGGAGAAACTCTACTGCTCTCCAGCTGACCCCCTCCAACACTGACAGTGCTCATTTCCTAAGGGACACTGCTGCTCTTTTAAGGGACACTATTGCACTTCCAGAGTGGAAACAGCAGCTTCCCTCTCTTCTGTTCTCTCCAGCTGTCTGTGTGTTTTCTACTGCCAGGTATTCAGCAATAGTCCCTTTGAAATGACCAAGTTGCACAAACTGTGGAGAGACAGAAAAACAAATGGCTCCCACCTGTTATCACGTTTGGAAGCACGGTTTGCTCTTGCTGACGTCTCAGCCCTGTGCTTTTGTATCATGCTCAGTATGGTGTTCCTTATCCAGTTGCCATTCCTTTTCCCTGCCAGAGATGTGTAAGCTGATTTTTCATGTTTTAGGTAGTTTTTTCCTGCTAGGTATGTACCTATAACTCCCTCTGACAGGATTTTGCTGATTCCATATTTACCTTATAGGTATGGAATGTATAGGTGATCCTTCCCTCCCTTCCCTCCACTCCTCTGTTCCTTCCTGCAGCAGAATTTCCAAGGTCTGTCCTGCATTGGCTACTGCTTTCCATTTTGCCAGGAAGGTGAACAATTTCTTCTTTTTTTCCATAGTCTCTCTAGCTGTTAACTTAACGTTCCTCTCATCATGCCTTAGCTCTCACAGAAGGCTGTACCAAACTGCCTCTGGTGACTGAATAGGTCTTGACCAGCTGTGCCCAAACTTGCTCCTGCACCTGTGAATTAGGAACTTCACACTTTAATCTAATAGAAAAAATTACAAATCTGTGGAAAATCATGGAAATTTATGGTTCAAACTTTGAAATTTGGTGTTGATGTGAAGTTCTCCACAGATTCAGTGCCAAATTTAATTGGGTTTGAATTCAGCTTAGTGATGAAAGATGCAAGAGTTTTCAGCTAATCTCTTCCAAGCTCTTCTGCTTTCATCTCTCAGGACACAGGAAAAATTCCACTATGTTGCAAATTTTTTCTCAAGGACTTTTTTTAACACATCACAAAAATTCTCTGAGTGCGTGGTCCTACTATTGTTGGCTATATCTCACTGTAAATATTCATGGAATATTTGAAGGCACTTAGACATGAGCCATAAAACTTTCTGGTCACTCAGACAGAAAGAGAGGTATTTTATAGGCACAGCACTCTTTAAAATGTCTGTATTGTCTTGCAGAATCCCATAAAACATCACTTGTGGATGTTTATTTTAAAAAAATTTTGGTGATAAATCAAATGAATTAAAGCTGTGCTTTTTCCAGTAAAATAATCAGTGAACATTAACAGTATAATGCTGTAAATTATGAGGCATCATTAAATTTCTTAACAATTGAGAGTCTTTGGGTTGAAAAGTCACAGAAGTGAGCATGAATTATAAAGCTATAAGGAAATAAGCTTCTGTGTTTGATTTCACACCACACCTAGATTTACAATTTTATATATGTTTTTAGTTTCAATTTAACTTGCTGTGAATGTGTTGTATTGAATAGACATTACATCTAAAGGACATGAAAACTTCTTTGCTTTCTGACAAATTACTATAAATTAAACACATTGCATTGAAGGGAAGAAGGTAAAAGTCTGGATGACAAGATATTGTAATAGATGTGAATTAACTTGCTCCTCCATACTGTTTCATGCCAAACAAAACATAATTTTTTGAATCAAAGTATCTATATTTGATTGTGCATGTTATCAGGAAAACTCAGGCATGACAATGGAATTGTCAAGCCAGCTAATTTACATTCCAGATTTTAAATATCTCTCTGCAAAGGACAACATAGAATTTCTACATCTTTTTACATTTAAGAAGAAAATATAGAGACCTGAATGCTGATATGCTTTCGCTTGTCATCATGTGGCTGCATAATTCTGCTGAGAGATGAAAAGAGCAGAAGCCCATATTCACTGTATACTTTCCCAGTTCCTCTTGGTTGCACTGGTCAAGCTCTGGGGCTATTATCATTTTAGTTGCAGAATATGTTTTAGAGATACCAAGTTCTCCTAAGTGTGAACCTTTGTTTGCATGTGTGTGTTACTGAAATCCTGAGTCTCATCCTGCTGAAGGACTCAACAAGGCTCAGGATGTCCCAGATGTTTTAACAGGTTTCTTCATGAAAATTATTTGCAACCTGGTTAGAAGAACCTTATTATATTTCTAAATACAGGTAACTCATCTCATCTTGTCTCTTCTCTCCAGGAGGTGATCAGTGATGTGAACATTTTTGGATCAAAAACAACAGTATTCATTTTCTCAGTGCATGGAAATAATAATTTTTTCCTGGTCTGATAATTTCCAGAAGGCTAATAAACTTCAGTGTTCTTTGGCTTTGTCTTCCTGTCTTATTTTCCCCCATTTGCTTTTGATCATCCATAAAGGCTGACTGTGTCTGGTATGCCAGCTAAAATAAAACACCAATCTAAGTGTGGACTAGTCCTAGGTATTTATTTCAGAAGTGAGGGGTCATCTGACAAATATAATTACTGCTCTGAAAATGTTCCTAACAGAAATGGGAATCCTCCTAGTTCTGTTGCTAAGCCAGAGTACTGACACTCCATGAGGAACACTGTTAAAAAAGAATTATCCATTGGTACTAGTAATAGAAGACAAAAGAAGATACAGCTGTTCAGTAATATACATTCCTTTATATTAAGCAGCCAAGATGTCAAAAAACTGAAACTAAGTTTAAATTTAAACATCAGTCTGAAAAATCCTTTTTCAGCTGCTGCACAGATTCTGGTCTGTAAGGGAAGATTCATTACTATTGACCACTAGGTGATGTCTTCTACTCTGACTCCAAAATGTTTCCTAGGGGATCATTTGTGTGTGCCAGGCTATATACACTTCCAAGAACAAGGTGGAACAGAAAAAAAAATGGAGAGATAAAACTTTCTTAAGACACAGCAACTTTAATATGAAAGGCAGCCACCATTCATGGCTTCCCTACAGACTGGAAGGCACAGCTACAGTGTAAAAGGCCAGAAGATGGAGGAGATGACTGCAGCCTGCAGTCAGATTGGGAGAAAGGAAAGTGGAGCAAGGGAGAGAGAGCTTAGAGAAACAGGATTTGAATGTTCATCTTCAGAAACAAAAGACTGAGTTTGGAAACATTCCACCTAAATATGAAGAACTCATTTACTGTGTGGGCAACTGTAGCATTCACATTCTCTGAAAAAATCCCTTCGCCCAGGATTTTTCTCCTGGGAAGCTGAGAAGCCTCAGGGGAAAGGAAAACAATTCTTATCTCATTCCGTTCTCCTGTGTTTTGCTCATGTGGAATGTGTTTGGAGATTGTTTATCCGCAGGTAATTGTTTCATTGGATTCTGGTGTGAGTTGTTTGACTCACTGGCCAATCAAGGTCAAGCTGTGTTGAGACTCTGGAAAGAGTCTTGAGTTTTCATTATTAGCTTTTTGGCATTGAGTAAGCATCTTTTCTGTATTCTTTAGTATAGTATAGTATTCTTTAATATAGTATAGTATTATAAAGTAATAAATTAACCTTCTGAGAACATGGAGTCAGATTCGTCATTCCTTCCTGCCTTCGTTGGGACATTCCCAGCAAATACAATAGGTGACCATGCATTGGAACAGATTGCCCAGAGAGCTGTGCAGTCTCCCTCACTGGAGATGTTCAAGGACCTTGTGGACACAACCCTGTGCCATGTGCTCTGGGATGGCCCTGCTTGAGCAGGGAGGTTGCACCCATTGTGGTCCCCTCCAACCTGACCCTTTCTGTGTTTCTGTGATTGCTTAACCAAATACTGTCTTTGGAGACATGTCTCCTGTAATAATCTTCCATCTGTGTTACACTGTTGTTGCTAGAGGTAGATAAAGCTTCTGAATCAAACAGCAGGCAATTTTACTTTAGCTCCAAGGCAGTGACAGGGAAGAAAGGCATCCTCTGAGAAAGCAATGAATGACAACACAGTTACATCTCTTCAGACTAGTTAAAAAAATGAAATGAAATGAATAACAACATGTTTCCAAATTCTGGATGTTCTTTCATTATTCACACATCAACTAAAGTTATGTTCATGTTAACCACAGGAGTCCAAATATTTTCTGTTACATACTCTTGCTGTAGTGTCAACATGACCTCTATGTCAAGGCCTATTTTTTGAGTCCAGAAAAGAATCACAAAAAGAAAGACTAAACCTAGGGTGACTGGTAAACTAATGTTATGGTGTATTCTTCTTCTAGCAGAAAATAAGAAAGGGAATGACGGAAGAAACATCAGTGCCAAACTTTAAGTGGTTGGTGTTCTTGATGGCCCAGTAGAACTTAGAAAAGTTCATGACTCACATGGAAACAGAAGTGTAATGAAATAAAGTTCTCCATATCTTTTTTCCTATTTAAAAATGTCTGCATTTTACCCCACTGTGTAATAGCAAGCCTGTCAGATTCTTTAGGAACCATCTCTCTTTAAATTCTTCTCTTGAGCGTCTCTCTTCCTCAGATGTGAAAGTATTGCAGAAGTTACAGTATGATATTTCCATTTATAAAAATATTTTTTTTCAGATAGGACCCTGGAAACCCCTCTATATCCATTGGATTCCGTCCAAAAATATGTCTTTGTGGGCAACATTTTTGTTAAGGGACATTGGTAGGTGTTCTAGTGTAAGCCTGGTAGGCAGGCGAGCCCCACATAACCACTCGTTCCTCTCACAGCAAGAAAGGGAAATTAATTTGAGGTGTAAGACTAACAAAACTCATGTGTTGAGATAAAGATGGTTTAGTAATAAACAGCAACAACAACAACATCAAAATAAAACAACAAAGGAAAAAAAGCCCAACAAACAACAACAACAACAACAAAAAAATACAAACCAAAAAAACGAGGGATGAAGAAAAGAAAAACAAATCCAACTTCTCATCACTAACAAATGCCCAGCCAAACCTAGTACAACAGGACAGTATATGTTGCCTTCGCATGTTGAAGAAAATTTTAGAAGAATTTGAACTCTACCACATTACAGGCTTCCTTTGGAAACTGAAACTTTCAGAGAAGCTCCATCTCAACACTACCTCCCCCCAAAAAAAGAAAAAAGTAAAGAAAATGCAATCTTCTTTCTTCATCAGCTAAGCCATTGGCAACATCTCTAGAGAGGCAGTTGTTCTTAGGGTTTTTTACTATATTGAGCTCTCAAGTGCTGCTGCTAGACCTTTATCTCAGATAAAGGAGTGTAGAAATTATGTGTAATTTGGCATTTATATGAGCTAAAAATACTAATCCTGCTGGATCAAAGAGACTTGATCAAACAAACATACAAGCAGAGAAATAAATTCTTCAGGCTTCCCAGAATATTTACAGAGTAGGGAGGATATTTCTTCTCAGAGCAGAGGTCGAATTTATACTCTCTCTGAAGTGAAAAGACTACTTCATAATGCTAGAGTATTTATAAAACTTACTCTAATGATAAGAATTTATCTGAAAAAAAATGTTATTTAGCTGTTAGTTTGTCACACTTATTTCTAGAAGTAAACATAACAAAAGCAGCCCTTTTTTAAAAAAATAGAAGGAAACAGGAAATTACTTTGTTCACAACTTTGCTTCATAATCATTAGAATATCAAAATACCTTTTATCTACCTGGTGAAAATTTGTTAACACATATCATGGGAAATCTGAAAGGGTTATAGATATACAGAAAGGGCTATAGATATTACAGAAATAAATTTAATATATATCGAGAAATATGAGACACATTAATATCTATCAGGAGTGTTATGAGAGTTCTTATAGAAAAAAATAGCTAAACTCAGTTGAACTTGTGAGATCATAGGAATACATATAAATTTACTTCTAAGAAAGCATAAAAATAGAAGTTTTAGTAGGCTTGCTTACTTTGACAAATAGAAATGTGGTATGTGTTCCTAACAAATAAGACTGTCTTAAAAAATTCAAAATCCTAAAAAAGTATGGTGTGTACAATAGGCTCTACTTGCAAGACAACTTGTAGACATGAAATAGATGCTTTTAAGAATCTCATTTCCTTGAGAAAAAAGCTTATACTTTTTATTAACATTTGCATATCGTACAACAGCTATCAAAAAGTAATGATAAAAGTAAAATAGTAAAATTCACATCCAGGACAGCCAGTTTACCCTAATTCCTCAAAATAAAATAAAAACCTGAAATAAAACCAAACAAAAAACAACAATAAAAAAACCAAAAAAACTGAACCAAACCAACAAACAAACAAATCCCACAAAAACAAACCACCAAAAACCATATAAAGAAATATTCAAGCTGTATTTCTTACAAGCCAAATACAGAGATTAAAATTAAAGTACAGTTTCACATAATTTATAGCTACTTATGTCTCTTTGGGCCAACTCAGAAGAAAACTGCAGAAGACAAAATTTATGTATCAGCTTATTCAGCAGTCTCTACACTATAACAGTTAGAAGAAATCTTTGTCTGAATTCATGCTTTGTTTCTGGAATGGCCAGGAATTACACTGAGACCTTATAGGAGGCCTTGGCACAGAGCTCTCTGGGGAGCAGGACATGAGATATTTGAGTGAAGACACTTTCTGTGAGGTTATCCATGCTGCTGAGCATGGTCAAAGACACAAAACTCCTGGGCATACAAAACCACTTCCCATGCCTGTAATGCTTTTATAGCCTACAATGGGACAAGTTCTAGTTTGTGAATCTGCTGTTTTCTGAGACTTGAGCTTCTTCACATGCAGCCTGCTGCTCCAGAACTCAGCTTTAACTGCAGTCTCACATCACTGTAACCTCCTTCCAGCCCAGTCTAGCTCTCCATGCTGCTTCACATGCTCATTTTGCCATGGAGCCACCCTTTCTGATACTGCAGCATCCTCTCAGCTGCAGTTCAGGCAGCCCCGGTCCCTCCTGGGTGGCTCCTGCTCGGTCCCTCCCCACCACCCCTGGCTGACACAGAGCTGCCCTAACAGGGGCCATGGGGCATCTGCTCCCCAGCACAGGGACCTTGGGACCATCAGATGCTTGCAGTTGGTTGTATCTTGGCCAGACCCTTGTGAAGGTCTTGGCACCCTTTTGAAGGAGCAGATTTGGGCAAAGGGATGATGTTTTCTGTAGAGGAGAGGAGGGGTGAAGCAGTTCTGAGTGTGCAGGACCCCATGGGATATTTGTGCACAATTTCTAATGTATGTAGAGAGTCATGACCCTGCAGTACTTAAACTCTCAATTTAAACCATGAGGAAACCCTGATGGGTTAATTATTTTGATGGACATGCACTGCACAATTTTGCTTCCAGCTCACTCATTTAGGGTCAGTATCATTATATTTGCCTGCCAAGACAGAGGCACATTTTTGACCTTGGCAGCATCTTGTCAGTAATAATTTATCACTCTCACATTTACACAAATGAATAATCTCTACCTTCCTCACACTAATTTGTAATAAAATATTCTGTTGTGAGTGATAATTTTGCCTAGGAAAATTAATTAAATCATTTAGCAAAATGGACCCTACTACTTTCCTTGAAAAGTCTTAAGGAATTAGTCAAACCATGGTTCTGTTTCCTGTATTGCTGCTTCTAATGATTACTTCTTGAAATTTGCAGGTCAGTATTTCAGGTTTTTTAGGTCTTTCCAAAAGGTGCACTGAAGTTATTATGTTTGAATAATATGAGGAAGAGAAACTGGTATTTTCAATAATACTCTAATATTTTCATATAGGTGTATTTATTGTGAAATCAACCTTTTAATTTACAGCACCTCCTATTGCTTTGAGAGAATGTGACTGAATAAAAGCAAAATATAAGTTTTTACCAAGTTTAGAGAATTAAATATTTTATAAAGTTATTTTTGTTTGTCCATTTCACAAGAAAAGTAATTTTCACTTTTATATCCTCCTGGTTTTGTTATAGTGGCACACAAATTTAAAAACCAAAGCAAAACCAAACAACTCATGTTGAAAGTGAAACGCTAAGTCAGCGATCTGATATATTGCTATGGCAACAAATGCTGCCTTCATGCAGCCCATGAATAACCAATGCATAAACTTTAACACCTAAAGTTTTATAAATCTGAGATTCTTCTTAAAGGAATTATAAAATGTGTGGTCAGTCATCAATTCCTGCTGATTCCTGGAGTCCCTCTCCAAGGTAATATATCTGAGATTAAAGTTTTGATTAATCATGTTTCTGGGGTTAAAACAACTCTTCACAGAATTGGGAATTTTCCTAAATAAGAAAGAGTTGTCTTGCACAGATGTTTGGATGAAAGATCTATCACAAACAAACAAACAATGGTTTATGTTTAGTTAATTTTTCCATGTATTGTTTAAATAACAGCAATGCTCCAAGCAAAAGACTAGTGACAGAAATTGGCATTTATTTATTTTTTCCTCTAAACAGAAACATGAGGGCTGTGATAGGGTCAAGGATACCTATGATACATCGCTTTACCACAGGAAACACTGAAATATTGTAGATTTATTTTCAACCCTGAAGTTTTTCTTTCATCTCTGAATTACACATCATTACTTTCTGAATGTAATACCCAGTTCTTACCCTGTCAACACCTTCTATTAGTCTCCAACAACCCATTTCCTCACCAGCTTCATGTTAGAAGTGTCCACAAGACAGCTGCACTCCTACATAACACACAGAGGTAAGAGAAGAAAAATACCCCAGATCATAAATATGCTTTGTCCACATTTCACTCTCTTAATTTTGATTCTGCACTCTGTGAGCACAGAAAGTTTTTAATTAGCTAAAGAAGAGATCAAACTGTGGAGACAAGTGAAGGATAAAAGGAGGGACGTGTATTTTATTTTAGCCTCTTTACCTGCTCATTGGAAAGGAGTGAGCTGGGCTGGGATTGTTGCTAGTGAAAGTAAGTGGGACCAACACTGATGTCCCATTTAAGTCTGACATAATTTCCTTCCCACTCTATTTTGGACCTGCAATAGCAATATTATTATGTTGCTAATATCTCTGATCTGAATTGTCTCTCTAGAAAGAACCTATCCCAGAAGGCAAGTTGGAGAAGGAGATTAAACAATCTGAAATAGTTTCCCTATTGCTGCAGAAAGACTAGCTGGGAAATTTGGGAGGCTCTGTTAATACTGAAGTTGTGTTGTCTCAAGTCCCCACCACTACTTCACCCAAGTCCAAAAGTTAGACAAAATATCTTACCTTGCCCATAGTAGTAAGACCAGGTATTTTTTCTGATACTGTTTTGTATCAGAAAAACAAAGAGACTCCAAAAAATACCAGGCTTGCCTCCATTCAGGCATCTGCATCCTGAGGGATGGACTGAGGGAAACAATAATAAAGGAATAAACCAGATTAAAGTAATATCAGTGGATATTACAATGAATATCTAGGTTTACTCTTCTGCAGAAGCTATATATTCATAACAGCATATTTGAGTTAGTTTCTACCCATGAGACTTGGCTTTGTGGTGGATAGGTAATGGAAAACAGCAGGAGAGATGCTTTCAAGAATGACAAAGATTTCTGATCAAGAAGAGCCACAGATACCACCAAGTTATTTTTTTTTTCTGGATAAAAATCTGAAAGGTATATTAAGAACATGGTACCAGAATGTGAAGCACAAAATTTTGTTCACAGGTGGGTGTGTGGGCTCAGACACTCATTTTTTCCTCTGTGCAATAATAATGCAATTTCTGATCATCAAAACAATACTGCATCTGCATCTATTTATTTGTCAGAAAACAATGTAGAGGGTTGGTTTAGAGTCTTCTTAGGTCAGTGAATTTAATTTCAGTAAACTATCTGATGATGAATCTCTGGGCTATTTAACTATATTTAAGTACTGCATATTGCAGCTAACACAATATATTGAGTATAAAGCAAATGTGGTCTGTCTTTATAGAACTTTATAGAGCTATAACATGTTCAATTATAGCTTGTGCATATCTATATCTCTATAGATATAGAAATGACAGATCTAATACTGCAAAAGCAATACTTTGTAGAATGTCTGTTTCAGTGTCTAGCATCTGAAACATTATTGCTTGAAGCTTTACAGGATAAAAAGTTTTCTGATCTCTAGCTGAAATGTTAAATCAGCTTGAGACTGGAAAGAGAAGGAGATTTTTTGTGTATGTTAATGATCAGTAGGAACTAGAATGGCAAAATATGCTTTTGCTGCAGAAACTTTCAACCTGGAATTCTTCTGATGACTTTCTCAGAACTACTGAAACTTTTAAAGGAAACAGAATTTGCTGATAATAAGAAAATCAGATATAAAACCTTACGTGCTGCTGGTTTCCTTTACATAAAAGAATTCCATTATATTGAAGTAACTTGTGTATGAGATATTTCATAAATGTAATTTACTGACTATAACTGGAAAAGAAACCACTTAAGGAAGAATTAAATTTTGTTAACCTTCCTCTATAATTATTCAACAAAGTCTCTAATTCAAGCAGATTAATGCAGTGCACTATAGTATGGCATATTATTCAGCATTCCTGAAGACAGGGACATTGGAAATAAATTTCAGGACTGTGTACATGGAGTGTTGTAGTTAGTGCAAATGTTGGATAGGGTGGTTGGGCCAAGAATAGCTTGTTCTGCATATTTGCCTAGGTGTAAATAGAAAATTACTGTTGTAATTAAAATTGCAATTTATTTTATTACTATAACAGTTTTTATTGCTGACAGTAAAATTTACACATTCTTATGTGTAATTACATTTCCAAATACTAATTTACTTCAATGTGACTTTTTTGCTGCTCAGTAAATCATTCAAATCAATATTTCTCTGAGATACCTTCATTAGTTTTTAGAACTGTTGCTTCTATATTAGCACAGCTAGCAATTCATTAAATATCTTGCTGCGAGCTGAAGGAAATGGCTTTTGTTTCCTCCTTTTCAACTAAACATTTTAATAAAAAACACACTTGATTCCTTCCCTGTAAGTTAGTTTTGGGGCATTTCATCCCAGTTATTTTGAAAAGTGCCAGTGAGACAGATTTTGTATGCAGCGTAGAGATTTGAAATTTCAAAACAACCCCACTTGAATTAGGTTACTATTGCAGTCCTAGACTTGTTGCAAATATATTTAAAATGTATCATAGAATAATTCTACAAAAGAAGTTATCTTCACATTTTTGCTACGCACTCTTTCAATGAACCACGTTTTCAAAATTCTGTTTTTCCCCATTTGCTGGCTATAATTATTAAAAATGGGTTTCGTATCTTCCATTTTAACCCAGTGTTTCAGGAAAATAACAACAAATAGCAGGCAAATCAGAGATACTTTTGCTTTGCTTTAATTTGCTGATTTTTTTGAAGTGTGAATTTCCAAGTCCAGTTAAAGCACTCTTTAGGAAACTGTTATACGTACTTCACTTTACCTCAAACCCAAAAATACTAAAGCAATCAAAAGGTAACTTACCAGCATGACACATAGAGAAAAAGGCTTCATGATAGTGAAGAGTGTAGTTAATGTGTCCCTGGTGTTGGGTCCTGAAGGGCTCTATAGAGTCTCTTATTTCTAACCAAGATGCACTTTCACAATGAGGGCTTTTCCACTGAGGGGCACGAACAGGAACTCCCTCTTCTATCTTGCTATAGGTGGTGTCTGATGTCCTTTTAGCCTTTATCTCTTTCAAGTCTGCCTGACATTGCCCTGGGTGTTGAAACAGTGTTAGGGAAGAAAGAATATACACATCCACATGTATGCACAGAGTGCAGTCTCATAACCTCCTTTGCCAAGACCTAAATTGGCAATTGGCATTTCTTTCATTTTGTTATTTACTTTGTATTTATGGTCCCTTAACAAAATATCTTAACAAAAATCATTAAAGAGAATGCTCAGAGGCAGGAAGGTTAAATGTACATTTCCACAGGAGTTTCAGATATAGTTTACTCTAATTATGCTTTCAGGAATTTGGACCAAACTTGAGCAATATGTGGCCTGTACCCCAGACATTCTTTCATTTATGGACTGCATTCTTCAGTAAAAAAAAAATAGTTGTGATCTTACCTGTCAGTTGCTTTCTTAAAGAATTGGACAAAAAGAAGGGACGTGTATTTTGTTTTAGCCTCTTTACCTGCTCATTGGAAAGGAGTGAGCTGAGCTGGGGTTGTTGCTACTGAAAGTAAGTGGGACCAACATTGATATCCCATTTAAGTCTGTCATAATTTCCTTCCCACTCTATTTTGGACCTGCAGTAGCAATATTATGTTGCTAACGTCTCTGATCTGAATTGTCACTCAAGCCACTCTGCAGATCCATTCTACAAAGCCAGCCACCAAGTGGCAAAGGCAGGAAAACTGAACAATTTTTGTAACAATCAGTAGAGAAAGGTGGAAGAGAGAGATCTGCTTTGGTAGGCAGAGATAGAGGGTGTAAATACATTTATTTGAAACTCACTGCTGATAAACGCAAGTGCCTGACAGTCTATCCAGAAACTTGATTGGGCATCTGTGATTTAGAAAATTTCAATAAACTCTGTAAGTACATGTAGGAACACAGAGATGTTCCTATGTGCTCTCTCACACACACCCTTGAAGTAAATATTAGAACTTTAGGATTTCATTATCTCATTTCCACCTATAGAGTTGGCATAATTATTCTCTGCTTTTAATATCCTATGTGGATACAAAGACCAGAATAAACTCTGCTTAAATTCTATGAAGTCAGTGGAGTTAAAGCAGATAGCAATTTTATACATTGCTTTCAGTCATTCAATCCAACTCCCACACATAATCCTGTGTGCAGTTAAAATAATTATACATATATGGTTAAATGTTAAAATATTTTTATGTTTTTTTCTCTTGCTTATGATATAAGAAAATAGCTAATATACTAACTTAATCCTACTTATCTTAATTCAGCAAACACAGAACATGACGAGAAGATGCTTTAATAGCCCACTAAATTCTCTGAAAAGAAAATGCATTCAGAATATATTATGTTAGCAGTATTTGTCCTGATCAGATCAGTGCAAATCCAGCTTTTAAAAAAGGTATTTTTCCCATGCCTCCTCTTCCTATTGAAAGTGGGAAGGAATTATGCCAAAAATAAAGGTAGCAGTTAGTACAAATAAAAGCTTCTATGAGCAATGAAGAACTTTACAGTGACTGCATAATAGTCTGGAAGTAAATAAGGTGTAGACATATATTTAATTTACTAGTGTGTGCAATTACACCAGATAAAAACTGAAAATGAATAGAACTGAATCTGGGTTCTGTGACTGATTTGCATAGAAGTTGATTTTATCACTTGCTTACTATGTCTAATAATACAGCAGAAGTTTATAGCATTTTAATTGGTTTAGGTTATTGGTTCTTAAGTATACACTGTGTAATTTTTCCTTGATATCAAAACCCATGGTTGACTGGAACATAATTTGCTCTTCATCTTCCATTTCAGTGGCTCTGTTAATTCCATTCTATCATTCCTATCAATTACTAAATGACACTAAATGAGCATTCAAAGTAATTTGCCTTGAATTCTTTGTTTTCTGACTTATATCCTGTTTTTGAGTTGATTGGCAGCATGGGAGAAACAACGGTAGGAAGCTGTTCTCTTCTTCTGAATTGCCTCACTAAGGAACAGACATGGTAATTAATTTTCTTCTTGTTTCTTTCTCTCTTGTCCTATTAGCCCATTCTTGTTTTACCACTTAGAAATTCTGACTTCCTCATCTTTCCAGAAAAGCTGCAGTTTTACAGGATAGAAAAATACAAAATTCATTAGTGTCATATCAGACAATGGACCACCACTGACAAAAGACCATGCAGCTTCCTTCGGTGGTTTGAACTAAGTTTTTTTCCTCAAATTGTGTGTTTCATCTGTAATGAAAGTTTTATATCAGGAAATTCAGAAAATGGAGGCATGAAAATATAGGAGACTGATAGGGTTTCTTATGTAAGGACATTCAGCCCACAGATAGCTGTCTGAATGGTCAGGTTTACATATTAAGTGAGAAGAGGGACATTTAAGGAAAAGTTATTGGGTATGTTTGTTGCAAAACTTCAGTAACTAGGAATTCATATTTCATGGGATCAGATACTGGAATCAATATGAAGTTTGTCTGTTTTCTCTATTAAAAAATGAGAGGAGTGAAAAAAAAAAGATTTTCAGGCAGGTTCAATTTGAAAACATGAAGGAAACTTAAATTTGAAAACTTGGTAAAACACTGTGAGATACACTGTTTGTGTTTAACCTGTTCCATATTTGGAGATTTCCTAGTTTGTTTGAAGTCAATGTAAATTTTCCATCCAATGGCAATCAGTGCTTGAAATGACAGCTGATATGTCTGCTTCAGTGTATCACTAGTACTATAAAAATGCAGTGAAACTTTTAAAATTAAAATATACATAAAAAAAGAAATATCAGAATTACTGTAGGCTAAAGCATGTTCAGTTATAGCTTGTGCAGATACAAATGTTTGAATATGTGGAAAAGAAATCCTTTCAGTGCTTAATTACTCTGTGCAGTGATAAGTCTTTAAGGCTTAAACTGTGGTGGTTTGGTCTTAAAAGTCACAAAAGAGAGTGATCTCATCTGATTTTATTAAAATAATCTCAGATAATTTTGAAATTAATAGGTTGATCTGAAAGCTGCAGAGTTATGAGTAGATGCCTGATATTTTAAGGATCTCATTGAAATTAATCTAGATTCAATGCTAATAAGGCAATGGAAAGGTGACAGTGGGGATATTTATTCTGATCTCAGCTGATTGGGGCAGAATTCATGTCAGTGTTCTCACCAATCAGGCCTCTAGTGGGAGAATAAATGGAAGACTTCACTTCTAGCACACTGCAGTCCTGCAATGCAATCAAATAGTTCTGAAATGTTATAACACTCTCCTAACAATGGGCAGAAGTCCCTGAAATTGCTCCAGCACAAAAACATTCTATAACATGTACAGCTAATGAGAGCTGGGTATGGGGAATAATTCAGGATGAGAGTTCTGCCCCTGTAGCCCAGACACATCAGATTTTTTCTGCTTACACATTGTGTATTTGTTATAGGCTGCCTTGATTAATGCTGGTTTGGAAGCTTCTGTGTCTGTGGAAAACACGTGGGTGGGCTTCTGTGCAAGCCAGGTACAGCTTTAACAAACACATCTGTGATAACAGATGTTGAAGGGAGAGTAAGACAAACCCAGCCCTGAGGGATTTTAATAAACTGAAATTAATGGGAATTGAAAGGTCTTAGTAACACTTTAGGACTTTAAATAAATCAGTTTTGCACCAAACTGATTGTTGGATTAAATGAATTCTTCTAGTTTGAATTCAGTGGTGTTCCACAGCATACTGAAAACCTTCATCAGATTTGGTCATGAACAAGGAAGAAAAATACAGCACCTGATTAAAAAAAATTATTGCTTGATATAAGTAGATGAGCTGCGATATAGTCTCTTTTTACTTGAGGATCTAAGAGCCTTAACTGGTAAGCAGATCAAAGAGATACCTATTAAATAGGAACCCATAAAGAAGACACATAGTGACTATTTTGTGTATTTGTTACTGCAAATGCAAATGAGTGATTTTGCAGTCAGGGAGAATCAGATACCTGTAGTTATTAATTGAGTAGTTTTTAGAAAATGCTTGGAAATGAAAAAAAAAAAGGTAAGGTACAAATAGTACTTTTAAAGCTGTTTCCTTGGAACAGTATTTGCTTATCACAATTTTTAGTTTGCTATGCTGTACAAATATATATATATGTATATATGCATTAAATTTTTAAAATTTATTTTTATGTACTGATGGGACTCTAATTCCAATGTTGACCACTAACATTTGTTTTTATATTTTGTCTTGTGAGTGTGTAATTTTTAATATTTCAGTGTAACTGGGAAGATAGTAATGCTGTAAGTAAGTTGCTACTGGAGTAATAAAAGATTAATTAGAGCATGTAGTTTGACAATCATTAAAATAAAAGTTTGATTTAAAAAACTGGATTGCAGAATACATAAATCTTGTTCCAGATATGAGCATTCCTAGATCACCTCTCTTATCATCTTATAAATCACATGGAGTTTTCAATAATTGATGTGTTCTGTGTTACTTGACTAGAACTTAGGTTAAAAACAAAGCGATCTCTAATTCAGTACCATGTCTTTGAGTGTTATGAGACAGACAGTTTAACTATTGCTTGAATTACTCCATACAGTGGTGAGTGGAAACTGTATTTGCATTTACAGATATAAAATTTACAAATACATTACATGTTAGCATAGTAGATACTATTGTACTCATATTTTCTCTTTCAGGGGTGGAAAGCAAGCCATGATCCACTCATTAATATCCATAAGTCCTTCCCTATTTTCTGGATGTCATGACTGTTTTTCAATGCAGAGAGAGATCAATATAGAGCATGCTACATAAAGCTGAGCTCCCTTAAATTTTCACTGAAGGATAGGTGGTGGTGTATTGTTAAATACTAAGTGCTTTGTTGAAGAGGAAAAAAAAAAAGAAATTTTATTTTTGAAAAGTAATGGCAGTTTCATAGAAAGTATTCAGGAATTAATTCTAACAGAGCTTAATAAATGCTAGCTTGCATTCTTTCCATTGAGGAGCTCAGTGGAGAGCTCTTATCCACCTACATTTAGGGCCCTGATAGTCTGTCAGAAAGAGAGAGAAACTCAGAAATTTGCAGCATCATCTGTCCAGTTGCAGAACCCAGGCAGCTGGGACAAATCAGATACAGCCCTACAGGACCTGCAGTCACTCCCAATATAAATTCACTGAACTTCACCTGTGGATGGAACAGAAGATCAAAAGCATAGTGCTAATAAATATGTAAGACTATATACACTGGTTAGGGTTGAAGTTTCCTTTTTACTGTAAGGCTAAGTAGTTTTTCTCAGAGGCTTTTAGAAAACATGACAACATCTGGTGCAAACTGAAAGGCACTAACAGTTTGTCACCACAGCTACGGATAGTTCTCCCATATCTCTCAAATTCTTTCCTCTCATTAGTTTACTTCTGGTTACATTACTCAAAGGTTGTACGGGGCTCTGAGTGACCCTGTCTAGTGAGAAGTGACTCTGCCAAAGGCAGGGAGATTGGGTGATCTTTGATGTCCCTTCCACCCCAAGCCATTCTATGATTCTATGAGTCTAATGAATGTGGATGCTAGCTCCTGACTTGCAGTTCTGATTTTTTATGCCTTGAATTAAAAATACACTGCAGACAGAACCCTGACCTGGAAGTCATCCTCTCTGAAAGAGTGCATATCCGTAAGCTGTTAACTTCCAAAATATGACAGTAATTTCCATTCTGTGTACTGGGAATGCTCCCTGACACAATTCCCGCAGGTAACAGTTTCTGGAAGAGACAAGACAATGGCAAGGCAGCATTTTCTTGAGTTAACAGCAGAGATAATTGAGGTTCCAGTGCCCAGGAACATTTGGACCCTAGAGGGAAAAGGGATCCAAGAAAACCAGTTGTTGTTCAAGGACAGCTTACTACAGCTTGAGGGACAGTTCATCCCAACAAACAGCAAGTCAGGGAAAATTTGACAAACCAGGAGGTCCTAGAAAATCTGAAACAATCAAAAAAGGAAGTATGCAAAGGGTGGAATCAGGGATAGATGTTGCAGGAAGGCTGCAGAGATGCTGCCTGAACATGCAAAGATGCAGTCGGGAAAGTCAAAGCTACCTTGAGTGGAACCTGGACAGGCATGTCAAGACATCAGGAAAAGCTTCCTCAAGTCCATAAGCAGAATGAATGAGGAAATGTGTCTCCACTGTTTAATTAGGAAGGGCCCCAGAGGTACAGGGCACACAAAAAAAATGCTGAGTCCCTTCTCCACTTTAGTCTTTACCAGTATGACCAACCTTCAGGAATCCCAGGCCTTGGAGACCAGGGTGGAATGTCTGGAGCAAATTAAAACTACCATTGGTGGAAGATAATCAGATCAGATAATTCTTAAGCAAACTGGTCATACAGAAGCCCACGGGCCATGAGAGCTGGGGAAGGTGGCAGATGTCACTGTGAGGCTATTCTTAATTATCTTCAAATGATCTGGTGGCTAGGAGACAATTGTGAGGGCTGGAGGGGAAAAAATGTCACTTTTGTGTTCAAGAAAGGCAACAAAAAGGACACAGGCTGATCAGCTAATCCTGTAGATAATTTTCAGAGACATGAATGATAAGGTGATTTGGAGTACTCAGCATGGATTCAAAGAGGGAAAGTCATGTTTAATGAACCCAGTCAGTGTCTCAAGTGAAGTGACTAGCTGCTTGGGTGAGGAAAGAGCAGTGGATATTCCCTCCTTGATGTCAGAGGGTCATGCTGCCATCCAGAGGGATCTTGGCAGGCTGGAAAAGTCAGCTGGTGGGAATCTCTTACAGTTCAACTGAGGGAAGTTCAAAGTTATGCTGGGGAGGAACAACCCAAGGTACCAGTGAGTGCTGGAGACCACCCAGTGATGCTCTGCAGAAAAGGAGCCTTGGGGGTCCTGGTGGACACTGAGATGAACATGAGCCAGCAAAGTATTCTTACTAGATATGAGAAATAAAAGCTGTTAACAAGTCTTATTCACAAACTTTTACTCTGAAATATGAAAAGGTGTTTTCCAAAATCCTGAATTTCAAGGAAAAATCAAGATGTTTTGTTTCCTGTTTTGAGACTATGTGTTTTCTCTTTACTCTATTTCACTCTGTTTCCAAGCTGTTTCTATTTTTGCCTCTTTAGTGTTGTTATAAATGAGGTACTCCAGCTATTTTATATTCTCAATACAATTTCATCAGTCTAAATATCACTAATACACACAAAACCTGTTAGTCTTTCAACCATTTAATAAAAATCATTACAGCCTTTGATTTTTATGGCACTTTTAGTTTTTATTTTTATAAGGAAAAACCATCTACAATACTCCTCATGACTCTCAATGATTTTTCAGTCATATAACTAAAGCTCCAAGGTCTACCAAGATAAATTAGTGAACTATGGGTCATTAGCAAAATGTGAATTATTGCGAAATGCACAATAGGCTGCACATTTTATCCTTTCTCCAGATGGTTAATTAAATATTTGAAGGCACAATATGACAAAAGTATGACAATATTATTACTTAATGGCAGTGAATATGAAAAGGGTTTAATTGTTCTATTTCTCTCTTTCATCATTGATTAAAATAATGTATTTCAATGAAATTTGGCACTGGTCAGCATCTCAGTATTTTCTCCTAGTTGAAAATTAGATCAGCTTCCATTAAAATAAGTGAAAATTATAATTTGTTGAACAAATTGGAATGTCACATTAAAAAGTACAGTCTTACAATATGTAACTTCTTTAAAGTGGAAATTACACCTCCCATATATATGCAACACTTTTTATTCCTAGGTATGTTCTTAAAAAACACATTAGAACTCCTTCACTATTTATTAATAAAAATCCTTATCACTGAACATTATTATCTTGCAGTCGTTCCCAGAACATTTCACAAAAATTGAGATTACAGCTGTTTATTTGATGCGATGTATAAAATAATGCTTATTTAAGAATTTATTAAAACATTACAGTTGCAGATTTTTTATTTATATTTGACTTACAATAGTTTTAAATTAAAGACCAATTACTAAAATTATTTTAATACAAATTTATTAAACTGGTAAAATCTGTTTATGTGATTAGAGTAAGAACCAGCAGACCCTGGTGATTTGGTTTTCCAAACACCTCAGTCTGAGATGCAGACCCTGTGGCTTCACAGCAAGGCTCCTTGCAGGCTCTTCCTGCATCTGATAGGATACCATGTAGACCTACATTTTTTAGCCTGTAGCCTTACCTTATAAATTAGACTGGTTTTAGGACTGCATAATTACCTCAAATACAAGGAAAAAAAATCTCTTTTGAGTTGTGGTGAATGATGTCAGTGATTGCTTATGCTCATTGAACAGATAGGACCAGGAAGACACAGGGATTGTGAACTCTTTGTGAAGTCTGGATGAAAGTCCAGGGAAAAAAGATCAGTCTGGGAAGGGTGATGAAATTTATAAATCAGAGCTTGCTAAAAAATATCAATAATCTGTGTGCGTTCCATTTTTAACAAGTTCATTCAGGATCTCAGAAGCTGTTTTAGTGATTAACACCCTGCATGTTTGTACTGCAGAACCATGGCCATATTCTGGAGACTTGTTATATGGCTTACCAGCACTGTAAATTCAGAAGCCATCTGAAGCTTATAAAGGATTTTAAAATATTGGTTGAAAGAGCCATCCAGAACCAAATAACTCATTTAAAACTTAATGCTCCTTAGAGAAAGCACACTTTGTTATTGAAATCTTTTGAGTGGCAAAATTCTAAAAATCCCCCACAGTGCCTTTTTGACACATTCATTGTTTAAAGAGAGCATAAAAGTGTATGGAGATAAGAGACAATGGATATTAAAGCTGAAGAATGTAAGCGTTTTGAAAAAAGAAATAACCCTAAAAGTGGTGTATCTCTATTAATTTAGTAAAGCTCTATTAATTACACTCCAAATTTCCCTCCATCAATATCCATAAATAAGGGAAAACAGAAGGAAGATACCAGAGACCAGAACTTTTAAAATGTTAAGCACAGAGAAATATCCACAGCCTTACTAAAGATCTTAAATTACAGAAGTGAGTTTAGTAGTGACTACAATATTAGACCTTAGGAAGGTGCTTTTAAGTGTGTATATTCTTTGACTCTTAATGAAGATTTCACAGTAACCTAGCTCTGTTTACACACCACCAACATAGACTCTTCAGGACAGGACAAACCTTTCCTTCTCTGTAGAATTTTTTTCTCTAGTTTCTCCCTGAGAGTGAGAACATTGTTCAAAACACATCCAGGTTTGCAACAGGTGCAGCTGAGACAGGAAACCCTGGGACTGGTTCGTGCTTCTAAAATGTGGGACTCTAAACTCTGTTGGAAAAAATTTATTCACCCTTCTGTATCTCAGTCCCATCCCATCATGGGAAACCATCTCCCTGCCTTGCCAGTGGGTCTGGAATCACTTGCAGTGTACAGTGTACAACCTCTAGCAGTGATTTCCTTATAAATAGCCTGCCCACTTGTAACACTTGAGCAGCATTGAGGATTTATGGTGAAATCCCAAGTACAAAGGGCAGATGTCAAGGTGTGCAGAGCAGGTTCTGTTCCAAGAGTCTGGGGAATGACACCGATCTACCTGTGGTCAGTTCTGGAAGAGCACTGGCACTCTGCACCTCTATTCTGAAATGTGCATAGCTTCTAGAAGGAGCTGAAGTCTGAGAAGAAAAAATAATTCCAAGGTTGGTAACTTAGTAATTTAAAAGGATGTCTTGACTCTACTAAATTTTATTCTATTCTTTAATTTGCTTGTGTGGTAGGTGACCCACTTGCATTCATTACAGCTGAATTTAAAGAGTTGTGTAAAAAATCTATTGAAAATTTTTATCCTATTTTCCTTTTCTAGTTTAGGGTTTTTTTTAACAGAATGGAATGTTCAGTACTGCAGTTCATAATAATGTACTGAATAGGGTTCAGATTTACAGCTGAATCTTGTATATTCATAGAATTCTTGCCTTTGGTAGTTGGAATTTAATTAATGTAAATGTACACAAATATATATATATATATATACACACATACCCACATATTTTATCTATGCAACTCCATCTTAGCAATACAGTAGATTTTTTAGAATTTACCTATACCACAGGCCCACAGAGTGACTGTGGCACCCGTGGAGATCACCCAGTACAGCCCTTTGCTCAGGGCAGCATCAGCTACAGCAGGCTGCTAAGACCTGTGATCACCCAAATATTAATATGTGCAAACATGGAGATTTAAAAGTTTTCAATTTTTTAGTTTCTTTCAAATACTTTTGAGATTGAGAATTACATGATTTCTGAAAATGGTGAGATCAAGTTTACCTGCTCACTCAGATGCGAAAAAGAACTGAAATAAAGACTTAATATTCTCTTTGGTTAAGATAACACGATAATGACTTGTTGGCATTAATATTTAATTTGTGCTGATCTAACTTGAATAATTAATGTCATTCTCATATTAAAATGCAGAAGGTGTATAGTTCCTATTTTCTAGCCTGAATATATTAGGAGCTTAGCTGTCGAATGACTTGACAGAGAGCCAAACATTTGCAGAGATACTGCTACCTGAGATCACATTTGAAAGGGGAAAAATGCTGTTATTATAGCAAAGCTCCAAATAATTATAGCATATGAAACAAAAGGTCAAGCCAAGGTGTTCTCTCGCTGAAGAAACTCTTGGTATTACAAGAAAGAAATTCACTTTTGGTGAGCCCTTTTGACTACTGGTTGTTAAATCTAAAGCTCATGAGAGTCCAATTGGCCCATTTCAAGAGAAAATATGTAGTGAGGTACATTTAGATGTTTCTTTAAAACTACTTTCTTCTCTCATTTGTCCTTTTTCACTTCCTCAGAACAGATGAGGTACTTGCAGAAGCTGAACAGAGGTGAATATGTAGTGATGGTCTAAAAAGGGATCAGTTCCTTAGGGTACTCCAAGTCTATATGGAATCATTACTTTATGGGACAATTGGGCTTAAAATGGACTACAAAAAACCCACTATATTTGAGTTGATCAGAGGAAGGAATCTACTTCTGCATCCTAAAGGCATGTTCAGATGACTGTGGTATGTCTTTTACATCCCCTAAGTCTATGGCCAATATCAATATTTTGGCAAGAACAAACTCCCAGGAGGACTAAGAGTGAATAATTCCAGTTACTAGATTGAGTGACAGTCATTCCTACAGCAAAGACCTTTCATAGCTGTAGAAGATTTTCTTCATAATTTAAAATATTTCAGATGATGATTATTATTTCTATGTGCTATTATTGATTTAATTACATTTCTTTATGTGAACAAGAAAAAATATGTGAAGAAATAATGGTTGATTATAGCACAATTGTTGCATGTTATTTACACATTAAAAAATACTAGAACACCTTTTTTTCTAGTCCATATTGGAAATTAGAATAGAAAAAGTAATATATAAGAAGACAAAGATTGTGCTAAAGACAGAAGAAATTTTAATAAAACATCAAAAAGTATGTACTCTCACAAGAATCTTTAAGGTTGGAAAAGACCTCCAAGTTAATTAGGTCCAACCTTTGAACAAACACCACCATGTCAACTAAGCCATGGCAGAGTTCCACATCCAGATGTTTCTTGAACACTTCCAGGAATGGTGACTCCACCACCTCCCTGAACAGCCTGTTCCAATATTTAATCATCCTTTCAGTGAAAAAATTCTTACTTTTGTCCAACCTGAATCCGCCCGACACAGCTTGAGGCCAGTTCCTCTTGTCCCATCACTGATTGCCTGGAAGAAGAGACCAACCCCTACCTGGCTACACCCTCTATTCAGGGAGTTGTAGAGAGTGATAAGGTCTCCTCTCAACCTCCTTTTCCTCAGGTTTTCTGTCCTCAGCTCCATCATAGGACTCTCCAGACCCTTCCCCAGCTTCCTTGCCCTTCTCTGGACTCACTCCAGCCCTTCAATTTCTTTCGTGTAGTGAGTGTCCCAAAACTGCACACAGGATTTGTGGTGTGGCCTCACCGGTGCCGAGTACAGGGCACATGCACACATCTATGTATATACATGCAAAACAGAAAAAAATGGGAATTAGTGATCTATTCTTCTGTTCTTTTTGGAAAACAATTTTTCAAACTGGAAGAGAAAATTCCTCACAGTAGTTTGTTGTGAATACAGGAGTATATGTAAATTACTGCAGAAAGCAATCTTAAAAAAAGCAGGTTCTCCAAAATAAACAGGCAGAGGTATCACATCTACTGTAGAACCTGACAGTTTAACAGCTGAAATAATACAGACATTCATGTGAATCTATACAGAAAGAAATCAAACACAAACCCAAAAAACAAGAGATGAAACAAGTAGTAATCAAAATATATATTATATTGGCACTACTTAAATACTTTACTTCAGGGGGTCAAACCAACAGAATCCAGCAGGATTTTAATCAGGAAGTACCTAGGCTGCTTTTCAGAGTTGAATTTTACAGGTCAGGCAGACATTTGCAATTATTCAGAACTTTGATAAACATCTTTTAAGAAACAAGGCATGGAAGCAGAGGCTTTGGATAGATAAGCTAGCATTATGAGAAATAAAATTTGTGGATAATTAACATGTGCAATCCAAGATGCTTAGAATATGACTATAATCTAAAATGACAGTTTGTTGTTTTCTCAGCTGATTATTTCAAACCTATTATAGTTCACCCAATTACACATTTGTGCTTACACTGACTTAGCTGATTTAGGTTAATTGTAATCTTTATTGCTAAGCAGGACAAGACAACTGTTTGAGAGTTCATAAAGCCTCTAAAACTACAAAAATCAACCCAGTTATAAGTTCAGAAACATCAATAGTTCTGAAGGACGATATCACAGATTAGTTTTCAAAATCTAACCTACTAGATCATCTGTTTATGATGAACAAATTTTGCCTAAGTGCAACCGTTTTTTATCCCTGAAGTTATTTTCCTTACTTTTATCTTGTATCCACATATAGAGACTTGTTTAAAGGTGACACCAAGACTTATTCAGTCAAAAAAGAGCACTGGGAGATTTCTACATGCTTTTTTTAAAGGAGTGTTTTACCAAAAAAATAGGCTGTGATGCACTAAGAAATGAATCTATATGTGACTGTTGGAAACAGAGGCCTCCATAAACTGGCATTTTTTATTATAATTACTACAGAGCAATGCAAAGTTTTCTTTAACCTGGATTAATTTGTGGCTGTGTAGACTAACAGTAAGAAATTGTGTGGCATATCATGCTGGGAGTGCAGCAAATTAGTCTGTAAAATTTCATTTATATCTGCACAAGCCAATCAGTCTCTGCAGTGTTAGGGGATTATTAAATGAATTTTCAGAAAAGTGTTATGAGGTTTATATACAGTTCTGGGTATATTTCCACCTCTTCTGTTATCCTTCATACAGAAGCATAAGAGGACGTATACACCTATTTCTTTATTATAATTATAGAACAGAAATGAAAAAAGCTTTTCTAAGAATGAACTATGAATTGTTTACTGGGTTTGCTTTTCAGATTTATCTGTCATTTAACACTTTAACTAAAATTACTCCTAATACTTCATAAGCAGAGAATGAGAAGCCAGTCACATAATCTCCACTCTTCATTTTAATTTCAGTTAATATTTTGTATGAATTGTAATTTATACAATATTTATTAAAGGTAAAATTGCAAAGACAATTCTAGTATTATTTGGTGCTTTTCCATCATAGAAAATAATCCACAGAACCAGCTGTTGAGCAGAGGTTATCTTTTGCTTGAAATGAATTTTGATACATTTTCTATCAAATAAGCAATCTCATGAAGTTCAACTTCCTTTGCACTTCATAATGAAAAAGATCCAATCTAACTAACATTTATTTACTCATGGGCAAAAATGTCTAGAATAAACCTACAAGCAACATGAGGAAGTTGCAATAATAACATCTTTTTTACCATGTTATAAAAAAACAACCAAAAAATCTGATTTCTACATCTTGTTAATAAACTTTTAAACAATCTTCATCCTTGCTGCAGTTCAAAAATACTGGCTAAACATGGATGAATATAATGTGAACATAAGCACTTCTAAGGAAGTAAGTGAGGTCACTCACAATGTTCTAACTTGGGCAGGAGTATTATTGAATTAGAGCCTAATAGAGTTTCTTGAGGAATATTCACTATTTAAAGATCAGGCTATAAATAATACTACTGCCTGGGCACACCACTATTAAAAAGGCTGGAGCAGAGGTGAACTGCAGCAAGGATGGAAAAAAAAACCTCAGTAAAGATATTAGAAGCAAAAAGAGATTATCTAGAAAAAAATAAATCTGTCTAAACACAGGCAAGAGAGACAATCATAAATTTCTGAATATGGACAGCAGAAGCAATGAGACAGTGAAAAAGAGAGTCTGAGAATTAAATAACAAAATGAGTAAAAATAATAATAAATCTGTTTTCAAACACACCCAGAGTAGAAAATCTGTCAGAGAATCTTGTATCTGCATAAAAGCAGAAGTGTTAATCAATGCTTTTGAGCACTGTTTACTTCAGGAGATACCCACACCAGAAGAGGATCTGTCTGAAACTGAAACAGCTGTAGATGTTAAACAAAGCTACACTAAAAAACTGCTTAGGCCAAATGTCATCAATCCAAGAGGTCTGCAGGACCTGAGAGCTGAAGCAATAAAGCACACAACCTCTCTTTTAAGATGCCTTGATACTTCTGACTAAAAGTTGAAATATGATTCTCTTCTTTAAAGAATTGTTTATGGATTTCTCCTGGAACTGCAGCCCTCTAGTTCTGTTGTGCTAAGTGGAAATTAGTAGACACTTTTAGGAAAGAAAGGAATTGGTAGATACGGCTTAAAAATAATCAGTATGAAAGGTTCAAAGTGACTTTTACAAAAGTCCTGGTTTTTGGGAGTGGTGATATTTGTAGTTCTTGAGCAGTTGAACAGGAGTGATTTGATTTCTGCAGTCTTCTTGAATTACTGGAAGGCTTTTGATATTGCAAGACCAAAGGCTTTTAAGGAAATTAAATGATCATGGCTCAGGTAGTAAAGGAAGAGTTTTCACAATATTGGGAACACTGGAATTCTTCAGGCATCTTTGTTGGGGCTTATGCTGTATTTGTGAACTATTTTAGAAGAGAATATATAAGAGAACAAAAACGTTTTGACATTAGTTTCTTGTTTTAAGGACGAGGACAATTCTAGATAGCTGGAGAAGGATCTTATGGTACTCCCTGACTAATTAAAATGTCAGAAGGAACTCAGCATTGAGCAATGCATTTGCCAATGACAAGCAAAACTCATTCTACAGATAAATCAAGTGCTCACAGAATACCTTGGAGCTGATATTATCACTCAGGTATGACTCGAGTTTTATGTTGGAAGATTCCTATGATATGCTTTCTTTTATTTACTGCTGCTCAGAATTAGGTTCACGCCATGACACTGATAGGTAGGGAATACAAAATTAAATGGACTCACCTTATCATTATGTGAGTGTTCGAGACAGGAGACTCTGCTCCTGAAGTCCCTACGTCATGACACTGCACAATGCCATGGCTAATTTTCATGTGCAGTGAAATGATGTTCTGGTACATTCATCTCAAGGAAGATATGTTTGATCTCATTAAGCTTCAAAGAGAAAGTTGATCAAATATTTGGAAGAGCCTGTGTAAGGGGAATAAGCAGTTCAACTAGGAATTGTCAGCATGGAAAAGATATGCTTTAAGTGGGCTGTACAAAATAATTAGTAGCATGGTGAGCAAATCATTGTTCATATCCTCTTCCAGCACAAGAATTAATGGTGAGCCTGAAAATGCTTCTACTAGCCAGTTTAAAAGCCAAATGATCTGATTTTGCTGGTAGAAGAGCTGTGGCAGTTCTGTCAGAGTGTTGTGGCTGCTAAATTTGGGGCTTGCTAAATACTTGCATTTAGCATTGGGGCTAAATGCTTCAAAATGATTTAGTGATGATTACCTAATGTGTAAATTTGCACTCAGAATATTACATTAACAAGAGGAAATATGGTGGACATGTGAAGCCAAGAACTTAATGATAGCCTAATTAAAACTTAATAATATCATCAAAAATGCAACAAAAAGTTAGTTGTTCAGTTAAAATAATACTGAGACTGACAGAGCAAATTTATAGAGAATAGCTGCATTACTAATAGTACATCTAAAACTATTATGCAAGAAAACTTACTAATGTTTACCCATTGCCTTTTAAATTTTGATCATTCTGCAAAAATCCCTGTGGATCTCCAGGCTGACAGCAACAGTTTTCCTGAGGCATAGCAGCAGGGAAAAGATTATCAGTGACATTCTCAGTTTTTTTGGTGAAAGGAACAATGTGCTGGTGGCAAGAGTAATTTCTCCTCACTCTTAGACCTGCTTTTATGTTTAGCAAGGTCTGATTCCACTTCACTGGTTCCCAGGTAAAGTTTGAAAATTGTGCAGTAGCATTTTAAAGTAATTACTAACAGAAAGTGCTCTTGTTTGTTGTGCAGTGATAAGCCAGAGTTTTCAGACCTCTTACAGATCTGGTGTGTGTAGAGATTAGGGAAACACACTGTGGAAACAAATTAGAAATAGCTCACGTGTAGGTAAGCTCAGAACAGTGCTGAGAACAGTGCTGAGACCCTGCATTATCAGGGCAATAAAAGACTTATGGCCTCCTTCTCATAATAAAGTCATGTTCTCTATGCTGCAAAAGAAAACATATCCATCTCAGTTCTTGGAATTAAAATAGCCAAATTAAAAAAAAAATACAGACAAGATGTGTACAATTGTGTGGGTTTTTTTTTTTGGTTTTTGTTTTTTTTTTTTTTTCTTATGAGTTCTGTTAGAAACCAAATCCTGGTGCCTTGATCTCACACAGCATGGTTATAATTATTATCTCTAAATAGAATAATACACATTGCTTCTTAACTCCAGCAAACCTACACAGTTTTGTCTGTTACTTTTCCAAGAAGGTAAAATTGAGAGTTTCACTTGTAGCTGTGAATATGTAATATTTGCCTTTGGGTTTTCCCTCATTACTTCTCCATCCTGCAATTTTTTCTTAGGTGAAAGTTATCAAGGGTCTCTTATCAGGAATGGCCTGACAGAGTTCTGAGGGTGTTTCTGGAGGAATTAGGATTTGCTTCTCAGACAAAATAGAAATACTCTATGATGAAAAGTTAATTTTTTTAATACCTTACATAATCTTGCCTGATTTCCTGCCAGGACAGTGAACCTTCTGTCTTGAGAGAAACATTTCAGATTTGCTTTTCTCATCTGCTCACAGAACAGGGCAAATACAGAACAATGACGCCGAGTTTCTTTGTTATTGTCGGGTCCTTCCATACTATCAGGATCTTAGAAACATGGGTGAACACTGTTGATCAGTATATTTGTAATTTTTCATCATACCCTTCTAAAAAGCAACATCAAGGGCTTTGTCATCTTACTGCTGAACCTCATCAGACCCTTGTTACTGATTGAAGAGTAGCATCCAACAGAGGACAACAGAGGATATCTGTAGGAGTTATCTTGATCTTAGTCAGCAGTGGGGGGACTTTTCACATTTCATAGCAGCCTGTGGCAGTGTAAAATGGAGTTCCTGGGTCATAGAAATTTAATTTTGGAATTAAATTATTATGTGGTGTTTTTTTCAAGAAAGAATGTAGAAGGCTTTAAACTCAGTAGAAAAAAGGAAACAGAAAAACCTCCCCAAACAAAGAAACAAACAAACACATAAAAATCAGAAACACAACCAGGCAACTCTCCCACGAACAAACAAACAGGACCCACGCCAAAAAGATCCCTGGAAGATCTCCATGTTGAGTTTTGTTTCCTTCTATAACAGGAAAAACCTCAACCAACAAACCAATCACCAACCAATCAAAAACCCGACCAACCAAAACCCAATCTGAAACCATTCAGAAAAATAAAATATAGTAAAATGTACTTTCTAGTAAGAAAGGAAACACATGGATCATTGCTGTTTAGAATTGCTGTGCTATCTAAGATTTTCAGCTTACTAGTAGGTACCATGAAAAAACCCCCAATTCCTTAACCCTCCTTTCAGCCAGGAGGAGTTCTAGCACTTTCCTATTACTGTCAAAACCATAAATAACAATTTATAGTGTGGACGTTTGGAGTTCTCTATTCAGGTTCTTCTTGAGTAAAAGTACATTTCATGCTGAATATTAAGAAGGTATTTTGGAGAACTAGCCCAACATTGTGTGCTACCTTCTTGAGAAAAGTAACATTTCTGCTTTAAATAAGACCCTCCTCTTCAAAAACACCCACTATTGTAAACAATTTTTCTCAGTATGTGAAAAATTTATGTCCCATATTACAAAATGCTATTAAAAGTATAGTCTTAAAAAGATTGAAAGCAGTGGTATCTTTGTAAACAGAACAAAAAACACATGCAAAATTATAGAAGGATGGAAAGAAGCCACCTGTTCAGCCACCTCATTCATTCCTTGCTGGTGAAAGGCTGTTCCCTAAGGTGCACACCTAGTGTTTATCAGCCCTTTCCAAAGCATCAAGCAGTGTAGCTGCATTTTATTCCCATGGGAGATTATTCAGTGATTTCAGTGATCTTACTGTCAGGAAGATTATCAGTATGCTATTTAACCTCAATTTTCCTTATCCTAATTTAGTGTCGTTACTCTCAGTTACTCCATCATAACATGTTTTGAGATGTAATATGGACAAATAGATACTTAACAACAAGATAAACATCCCATCAGCCTTGCATAGGGAGGATTATTTTTAGATTCCCTTTAAACTCAGAGGGTCTAGTCTGATGTCTCAGATGAGGCAATAAAAATAGTACAAGAAAAAAAATGTTAATGTCAAATTATGCATTTTCATAGATAGCTACCACATAACAATTACTGCAGAGGGTCCAGGTTTGTAACTCTTCCTTTTTTGCAATTGGTTATCCCTGGGTGACAATGCTTGTAATCATTTTGCTAACTCAGATTTCGCTAAAAAATAAACTCTGTGCTGCAATAATACATGTCCAAAAACCCCCCAAAAAAACCAACTAGCCTCAGGATATACAAAATAATGTGCAGAAAAAAAGTCAGAATATTCCCTTAGCAAAAAGAACAGCAGATCCTTGTTTTCTTTATTGGTATTTTCTTTTAGAATGTTCAGTTTAGAATGCTGAAAAGCCAAATCTGCTGGTTGTTAAAGTTTTCCAGGCAATCTCACACAGCATAAGTTATTGCACTTCATTCCACCCCCAACCTCTCCCAAAAATTTTAATTGGAGTATACTTGTTTCACTGCCGATTTCATCTACAAAAACTATTAAGAGAGGGCTTCACACATTCTATTACAAATCAGGTGTTCAGCTACCTTTTTGTCTTGCCTTTCCTAAGGCATTCCTCATCCATGCCCAAGGCACAAGTTTATCCCTCTGAATGGCTGTGCTAAACATGTGTGCTCACATTCCAGTTTCCCAAATTTCAGTTTTTTCAGCTTTTCTAGCCACAGACATCAGAGTCTGTATAAGTGCAACAGGAGGAAGGAAAGGATAGACGTTCCTGCCTTACAAGATCAGGCTTCTCTCCTGTCACAAGAATCTCTCAATTATTCAGATGTAAGAGCTCAATTACATGAAAATGAAAATTTACATGAGTAAATCCAAGCAGGCAGTTTAAGGGTAGCAGTCCAGTACAAAATCTTAACAGATTTCCCTATATATGTGTATATATTTATATGTGAATTTTTCATTTAGTGTTTGTTAACATAAAACCTTTCTTAGAAGAAATGTTTAAATTCCCTATTGCCAGATTCAAAGCTCTGCATTTCAGAGTCAATCTGATTTTATTGCTTACCTATAACTTTTTAAAAACACATATACAGAGACCTGCAATTTTCTTACACTAGGAAAACTCCACAGTTACTGAAGGCACTTCAGTTACTTTGAAGAGCCCATCTTTGGCCAGGAATCAACATGAATATTTTCAGTCCAGAAGAAAACTATCAAGAAGGTATCACTGTCACAAAACTGGGTGTGATTATAAAATATATTTTACAAACCTAATGATAGCATGTCTTGCTTAGTGACAGCTATAACAATGATTTGCTGCAAGATCACATCACAATTTTCAATAACCTTTCCATTCTCAGCATTTGGACACTGGCATGAAAGATAATGTAATTCAGGGGAAGAGAAAGAGAGGGTGTCATCCATTTGTGTCTTCACCTTTTACTATCCAATTTATCCAACAGATTTTAAAACCAATACATGAAAAACCATTTACAATTCACAGAGTGAACAGATGGCACAGCAGCATTGAAAAAGTGTGTATACACACCGAATGAACTGGTGTTCTGCTCTAGTTAAAAAGCTGTCAACATTTGTATTACAAACCTCAGATTTCAAGGGTTTGTAAGCTGTCTCTTTTAGGTAACATCTGGAAAGATTGGCTTACAAGCTACATGCCTAGGTACCATGTAAAAAAAAATAAAAACAGCAAGTTTATTACTTTCATATCCTTTACACTCATTTAATAATATTTTAAATGTTATCTGGACTTAAATTGCTGAGAGAGTGCATTTATTTTCCAGAGGGATTTGTATGGGTAGGTGAGTGTATGAGTGGTTGTGCTGGCTGGGCACAGGAGAGTGTGTCCCAAACACATCTCCTCCTTTCCACAGGAGGCTTTCAGCATGACTGCTGAGACCTGCTCAAGCACCCAAACACCCCATACCTGGGATGTGCTACTATGGAAGTAGCATAATGTTTGGGTTAAATACTGCTTTTGGGCTAAGAAAGATTGCAAGTTGTGCTGGAACAATTAGTGTTCCACACTAAGAGACTCCAACAGTGGTTTGCATAGGGACAGGGGCAGCTAAAAATTGCATGAAAATCCTGGTTATACAAGGTGTCAATTTTGGCCACAAGTTGAAATCAGAAGATTGTAACATTTTGCCTTGAGAAAATGTAATGGCAGCTCAGGAGGGATTTCAGGATTTGGCTCACCAACCAAACAATTTTAAATTATATGCTGCTAAGCACTAAACTGCTTACAGGATTAGTATCAACATATTGTGCCCACTAGCTGTAGGTTTGAATCTGTACCATGATCTCTGTGGCTGGCAATAATCTTGAATTGAACATAAAGCCAAACTTTGGTCTTACTTGATAAATGGGCCTATAGTGTTTAGTTTTGAAGTAAAAGTGAGAAATCAGTAAATATTGTAGTAATAGATTCATTGAAGCTATTCTATGAAGGGGTGTTTTGGACCATGAAAGAATATATAGAAAAAGCAAAGTTAATTATATGTACTAGAAGCAATAATGTGATTTTCAACTTGGATAACTGCAACCTCATTCTTTCAGGAGGAAACATCAGGAAATGAACAAACTAACCAACCAGTCAAATTGGAAATTACATTTTTAGTGCCATTTAGAGGAAAAGAAATACAGTGCAATCAATCTGAGTTGCACCCACTGAGACACCCATATGTTAAAGAGATTCTTTCAATGGAATTATGAATCATTCCCCTAAAGTCCTAAATTAGGATTTTCACAAGTGTTTGTATCCAAATGCTCCTAGAATTCCATGACTACTGTATGCACCAGGCACATTTGAAATTTCTCTCTTGGATGGAATATGTATTACAAAAACTCTTCTGTTTCAGGACATTGTCAAGAAAAACTTGAGGCATTTAAGAAAAACAAAATATAGAAAAAAAAGCTAGAAAGGAGTGGGAGATTAATGTAAAACAATAATTAATATGAATATTTTACTGACAGGGTAAGCAGTGAGTACCAGTATTTGCTGGTATGTCCAGTTATATTTTATTATGCAGCCAGCATTCAAGTGAGAATGGGATAAATAACTAAAAATTTCTGATTTGTATAATGTGACTTTAGGCAAATAACTAGATTCTGAAAGTGGAAAGTTAAGAGTTACAACTTCAAATACGGAAAGTGATGATAAATACCTAGGGAGGTAAGAATACAAACATTAGGACTTTAAATGAAGATCGCATTATCTTTTAGCAGATGAGATCTGCTCAACTTCTGTTCCTCACAGAACTAGATGGGAGGTGAAAACTGAAAGTTGTCTTTCAATGAATGCAGCAGCAATGTCCTTGTTTTCATTTCCCTCTGATTTACTGAAACAACACTTGCTCTTCCCTGTCTCAGAGAGCTGCATGTACCTGTCTCCCTGTTCCCAGTAAGAACCCATTTCTGAAGGTCAGCTCTCACTCACCTTGATCAGGTATTACATTCTTAACACATGATTGGATCTCTTTTACCACCCAGATGCTGTACTCACTGTGCCCAGGCCATGCCCCTTACCTTGCTCTGGCCCACAACCTCAAGTACACCAGGTGTCCTCCAGCTGTGTCCTTTGCTCCATGCATGAATTTGGGGTCTGTGATGCACTCGCTTCCATTCCCTGTTGGCTACTTGTAGTACCTTGAGCTTGTATTTTGAAATTAATGCATTTTGATTTCTGAGGAAAAGCTAATTAAAATACATTGTGTTGATCCTTTTCATCATTTTTGAAGAAACCTGAGATTCAAATATCTCAGTACAATGTTAAGATAAACCCCATGTTTCCCAAGGTTTCTCTAGAGATTGTAGGGACTAAATTACAGTTTCCATGTATCAGAAAATACCTTTTGAAATGTTCTTTGAAATTTGAAATCTTAATAATTGACATATTTCACTGGAATCACAAATTAAAGATGGCTATCTGCTAAAGCAAAATATTATTAAGAAGTTTATTAAGAAGATTATTAAGAAGATTATTAAGAAGTTTATTTTGTCCAAGCAGAAAATAAGTTCTGCAGTTTAGATTGAGCCTTCCATGTTGTAAGATTTTCAGGAAAATCAAAACTGGAAAACTCTGACTACTGACTGTGGCATAATCCAGGAATTTTCTCAAAGGTCAATGCTAAAATACTCTGGAAAAACTGGAATTTGATGACCTTTATTGATAAAATATTATAGAAGACACGAAATGTGGTTTTTTCTCTAAAGATTTTTTAAAATTATAAGTCTTCAAACATTGTGTCCAACAAACACAATCCAGAAAATGAGATACCTTCTCTGTCCTTGCTTAAAAAGTGAAACAAACATACGTGACGGACTGGAAATTTCAGGTCCTGTACATTTGGCAGTGTCTGAGAGAAAAAGAGATTTATTTGAGAGACTGCAAGGTAATTTGAGGTGTCAAAGTGTGCAAAAATGACCTGAACTCTAGGCTGAAATTCTCTGTGCCACCATCTTTCCAACTTTTCTGACATCTGTGGATGTCTGCAGAACAGATCAGTGTGTACTGCTGTTTTTCTCTGCTAATAATGTGGGTCAGGTTCAGCTGGTAATGCATTTCCTTCCAGGTATTTGAAAGCCTGGGTATATCTAAATTAGTAATAAATGTATGTCTGCACTGCACCATCCAGCTTCTCTAGGACTTTGCTGATCCCTGTGCCAAAATAATTAATAAAAATATCGATAAGTATTTGCCGAGTTGGTGAGCAGTGCTTGAAAAACATTATTAATAACTTAATTTCAACCTAATATTTTTTTCTTCCAGGACTCTTGAGTATTGACCTTTTATTAAGCCCTTTCCTGTGTCATAATACTTTTATTTATTCTCCTCTTTTCCATCTTAGTTAACAAGTTTCCTAATCTGAGATTTTATAAAATTCTGATGTTGTTTAAATAATAGCATACATAAAACAATAGTTATAAAAATAAATATATTAAATCTAGGTGCTAGCATCTCTTTCTATTTCCTTTTATTTCTTTCATTTCCTCGCTCCATTAGCACTGGCTGGCATGGAAAATGCTTCTGGACATCACATGCTTTGTGGTTGCACAGATGCTCAGCCCTTCATTCAGGTCAGGGCTGCATTGGCCCTTGCAGAGAGCTGTATATTACAGATGTCAGAATAATGAGCCTGAAAGAACCAAGATCACTTCACTGTCTTTTTAAAGCATAAATGTTCCTGAGACTGCAATTTCATGCACCAATTGTTTCAGATTTTTGAAATGAAGATTACCAGGTCCCTTCCCTCACTCAAGAGGACTATAGTCTTTGAGTTTCTACTACCTCTTTTGTGATAATTTCTGTTTCCATATTATTATTACTTGTTTCTAATCCTAGATTCAACAATCATTTTTTCTTTCCTGAGATTTTCTTCAACAACAATGGAGAGGCTATTGAATCTGAGCTGTGTTCTCATTTTTTAGTGATCTTTTAGCTCTACTTTAAACATTAATGCTGTTGAGAGCATACTTGTACTGTTTTCTTAAATTTCTGGCCAGTGACATTTTTGACATTTTTTTGTTTTACTGTGCTTCTGGTTTCTAATTATTTTATGGACAATAAATTTACTGTTGGTCCAGTTACATGGTTAGACATAGTCCAGTCATTCTTTGGATTGGACAGTTGCACTGTCCACATGTTCTTTCTCACCAACTTCTGTGGTGTTTAAACATTGCCTTTTAGATACTAAGTACATAAAATTAACTTTTTATTATGTAATTCAATGAACTCCTACTAATATGGGCTTACTCCTTTTTTCCCCAATGTAGTATTCAGGAAATGTTCCTATTTCTTTCATTTCCCTGGTCATCATTGTCTTTTGCTGCCCAAATTCCTGAAGCAGTTTTCCACAATTATGGCATCATGTCCATACTTCATTCCCTAGCTGGAAGAGGTGGAGGTTTTCACTGTGTTTAAACATATAACTGTACTGTCTGGTAAATGAGTGATCCCTCCATCTTACTTTCCAAACTCCTGGTGTTCATCCTTTTATTCATAGTTTCATCCACCGTCAAACTTTAAGTCACCCAATTTCCCCCTTTTAAACCTATAGAATAAATGGATTTTCTACTAATACTCTTGTCTAATTTTTTAGTTTTAATGGTAAATTCTTCATATTTCGGTTCAATTATATGTCTGTCTTGGATGGTAGAGCCACATGAAAACCCTTTACCCATTAACCACTAGCTACTGACAGGGTATTTTTACCTCTAACCTAGGAAAATATGCCTGTTGCAAAGTGTGACAAGACTCTGGGGACTGATGAAAAATAAATGCAGCTATCCCAGGCATTATCTGAAAGCTGCACTGAAATACATTTGCTAAGTTTCACCATAAATATTTTTACCTCCGTCCCCAGCACTGACTGAGGAACCCAGTGGCTATTGTGTGAGGCTAAATGCCTCAGCGAGAAGGAAAAAAACTTTCCTTCCCATAAAAAAGATAAATCTGTACTTAGGACTGCACAGAAGACGTGAATACAGCACATTTCCCTTCCCCTCCCCCTTTTATTAGTTTGTAATCACCTGTTTCATGAAGCAGACATGAATCTCATCTGGTGTCTCACTATGGCGAACGGTGTCTGATATTTTGTGAACCATTTTGCCACCCAGCTGCCCACAGATTGTTACTGTAAACATACATTTCTTCAAACAAATGAGGCATTTTACAGGAGTCTCATGTTGCATCAGCTATCAATTTTGTAGCTGCAGACATTTAAATGAAATTGTCAAAGAACTCAGTTCTGCTCCTCCTAGAATGAGCATCTTTCTCTTTAGTCACTGTTAGTTTGAGAATTGGAGGACATGCAAAGAGGAAAGAAAATCCTGGTGTTGCTGTTACTTGTCCAAGCCAACCAACTGCATATCTTACCAATGGAGAATGGAAAAAAAATTATTTACTGCTACTCAGACATATTGCATAAGCTTTTTGTATGTTTACATCATTATCTATGCAGCATACATAGATATATTTACACCTTATCTGAAGAGCTGACAAAATATGTAGATACCAAAGGTGGCTCATGAGAAAGGCAGCTAATGCATTTTTATGTCCAATTTTATAAGCCCATTGAACATGGTAATGGGATCATTTTAGTACATGGATGTTTTAATTGATATAGATATTAATGAAGATATTAGTTAGCTTAAAATCTATTGGATCTATTGTGCATATATTTATCTTCTTGTTTCAATGATAAATCAAGGACAACAACAGTATTTATTTCATGTGTTAATTGTATTTTCATGCCTTTTATTTATTGCTTGGTATAAAAATGTGTTTTGGCCTGTATAGGATAAAAGAAATGTGTAAGGTTATTCTAGGAACACAAAGCATTGATCAAGTTAAACTTCTGTGCACATTTTAAAAGTCATCATTCACATATGACAATATTTTTGAGCGTCTTCTGTTACTCAGATTAAGAAAGTCAGAAAGTTATTGAATAATTCAAGTAAGAAAAGCTTAATTCAGGGTAGAAGGGCTTCTATAAAGCAAGATAAATATACTGTTAGTTTAAAAGTTTAAGCATAGATATTTGAGAATGAAATCTTGTTTACAAGCCCAGTTAGAATAGTGGAACACTACTGTTTCTGGTTTATTCTCAATTTGCTCTATTCATAATATTATTTTATCTCAAGTCTCAAATTTTCCTAAAACTATTATGGAACATCCATTATCAGATTTTCATACAGAGTAAAAACTCTGACTCTTCTAGGTAAAATTGTTGCATCCAATAAATACATAGCAATACATACAGTAGTACAGGAGTACTCCTGTGTATTGTGCAAAATGCAGGAGATGTGTTTCTGTTTAAAATGAGATAGCAAGTCCCATTCGACCTCTCAGCTTGGTTTGTTTAAGATCGATTGACATTTTCTGCTTGCTTGGAAGTGGTCTCCTCCTCTTTGTCTGTAGGTGGTCTCACTGTAGCAAACTGAAGGACCACCCTGCAGCTTTTTTTCTGCGAATGCATCTCTACCTACAGGCATAGCTTCTTAACAAAATGCTTCTGCAATTCTAAATGTCCATGTTTCAGTCAAATCTGGTTGACAATCAGTTGCTGGTGTCGACCGAAATGGACACATATGTTCTGATAATCCCGGCTATTTAACTTTGGCTGTCAGATTGGATTGCACATATCTAAAGTCAAATTGAAGCTGCATCCTGAGGCTTTGCTCTTTCCCAGCAAAACACCTGAGGAAAGCAACTTGAAAGCTGGGTCAGAATGGAAGATCAACACAGTACTACACAGTCTCTGTTACACTAGGAAAGGAATGCTGTTATCTGACTTGACACTCAAGATAAAGAGCTTTGCTGATAATGCAAGATGCATTTCTTTTGATTAATACAATAACTGTGCCTGAATCCAACTTCACCTCTCCACTGTGTATGAGAATACCCAGTCTAAGCAAACTGCACCATACTCTGCATCATTCTCCATAGTGTTATGCAGAATAGCAAAAGATATTCTGCTGCTAATGAACAGAGGTACTTAGAGGAGGATTCATGGTTATAGCCTGCAGGCAAGAAAACAACATTAAGAGTAAAGAGTGTCATTTAAACGTTAAGGGTTATTTAAGACTGCTGGAGTAAAATTACTTTAAAGGGCTGAGTTAACAGCTTCAGCTATAAAGATGTATCTTAGAGATATTTTTCTTGAAGTGATTGTATGCTTATTTCTGTCATCTTTCCCAGTTCATTTCTCTTTACTTCCTAAGACTTTATAAATGATTCTTACAATTCAGTAAGCTGAGGATAAGCACTCTTCTACATGAAGGAGGGGAAATGAGAGCCATTGTCTGTGGAATATTTCCACACTGCTTCTCTTGTTATCTTGCATCTTGTTATCTTGTATGCAGGTGCTGGTGGCCTGGTTACATTAATGTTCCATTGTTTTCTCACATGCACAAACTTCTCATTGTGATTGCTGCTGCTACCAGTGCTTCACAGCCTATGCCTTTTCTGCTTCCTCATGGCAGAAATGTTCTCCAGATTTCCTCATTCCCAGAAGGAATTTAGAAATTATGTTAATAAAAAACCTTTGAAGCCCCTGTTCTGCCAAAGCAGGAGAGTATTGAGGGTATCACTGTGGATAGACAAGCATGAAATCAGCAGAGGGAGAGAAGAAAGAAGGGGCATAAGCCAGGATTTCCACATGTGCTAGACAGTGAGGGCTGCGACCTCCTGAAGCAGAACTGGGGAGAAACCAGCAGCAGGAGAGCCTAAAGAGGAGGGGAGGGAAACCAGGGGAACCAGGGCTGGGCAAGAACCATGGAGAAGAGACCTGAGGTACTTCTCTGCTACAGATGTGGTCGGGGTGGTTTAGGGCCTCCCGCAGAAGCTGAGCTGCTCTCTTGTCTCATGCTCTGAAGGAAGGAAAATAAAGTAATTTTTTGTGAGTCAAATCAGTGGAAGTGGTTCACGAGCTGAAATGTAGCATGCCTGTGACAGGGAAGGGTAAGGAAAACAAGGGGTTCCAGAGCACTGCCAGAGACAGGTAGGATGGAGCCTGCTGGCACTTGGACTTCAAAAAAAGGCATGCACTAGTTTTTAAGCAGGCAGAAACAGAAGTGAGTAGTACTTGAGTGTAAGCAGGCTGAGCTGTTATAAAACAATGACTGGAAAGCAAGCATTTTGGGGCAGTGCTGGTTGTGAAATTTCTCTTTGCAAATAGCTAAAGCATAAAGTACTAGTTGATGTTTCTAAAATCCTATCTCTACCTCTCAGTATCTTTTTCCTACAACCAGAAGCGCAGCAGACTTTACACACAGGCTGAAGACATTTCCAGAAATGTATTTACTACCTGGGTTAAAGATAAAAACATAATTATTATAAGTCCTGACCTGGACATAGTACCAGAAGTTTGAGGACAAGGTGACTTTGTTACCACCTGTTTCTGTGGAAATGACCAAAGGATTCACTTTATCAAAAGTGCAGGCTGTTTCTTAGGGACAGGTATATCTACCTATGTATCTAAGAAGAACTCCTTGGGTTAAAACAAGTGCATTATCAGTGCAGAGGACTACAGTGCACAGCAGCATGTACTGCAATTTTCTTACCTTTAACACTTCATATAAAAATAGATACCTCAAAATATTTGTCCCAAAATGACCCCTCAGCTGTTAGTTTATCAGCCATTTATAAATTAAAACAAAGGGCAGTGACAATCAATAATTTTTGTATGTTTTATCAGTCTTTCTAATGGATTATTTCATTAAATATTATAAATTGGCCATCTGAAACTGTATCTCTGTGAGGTAGGATTGTATCCTTCTCTCCTTTCATCATCATAAGCTAACATTAATTTTCAAGAGCAGAATTGAGAGATAAAAGAAATCAAATAACTTCCCATGCCATTCCCTTAATGTGAATAAAGCACAATGTTATTTCAGCTAAGTATTCAAAGCCCCAACAATATTTCATCTTCAGTAAGTTGCTGAAAAATTATCAGTGCCAGCAGATCCAGGCTGATGTATTCCTACAAGTAAAAACTGCTAGGACATACAAAAGGCTTCCTGTGTTCTTGAAATGTCTTGCTTTACAACAGAAAATGGATAGTACATTTGAGCTAACTATGGATAACTGTTTTATAAACCACTTTATAAGTAATTGTTGCTACATTATGGATTAGTAAGAGCTTAGTTCCTAAACTGAATATTGATTAGGTTATACGCTGTGGCTTCTCTTTAGTGGTTGTATTTATCTAAATTGTCTTGACTTATATCTCTCTGATTTTCTTTCAGCACCCCTTAAACCAAAGTAATCTTAGTTGAACTCCAAGTCTGGTCCCAGATGCATGCCATGAAGTACAGAAGGGCTAAACTACCCACAAACAGATGTTACAAGGCTGGGAATTTGCTATGGCAAGACTAACTGGGATGGACTAATTGCATTCTGGCAGCAGCAGCTCTCCTGCAAAGCTGTGCCATGGTAATTCCTGTGGATTACAGTGATTACCAATGACAAAGCACCTTCCTGTGGATTTGCAGATTTTTTTCCAAAAACACTAAATCACTGGAGTTCAGTTCTAGGGCAACAATATAGAAAAGCACAATAATGCTTGACTACTTGGTTGTGGAGGGTCTAGCGCTGGTTAAATGCAAGTGCACCCGCTAGAATATACTTACTCATTTCCTGCTGTGAGATAGGATTAGGAGGATGGCAAAACAGGCTCAAAACTTGAAAATGGTATAAAGAAAAGTTTATTAATAGTAGCTAAAATAAAGAATAATAAGAATTAGAACAAAACTTTTAGAACACTTCTCCCCCTTACAACCTTTCCCACTAACAATGTAAAGAGACAAAACCTCAAATTTTTAGTCAGTTTACCACCTCTAGAATAGTCTTTCTTTCACTTTAGGTAGGGAGAGGAGTCTCTCTTGACAAGCCATGGAAACTTCTCTACAAGAAACTGTTCTTTTGTGGTTTTAATTTTTATGAATAACAGCTGCCCAGAAATCTGCATCTATGAAACCCCTCCCATTTTTTGCAGCCTTCCCACAGCTGTGTTCATGGGCCATGTCAACTTATGGGGTATTTTCAGGATGAGTTGTTCAAAAGCAAAAGTTCTCTTCATCTATCTCTGAGATCATCTTTATTTCTGGGAACAGAGATCTTCTCTGGGGGCAAAGGGCCTTCATCACCCTTATCTCTCTCCGCTTAAGTTTCATCACAGCTATTTCAACATTTACCTGCTTCAGGAAGGATGC
The DNA here is from genome assembly GCA_035048045.1 of Chlorospingus semifuscus. Taxonomy (NCBI): domain Eukaryota; kingdom Metazoa; phylum Chordata; class Aves; order Passeriformes; family Passerellidae; genus Chlorospingus; species Chlorospingus semifuscus. The sequence continues at coordinate 103,087,472 of JAWWMS010000001.1, forward strand.
TTTTGCTCACAACTACAGTTTGAGCAATCTATCACCCCATATTTTCAATGAGTTACAGGGGTATTTCAGTACATTATAGTCCATCACCATGGTTTATAAAACAATTTTTAGCCTAAAATTAAGCTCCAAAAAGTCTAGGAACAACTATTGACAATAATATTTTTTGAGCTTGATAGTAATTTGGGCATGTTATAAAGACATTTTTAAAAACAATTTAATAAATTAAGTATCCTTTGCAATTTTATTATACAGGCACATTTGAGATAATAGAATTGCAGCAGTGACACTGATACAGAAAAGATCCATTTGCTGATGACATCAGTGTCATAGTTTATCTGCATTACAAAATGTAATTAGTTAGGCAATTGTTAGGCATTTTTTACTTTAATTATTTTTAATAGAGTCTGGACTGTATGCTGCAGAATGCATCTCATTCTTCATACTTCTCTAAAATTCCTTTCCCTGTTCTGAAAAAATTCTCAAGTTGTAGAAACTCTTTGGATAATTTTTTTTCTCCTTATACTCTTTCCTTTTGTTGTCTTCTCTCCCCAAGATGGATTTTTACTTTTTATTTTAATCATAAAGACTTAAGAAATGGAGTATAATATAAAATACACTTGTTTGATGAAAATCTATAGACATCCCATCCCATGGCAACAATTCTATAAAATAATGCAGTGTGGGTTCACCGTTTGAGTATATTGAGGCTACACAAAATAATTAATTTCCTCTAGTGTATTACAGGAAAATAATTACAAGATCCAGCACTGAATTACTGCTACAGTCTTAATCATCTCCTATCCACCATGAGGTAATCTTGTCCCAGTTATAGATCCAGCTGGAAATGGATTTCAAGCTAGATAGCTCTTCAGGTTTTTCTTGGCCAAGTGTAGGAATAGGAATGAATAGGAATTATGCTTGACAGCGTAATTAATAGAAGCACCACTAATATTAAAATGCACACTATGTAACACTCCATGTGCCAGGTGCAATGCTGTGTCTTTTTAACTTAATGCTACAATTTGAAGCAGCTATGAAATGCCTTTATGTTATTCTCAGTAAGACTGAGAATTAGATTTCTTACTTAAAACAGGGATAGTTTAGTGGTTTAAGGTTAATCAAGTTAAAATGCAATGTTATACTGGAGAATCCTTGGAGATTTTTAAAAAAACAAAGCATTCTGCAAACTTGAAACATTTGAAGTTTCTAATATTGGTGTTTGCTAAGATATCTGTTGTGAAATAAAGAATATTCCTGAACTACTTTTTCAATAAATTCTCTGTTTCCACATCTGAGCATTGTCAGAAAGTTTCCAGGATGTCTTGCAGCTCTTTTTGTAAATGAAAGAAGGGTATATCATCTACCCATAATACTCCTTCCTGAAAAATTGGAATGGCATGTTTCCAATAAGTTAACTGTAGTACTTTTCTTCAGTTTCACTTAGAAAAACTATTTCACCCTGGTAATTCAATCAAACTTCTGCTACTCAAAGCCAACCTGTGTCTTCCATTTTGTCTTGTCCCTTTACAGTAGCTGGCACAAGATTTTTTTTTATAACCATTCAAAAGCTTTTTTCCAGTCTCTGAGACCTTTAACACACACTTGGTCACGGTGCCTTTCTTTTATTTTCTTTTCCCTTGCTGCTCTTCTGACTCTTAAGACCAGATATCTCTTCTTTGTCTTCATTTCTCTTTCACGTTTGTAAACAGGTAAAAAAGCGAGCTCAACTAAACTATCCAATGGTTTTAATATTTTAGTTTGTAAATTCTCAGAAGCCAAAGTCATTTCAAAGTCATGAAGCTTGACTATTCAGTCTTCCGTTCCACAACCAGATGTCTACTCCATTTTCTCTGAGGCACCTCTGTCATTCACTGTGCAAGCTGTGTGGAACTCATCTTTTGTAGCAATTCTGGAACACCTTCATCCGCTTTTTAATTTTTGGTTTGCATACCTACATTTCAGTTCTGTGTGAAATTCTTTCAACATCTGGTCTTTGTTCAGAATTACACATGATGAAAAGCTTAGGTACCTGTGGTATTTGCTGGGTCCCCAGGACGAGGGAGGAATTGAGAATCTGACTCCATGTTCTTAGAAGGAGAAGGCTTAACAAGATACTAACTAAAAACTTGTGACTCTCCAGAGCCTCAACACAGCTGGACTGTGATTGGTTATTATGTAAAAACAATTCACCTGTTGGATAAACAATCTCCAACCACATTCCAAAGCAGCAAAACACAGGAGAAGCAGATCAGATAATTATTATTTTCATTTTCCTCTTAGGCTTCTCAGCTTCCCATGAGAAGAAATCCTGGTGATGGGATTTTTCAGAAAATATGACAGTGACAGGTACCTTAGAAACAATTCCTCTATCTGTGAAGAATGTTTGTTAGGTTGGCCAAAGCTCATTCTTGCTGATAGCATGTGCTAGGTGGAGTCAGCTGTGTGCTGTATGGATGGCTACAATTTGGAGGCTTGTGTTAGGGTAGTACAAAGCTTGAACATTCAACCTCTTCTGTGTGTTCAAGCTTGACTGTATCATCAGTGCCTGCCTTTTAGGAAGTAGGTTTACAGGTTTCAAGCTGGATCCTCAGAGCAGAAAAGTGGTACAGCACTGACTACTCTGAGTGACTGATTTCTCATCTGGGGTGACTGCAGCATAGTGTGAATGTACATAAGTTATTTTTCATGGAGCCAGCCCACCTCTGGGTATCCATCCATTACAGCAGCAGGAAATGCAGTTTGGCATCATCATGTCGTTAGGACTGATTCCAAATCTTTGACCTCTGAAAAGCTGACAAAATACTAACAACCTGCATTGGAAAAGAGTGAGCCATATGTTTAATAAGCCTCTTTTCACAAAATTTACTAAGAAAAAGCTCACAAATGTTTGGATCTGCAAAGCAGTGATTTATCAGGGATGACACTTGGAGTTGTTAAGATTACCTGGGGCTAGGATCCGGATGGATAATCTTTTTGAACTAATTTTCCTGCTATTCCCCACTCTCATTAGTCAGTGGTAGGCCTTCCTTCTTCTTCACTCAGTCTTGATTTGCTCCAATTTAGTTATCTTAGCTCCCTCAGAAACAATATGTTGATCTTTGCCATGGAGTAGGAATTGATCATTTCTGGGTAGTTTTACCCTTTTCCTCCTTAGCCTTGTCTTCTCTTCCAAAGAAAGAATTCTGTGAAGGAGGTTTATTTTGTTTTAAGAATAATTGAAACCATGCCTTTTAACAAATTTTGAAGTTCTTCAACCAGTTCAAAAACTAATCCTTTTCATAAAAGTCTTTGCACCTTTTCAATAAATCATAATTCAGTTTTCTCTAGGAGATTGCTGCGAAAATGCTGACAAAATTAAACTGACTGAACTCAGAACCTTATAACATCAAGTATGATGCAGCCTGAGCATCTTAGAGCTGCAGGATAGGCAGCATTATTAATTGGGAGCTGCTAAATGCAGCTTAGCTGTCAGCCAGCTGCCTCACATACAGGCAACAGCCTAAATATAGGGTCAGAGAGCTCAAATCAGGGTCACCAGGCTGTGTAAGACAGCCTTATCTGCCCGAATGCTGGTGAGCAGAATAAAGTCTGAGAAAGCTTCCAGGCTAACCACTGCCCCTTTCAGTAAGTGACATGTCACACAGAATGATCAGCAGTTCTGCATGTACATCTGGGCAGCCTGGGGGACAGGGTGTTGATTTTGTACTTAAGGAAATAATTTTATCAGTTATAAAACTAATAATTTGGTATATACAGAAATATAATAGAACTAATACTGAAACAGTAGAAATTAAGTTGAAAAGATGAGGATTTGATGCACAAATTTTTCTCCACTTAAGGAGGTTTTTAAAATGCATGCATACTAATCTGTGTCTACTTGCAACTTTTAAAGACTTTCACAATTGCTAAAATGTAGAAGTCATTAATCTTAATACAGCTTACTAAGACAATTCTTCATTTGTGCAATTGAATTTAGAAAAATTAACTAGTGTGATAAGAATTCTTAGTGTGACAAGATGAAAAAGCAAGCTATAAAAATGGTGGAAGAGAAAACATTGAAAATTATTTGTTTTCTGTTTGGTTGTTTTCTAAATAATTGGAGAATATTTTAAAGAAAAAGAAATCCCTCAAGCTTTAATAACCCATTAAAGAATTAAGGATTTGAACTTCTCCCAAACTTCCAAGTTTTACTCTTATTCAAAATGAGATTTGGGTTTTGGTTTTAGCACAGTTTATCCACCATATAATGATGGAAGATTTTTTTTTTCTGCTGTATTCTATTCCTCCTTACTGCATTTTTTCTTCCTTCACTTTCTTGTGTTCAACTGCACTTCTCTGGAATTAGGGCCATTTACACAACCCCAGGTGAGCACAGCTGGTGCAGGGGAGAGGTTTGTCAGCAAGGGTAAGGAGGGGTTATTGTCAATGCAGGACAGTTCATGTGTGTGTGTGTCTCTAGGTATGGACAGGCTTCAGGCTACAGCTACAAGAAGAACCAGACACTTTGAAGTGTTCATGTGTCTGCAGAGAATTTGGTCCAGTCCATGTGATACTTCAGGCGGACAACCAAAAATACTTCTTTTATATTGATAACTAAAATCTGGCATCTCAAAGTCAAGAATCCTTCTCCTTTTAATCTTCACACTCTAGAAATATTTATGTCTGTAAATCCTGGAATGCTTCGTTTCTAAATCAAGTTGTCAAGAACTGGGTTCATATTCCACTTGGTTGTAACTTATTTTCATTTTTTATCTATAGCACAAAGAAGTAGTTTTTGTAGTGAGTTTAAAGAATTCCTTTTCCTTATATTTTTTAATAATATAATTTCCAAGGTATCAGAATATTTATTAGTTTTAAGTAAGAGTTATCATTTTTTTTTTGAAATAAGAATTGCACCCTATAGTACGTATTGTCCTCTGTTTTAAAAAATATGTAGATAAATACCTATTAAAAGAAGCCCAAAACCCCCGCTATGTTAAATAACTGAAAAAACCTTGTTTTCTGGAATATTTCTAGACCTCATCTTATGATGGACCTTAAGAAATCGTGTTTTCCATCTTGCAGGAGAGCTTTAATCTAATTGTAGGGAGTTTCATCGTGCCTACAGATTTATCCTTCAGGTCATGGTTTTCAACCTAGACCTTGTGGAAAGTTTTCATATATTGACAAACAACCCAAAGACAATCACCTTGGACAAAAATCTCTCTAATTTGTATACTTAGAAAAAGATACAGAAATGTAATTTTGGAAAGTTTTGTAGGGTGGTGATCAGATTATCTCTATAACTCATTGGAATTTTGAAATAAACCTTGAATCAACTCTGGCACTGAGAAAATCCTACTATGAATCTCTGTTTGCTATTCAATGACTAAATAAATTTGAAAACCTGTCCTTTAAGTCTGGAGATCAACCCAAATATCTGAGGAAAAACAGCATAAAGAGTGCAGACCTGGCATCCTTGTTGCTGAACAAAGAGTAATTAGGTGGGCTTGGTGAGGTAGCACATTTAGGTACACATTAGGTACTCTAGCTGTTAGTGCTTTTAATATGAATAAAATGTCTTTCTGTTTTGACTAACAATGATAGAAAAGCTAAGGTAAAATGCTATTATGCTACTCTCTCCCAGACATGTTTGCCTTACTCTTATGAACGACTTCCTCAACTTTGAACCATTTTGTGAAGAACTTCGGAGCATAACATTTACCTAAAATTTGATGCAGCCATCTAAACACCCAGAGACTTTATCTATAAATTTGGGAAATCATTGATGGAATGTAAGAAAAAGATTGGAGTTATAATACTTCTTTTGAGAAATTTAATAGTCCAGGGACATAAACAGAAGATGGGATCATGGAAAAGTCTATCGACACAATAACAAAATAAGTGTTATGCTTTTTTTTTTTTTTGACAGATCAGTCAGCTTTTTGAATATCAGTATTTTTCATTATTTGACAACACTCCCAGTATTGTGGGGAGATTTTTAACTAGAAACAGAGGAATGGGAATCAGAAAGTATAGATCATCAAGGTATGACAGTAAAACTGCACTTATTTGCTACTCCTAGGTGAAAGCTGTCTCAGCATTTTAAGATATTTGTTACTCCTCTTAACAAACTCAATACCTTTAGTAACATGAGGCCCTTCTAATTAAGGCAAAGTAGCAAAAATATTCTTTTATTTCAAGTAGCATGGAATTTACGCAGAATATTTCAATATATCTTTGCCACTAAGTTGCTGGTATCAAAGTCAGTTCATTATATCCGTACTATCAACCAAATAAAATATTGCCCTTAGGCCACAGAGCCAAATGCTTTTAGGCATGTGGCTTTAGTGCATTTAGCCACAATGCCTGTCTTAGAAAAGCTAATTTATGCAAGCAAGTGTCTGTGCACTGATCAAGACTGTATAGGAAACTGTCTGGCACAAGAAAAGGGAGAGGTCTTTATCCCAGAATGTCTAATGTTGCCTCTCTGTGCTGTGTCCACAGACAAGGGTACTGCCAAGCTCTGAATCTGGAATAACGTGGTTAAGTCAATGGAATTACTCTGGATTTTCTCCAACTCAAGGGCATGCAGCTTTTGGCAGTGAGTACTCACCAGCTCATAGAAACCTGACCCTCACTTTATATGTTGACACAGCTCTCTTAGCTCATTTCTGACAGTTTTATTAAGTAAAATTGGCTTAAATAAACTGGCATGTGATTTAAGATCAGTTACTTCAGAAAACTCCAGTGCTGGAGTTACTGCTTTGAAGGCCCACAAAAAGTCAAAACCTTACACACAATAATATAAATATCTATAAACTAATATCTCAATATCTAAACTATATGTCTCCATATATATAAACGCCTAGTTAATGAAGGTTTGAAAATACTCAAATGTACAGATGTGAGCAATGTTTGAAATCAATCCAGTTGCACGTCAGGAATGCACACCATGTCTACAGGACAAAAATTTTTTTTTTTTTGGAAATGCTAATGTTTTTCCGCCTGTCTACTCTGCACATTGAGCATTTTCCAAGTGTGTTTCAAATTATTAGCTGCAAACAGACTTGAACAGTATAGTTTGCTACATAGGCACTAGTTCAGTAAAGGGATGAAAATGACTGATTTGCTCAATGACAATTTATCTTAAAATTTTCTCTCAAAAAAATTTCTTCTTCTGCCTAGTTCCTCTTAATATTTGTTTACATTATCATAGGAGACCTTTATTTTCTAGCAAGTGGTAAAACATTTAGTCTAAAATTCCTTAGCATCCATGTGGAGGGGGATAGAATATAAGAAAATAAAGACAGTGTAGGAAGTAATCTTACCCCTAAGGAGTTGCAGCTGGGCCAATTATCAAAGATTAGGAGCAGGCCTGACTTTACCAGGCCACAGCTGTAACCAGTGAGGAGAAGAGAGCTACAAAAGAGTGGGGTGGCTGGGTGAGAAGGGAACTGGAGTCAGCTGGCTGCTTTGTGAAGAAGAAAGAGGCAGTGCTCTGAGGAGCTACCTGTGAGAAACAACAAGAAGGTATGATGCTTTTGCAAGAGGAGACAACAGTATAGAATGCCTACAATAAGATGATAACATCTATGGATGTAGAGAAACTGGAAAAAAGGGCCTGGGGCTGATTGGTGCCCTTCTTATGGGCCATGAAACAGGTAAAACTTAAATGCATATCTGTATTTCCTCTAGATTCAGTCCTCAGGAAACAGTGAAAGAGAATGATGATCAAGTCTGCCTATTGATCAGTGCAAAAGAGGAGATCACATCCTTGCATGTACCCACTTACAGGAGTCCCTCAAACAGTTAGCACTCAATGGATAGCTTCTGCAGTGATATCCTTCCCTCTTCCTTGGGCAGCCTGCAGATTCTCTGCTTAGAATGAAAGGGACTCAGCAAATCCCTGTCCCTTGAATAAGCTTGTGCCTCTCTACATGGGACAGACTGGCTTGCTGGTAAGGATGTGCAGGTAATTCTGTGCTGGTTGAGGTTAGCAGTTGATGGTCTCAAAGGAATTAGACAGACAAGATGGAGCAAAGAAGATCAGACAGACAGAGCAGCACCTTGATAAATTATTTTTCATGTGCTTACCAGGAGTCAAGGCACTCATCCATAAATGGACAGCAAAGGCAGCAGAGTTGAACTTGATGGAAAAACTAGCAGAGAGGATACCCGCTATGAAAGAAACGGACTAAATTTTGCTCAAAAGTCAAACTGAACCTTGTCTACCTCATCAGTCATCATTTTATTCTACCAGATATTACTGTGGTGTCTGATCAAGCCAGGCTAAGATGTACAGAATAGGAGCTATGAGACATTTTCCTTCACGTGTGCAGGGAAGGTTCTGTTACTCTCAACAATGAAGTCAAAAGTAACAGAAAGAAGAAATGAGTAAGAATCAATTAAGTGTGTTAATAAATGGGTTTTATTGTATTGAAACCTCTCAGGGAAGCCAGTTTATAGAAGGGAGAGGGAGTGCCTTTGATTTTCTATCATTGCTTTATTAAGTCCTTTTTGGCTGAAGGAAATTCAAGTTTGCTAATACATTTAAAAGAACAACATCTTTTTAATAGAGAATTATATATTGGCAATATAATGCATGATATAAATTGTCTGGAATTATCAACAATAGGTTAGCACAGATTTATCATTTTTTCTTTAAGAAAGATCAGAAAAGGTCAAATATGAGCCTTTCCTTCTTGGACTAGTCTCAAATATCTAGCCAAATAAGTAGTGGTGTAGGTAGAAATTAGCTGGCTTTAAGGTGTTTATAAGGGTGAAAACATTCACTCAATTACTACCTATCTAAAATTTAGCCTTTAAAATCAGCTGTAAAACTGACATCAGCTTTAAAGGAAGTGGAACATCAGCCTTACCATTAGTTTCAGTAGAGGATCAGCTCTGAAGAATAAAAAGTCTTTGATGTTCCTCCGTGGCAAAAGCCTGTTGGGACTCTAAACTATTTGGAAAATGGTAAAAATTCCTTTGCATGGAAATGGTTGTGACTTTTTTGTATATTTTTATTGATGAGTATTTGTAGCAAGAACTTGAGTAGTGCATTAAAAATGGTGTACAAGGCCTCACTTGAGAAATTGTCATCTCTAAGGAATTTTTTTTTACTTAAAAGCATTTATAAGATGCTTATTATTTATAATACCTCTGTCAGTATAATTCTGTTTATGTCTTTACACAAACCCATTACTTTAAACCTTAGGAACTGCATAGTGATTTATATCACCTGGAGTTGATATTCTACTTGATTTACTTTGATTTTACCTTTTAATTACTGGTTCTACACTCTTGTAAGCATTTTAGCTATAGAATCATAGGATATCCTGAGCTGGAAAATACCCACAAGGATCTTCAAGTCCAAGTCCTGATGCTGCACAGAACAACCCTCAAAACCACACCACGTTTTTCCATAGTGGTAGTGATACTAACAAACAGTTTGTTCTGCTTAAAGTGGTGAGAATTCTGCAGCAGAGGCAGTCCAGAATCTTTAATGGTCTTCCTCAGCTGAGAGAGTCTCTCTTTGATTAATATTTTTCCAGTTTATATGCTGGAGTAATATGTGTTCCTCTCCACAATGAATTTATTTCATCAGAGCCTGAGAGTTATTTTGATTCAGTGTCATTCTTACTCTTCAGTTTTGTTTATATACCTTATGAAATTTTTAAGAGATGTATCAATGTTCAGTACCCTCTTGTTAGGAAAAGCTTCCACATTGCCTATGAGAATCTATTGTTACCTGATAATTTAGTTTCAGTGGTGGCCCTTTTCAATTTACTTTTCCAAAGGATGAATTTATGTATGAGATTTTTTGGTTTTCTTGAGGTAACCTTTTCTTTCTAACACCTGATGACTTGCTGATACATGAATGTGCAAGAGATACCTTTCATAACTTTTCTCATCTATCTCAGAAAAGAAAAAGTACCCTAATGCAGCCAGTTTCTATGATATTCCCAATTCTCTAATCACATGTCAGTCTTACATATGTACTAAATATTTCACAAGACTTCTTCTAGTTATGTGTGTGCATTGTGCTGACTCAGTACTTTCAGCTTCAGAAATGTTTCACTGTAAAAAAAGAGATAAAGAATAAAATAAAAGAAAAAAAGCCCCAGGTATAATATTTCAAGCTCAGAGATGTGTATATCTCTTCCTTACTGACTTACCTTTCTACCTCGACTCTCTTCAGCTGGCCTTGAGGAATCCAAACAATCAACATATTAATAAATAACCTCTGATTTCTTAAGTTAAAAACCATTAAATCCAGCTGGTTTTCAATGAAACCAAACGAATTTGAAGAAGATAACATTAAGGCCTTAGAAGTGCAAAACCAATGCTCCCCAGTTCTCACATGTCATATTAATTGACATGTCCTGCTATGTTATGATTTCCTTTTGAAAACCATTAAGTTACCCTTTATGGTATATCTTCACTTTTGCTTTCAAGAAATTAAAAAACTTTTGTGTTCAGTTTTGATGCATTCTTCATTCTTATCAGACGGTGTCTTTCAACACCATTTCATCAGTATTTAAGCTTTTTCCCATGTTAGTCAATCTGTCTATTTTTCAGTTTCTCTGCTACTAGTCTGTATTCCTCTACCTGCAATCCTACAGGCTCTGCATGTGTGAAAATCTGGAACAAGTCAAATAAACAAAACTTGATTAATTAAGCACAGTTGTTAACTAACAGCAGTTGGGGAAGAAGAAAGGAAATGGCTGGATCTGTGTAAAATATATCTTCCTCTGTGAATCAGAAGAGTACATCCAGCGCAGAGACCACTTCTTGTTTATTTTTCAGCAACTGAAAAATGTAATCTATATTCAGAATCTCAGCACTACTGCTGTTAACAATTTGTTCTTAATAGAAGTAATAATTGAACACCACTTCTTATAAATGAAATCATAATTACATTCTCATTATTACACTGGCATCATTTTCTTGGATAACAAGTTTCCTGAAGGTGCAATTTCATCTTCTAATTTTCATTTTAATAAAATACTTAATGCATTGAGACCAGCTGTTGTTTTGAAGGAAAAAATAACAAGGAACATGTAGAATTCACATATGTTTGTCCTTTTTTGGAAATGATAATTGAAATTGTAAGACTGTATGAAAATGTTAGAGTAAGGTACCCAAAAGACACAGTCTTCACACCTAACATGTGTTTATAGTCCCTCTCGGAGAATGAGTGTTAGGCTTCATACTGAATTTTCAGTAATTGGGACTTTTGCAGATGTTAATTTATGAGTGGGACAAGAGTTTCAAAAATGCTGCAAGGCTATGTCAGGTAACTGGGGTCAAAGGAGTATCCAGTGAGGTGGTATCCAATGAGGTTAACTGGCTGGACAGATGAGAGGATGTGGGAGAATGGATTGTAAGAGATTAGAGACAGTGCTGCAGGCAATCTCACTCCTGATAAGTTGCAGCTGTGTGAGACAGGTGACCAGCACTGAAGGAGAAGCACAGAATGCTGATGTGCATTGACCAATCACAGAAGAGTAAAAGGGCACACAGGTGTTATGTGTGTGAGACACAGGGTATAAAAGGTTGTACTGGGGAATAATAAAGTGATGATGCTTATCACCATCTTTGGTGTCAGTAGTGTGTTCTCCATTATGTGTCTTCATTATATATTTTAAAAGCAGTTAACCCTCATTTTCTTTCTTTTATTTTTGTATTAAATTATCCATGTTTTGTTTGCATTCTAGTGTTTCCTTACAGATACTGCAAAGTCCTGGTTCTAAGTGACCTGGACATCAATTCTCGTATAATTCCCACTTAACTTCTGTTGGAAATCAGTATTATCTTTAAAACTTACCTGCTGAAATATGGAGGTATTTTTCCTTATTAAATACTTGAGAATGTAACTAATTTACTCCATAAATTTGTTAGGAGACAGTATATTAAATATTTAATGAAAATATAGTTACAAGCATTTTCTCAGATTTGTTAACCTTGAAGTAGCAAAGAGTTGTCAGATATGTATAATAACAAGGAACACCACGGATAGAAAACTAGCTTTCTGTAGTTTCTGAAAATATCCAATGCATTACTTAATTTTTTTTTGTCTTACAGAATTATAAATAATTTATTATTAGAGAAAAAACATTGCTCATAATCTATATTTTTAAATTGTCACATGAACAGGTGTATATTTCATTTCAGATTTGCTAATACTCCTTCCTGTTAGCAAAGCTGCTAATTAAAAGGCTGCATCACTTCATGGTCTTTCACTAAATTGTTACCGTCATATTTTCTGAAAAATCTCTTTGCCCAGGATTCTTCTCCTAGGAAGTTGAGAAGCCTCAGAGAAAAATGAAAACAGTAATTATCTGATTTGCTTCTCCTGTGTTTTGCTGCTTTGGAATGTGGTTTGGACATTGTTTACAAACAGGTGGTTTTTTGATTGGTTTCATGTGAATTGTTTTTACTTAATGACCAATCATTGTCCAACTGTGTCAGATTTGTGGTGAGAGTCACAAGTTTTTCATTAGTATCTTTTAGCTTTCTGACTGTATCCTTTCTCTGTTCTTTAGTGTAGTTAGTATAACATTCTTTAATATAATATAGATCATAAAATAATAAATTAGCTTTCTAAGAACATGGAGTCAGATTCATCATTTCCTCCCTTCGATGGCAGTCTCAGAAAATACCACAGTAAACCATTAAAACTTTTAGTCACCGCACACAGATGTGCCCATATCAATTCCACTGGGAGTTTGTCTGTTCCAGTGCTCAGTATTCCATACAGAAACTCAGAAATTTCCTTATGTGCTGGTTTTGGCTGAGTTATTTGCCATGCACCAGACCATGTGGTGCCATATTTTGGATTTGTGGCCAAGCCAGCGCTGAGAACACGGCAATGTTTAGAACATGGTGATGTTTTAGTTATTGCTGAGCAGGGCTTGCACAGCATCTTGGCCTTTTCTGTCTTCACACCATCACAACAAGAAGTGAGGAGGGAGCACAGCTGGGGCACCTGAGCCCAGCTGACCACAGGGATATATTCTGTGCTGTCTGGTGTCTTGATCAGCACAGAAACAGAGGGAAGATGACAGAAGCAAGGGACATTCAGAGCAATGGTGTTTTCCTTCCAGCTTCCCAAGTCACCATTAATTGTGATGGAGCCCTGCTTTCCTGGAGATGACTGAACACCTGCCTGTCCCTGGGAAGTGGTGAATTAATCCCTTTTTTTGCTTTGATAGAGCATGCAGCTTTTGCCTTGCCTATTAAACTTTCTTTATCTCAATCCACAAGATTTTACCCTTCTAGTTGTCTCTCCATTTCACTGTAGGGAAGGGAGCAAGAGGCTTCACGGGTCAGAGCTGCCCACTGGCATTAAACCACAACAACTCAGAACTAATTGCAACAGGGTTTCTTTAGCATGGAGGAGGAATTAAACTAATTGTTTAAGCAACTAGTGCTTGTAGGACTAGTGTCTTTACAGGCACAAAACCAAAATATAGTGAGGATATGTTTAAAAAACATTAGCTCCAATTTTAGATTTGTTACTCCACTTTTGGAGCTAGCCTGTGCTCTACTGTAACTCATTTCATAAAAAATGGTAGAGATAACTTTAAGAAAATGATTCATCTAGAAATAGAATGAATTTGTGTAGATTGATATTTCTTTCCATGAGAGTTAGGTTGATTTATACTAGTTAAAGATTATCAAGGTGTTGGTCATGGTAGTATAAGTAACCTACCTTCAAGTTTTTTACCTCCATGACAATTGTATAACATAGAAAAATTTTAGACACCTAGCATGGCGTTTATGTGAGTTTATGTGAGTGAAGAAAGAATTTTTTGTAGAATCAAAATTAGTCATAAATACTTCAAATAATCCATTATTTAATTCCCACCCCCCCACATCCCTGGAAACTTTGGAAGTAGAAAGTCTTCAAATTCATGAAAATAATCAAAGATATATCTTTCATTACTAGGTCTTTAGGAACAATGATGCCTAAAAATAATGCACCTCATTTGTCATCCTTGCAATTCCGCAGGCTTATTTTCCAGTATTCATGAAGTTGCTAGTTAACCTAATTTCCATTCTTTGGAAGTCACCTTTTGTATGTATCTTATGAAATTATTTTCAGTATTCTGAATGTTGCATGTATTTGTATTTCTCATTGTTTATTTGATGATGAGTGTAAGTTTACACTCATTAAGGGCAATGAATTCTCCTGATCCATCCATGCTGACAGTCTTCTCATTGACATTGGTTTATATTCATGATTATTACTCCTCTGCAAAGGAACCATATTTGTTATTATTCATTCTTAACCTAATGAAGTATTCACTATATTGTGTGCAGCTTTATCTCACATATATATTTATGTAACCTCAGCAAGCAGTTAGATTAACCTGGAATTTGAGCAATGGATATTAATCATTCTCTGTCAGCTTTCTCTCTGTTTTTTTCTCCTAATTTCCTCTTCTTAAAGTCTAGGTAACTTAAAGTCGGATAGTTAGAGTTTGCTAAGTCAATGCCTTGTGAAATACTTTATTTCAATTGAATTGTGCTTTAAAATTTGCCAAGTACCCTTGTTTTCCAAAGTTTGTCACTAAAAGTTTGTTGTGCAACCTCCTGAAAACATTGTCATGTGCTGCCTCAGGGTATAAAAAAACTTAGGCCCCTTTAAAGGAGCTCATCAAAACAGTCCTGGCCTTTACATTTCTGTCTTTTATCTAAAAAAATAAGAAAAGAAAGTGTTATCTTGCCATTCATAACATCTGCTGCTATTGCATCCAGTAGTATATGAGGATTCATCTTGCAGCAATATGTTATCAAAACAGGAATAAGCATTTACGTGTTTGGGTTGAGTTAGAAAGTGTCAAAGATAAGAATTATTTAATAAGAATGATAATTTTTATTTATTTACAAATAAACAAAAAAGCACCTTCAAATAGATAAATCTCATAAGGTTTCTACTTCATTTGGAATGCTTGCATAATTTCTGTCACATTTCTACTGTTTGTTACGCTATGAATATTTTTATTAAAAACCTGAATTTACGAAGACAACATCAGTGTAGCATGGTTGAGAACAGAATTGCCCAAATGCCAAAAGGAAACTTTTCATTTGATGTCAATATTTTGGACTAGCTTCTTCATTATTTAATTTTGTGTTTCAAAAGAATATGTTTGCAGTTGGGCTTATTCTGCAGCACACATGGAAGTGCACTGCATTCTGATTGTTTACCAGTTGTACTCCATGCATTTTCAAGGTTATTTTTCACTTTCAGAAAATTTGTTCTTTTTCATGTTCAGCTGCCCTTGAATATTCTGACTGCTCTCCAACAGGACTCCTATATTGAGGATACCATTTATACCCAAAATTTGTCCTCCAGAAAAGTTTAAACCAGCTGCATTGTCATTAAATTCAAATTAAAAGATAAACACCATGGATTTTAATTGTCTTTGCCCCAGAACATTTTTTCTACTGTGAATATAAATTTTCACACTCTTAAAATTAATTCATCTTTCTCATTACTGCTCTACATTTTCTGTTACAGCACTTACAACCCTGTGACACTTCTGGCTGCCTTGTGGTTGCAAAATTGTCTTTGAAATAGTTAGAAAGGGGAGTTGGGGGTCAAATTAACTTTGTAAGTTCAGAAAAGATAACATATTGTTGGTTTTGCAAAGGATGCTATTTGGCAAACAACCTGCCCTTGAAAGTCTCTTTTATGTACTCTATAATATCTATGTTGAGATCTATGAAGCATGTTCTCTTTCCAAATTTTTTCCCCTATGCAGAAAAAATGAGATGGAAACAAAGCAGAGAAAAAACCTTGAGGTCTTTGACTTCTTCAATTAAAAGTGTGGCAAGGGAAGCATCATTTGGTTAAATCGGCAGATTTTTAAATTACCTGTTATTTTTTCTTCATTGTGTATCCATTTAAACAGATTTTTTTTAAAAAAGTAAAATTTTTTTGGTAGCATCAGGAATAAACCCCTTTTATAATTAACCCTTCAGGGGAATTAGTACAAGCAAGGGTAGCAACAGTGGAAGGGTATCTGTCCACCTGGCAGGAATATCACCATAAACTGGCATTGTATGGTAGCTATTGCATAATCCCTAGAAGAGGGTGAAATAGACCATATTCTGGTCTATAACTAATTCCAGTAACATAATTTTATTAGAAGATACAGGCACCTCAACATAGGCTGGCACAAACACCTAGACCACCACACCTCCAGAATCCCCTTAAATATCGAAACATCTACTTTATTGAACTCATCCTTTTATTTTAGGGGGGTTTGGTTGTTTGGCTTTGTGTTGGTTTTTATTTGTTTATTTGTTATAATTTGTTTATTTAAATTTTATTTATTTTATTTTGTTTTCATTTATCTGTACAGTATGTAACAATAGCATCTACTTAATGTCAGGGATGTGTATTGATATGTACCATACACAACCAAACCCACAAAGGATTACTACCAATAAGGTACTTAATTTTAAGATTTGAATTAGACAGATTTTAGTTCATGCTGTTCTTTTCATGAGAAGTATCCATTACCTGACTCCAGCTGTCAACATTCTTAATTCTTCATTTTCCTCTGTTATTTATCCTTTGATTTAATTATAATAATTCAAGCACTCATGTGTCTTACTTGGTTTGAGATTAACAATGGGTTTTCCAAAACAACTAGTAATTACAAAACAGTCTATAAAGTAGATGCAGAAACAACTTTTTAGGGCAACAGAATAGGTTTGGTCGGCTCTTTCCCATGCTCTTGAAGACAAATGGAGCCACTCACATCACAACATTGTTAAAAAGCTTCTTTCTGCTTACACTGACTAGTAATCAAATGACCCTTTAGATGCCCTCTGATCCTTTTCCCCCCTCTTTTAAATGTCATTTTGAGAATGACATTTAGGTAAAGATTATAATTGTGACATGAGTAAGAAAGACTTACTGCCTCAAAATATAAAGCAATACTACCAATACTGAAATGGATGTGATACAAGCACAGAATAGTTTATATTGTTTGGCAGTTGTGAGACAGCTTTTGAAATTAATTTTGGAAAATTTCAAAGGTATGACATTGACTATGACTAGAAATGTGACACATGAATATTTCTAGTGCTGTTTGATTACCTAAAACTAAGCAGACATGCTTCTTATTTGAGAATGTTAATATAACATTTATAGAAGTTTATGGTTACCAAGAAATATTTTGATTTCCCAGGCAAGCTACAGAAGTCAAATCAAAGTACACTTTTTGTTTTATTCTGAAATAAAAAAATTGTTTCCCTATGCAAACTATGTTGAAATTACAAGAAACCTCTTTTAAAGTTACACCTAGAAGTTATAAGTCTATTTGATACCTACATTCTTATTTGGCTGAGGTCTTGATTTTTCCTGTGGAAATGTTAGTCTTAGATGCACATATTGCTCTCACCCAGAATCTTCAAGACAAAAAAGCAGCAGTGCTGGAGAATACATTGAGATACAGCTCTGTCTTGGCTTATTGAAATTTGTTTCACTGAAGGCTAAACTTTAGTGCACCCAATTGCAGGGCCTACAGATACAGACAGGGATTGTACAATTTATCCATAATTTATATTATTTTGGAAAATACTGATATTTAAAGGTTGTTGTAAATCTCTGCTTGCAACTAAGTATGGGATCCCCACTCATCCCCACTCACACAGCATTTTGCAGACTGCAATAATGGATTTGGAATGATTCTGATGACACCTTCTGAAATGGAGTTTCATTTGCACCCTTCTAAAGGGTGTTGAAGTGCTGTGAAGGGTTCAGAGAAGAACTACCATAGTTACTCAAGTACAATAGTTTTAATAGACAGTTGTAAAAGGGGATTTGATTGCAATTTTAGGCATATCTAGGGGGACAGAACATCCAGCATTAGACAAGACTTTAATCGAACAAAGGAATAACTAGCTTTTGTTTAGTGAAATTTCAACTAAGAAAAGAATAAGTTGGAAGACAGATCAATATTTGATTTCAAAAGTGTTGATTAACAGAAAAAAAAATAAACAAAGTTCTGTGAAAGTCACTCCTAATTCTAAGCATTGAAATCATAAATAGGCTAAAGGAGATGTTTTAGCTCCAGAAGAAGTTTTTGATCATCTGAGACACATTCTTCCATGGTGATGAACTACTATTATGCAATATATTGGCTAAATCATAAAAAAATATTTATTTTAGGAACACTGATGTATTTAAATATTTTAAATTTTTGATAATCTGTGAATGGTGATAATTTAATTAGAAAAAAAAATAAACCAAAAGGAAGCAGTACTGAAAGATGTTTTACTACCACTAAACTGCTTGCAAATACATCCAGTGCTGTCGTATCATAAGAATTCGGTTGTGGTAATCAGCTATAAGCATTAAAGAGGCTAAAAAATAAACATCAAAATATTTTACTTTCATACCTATATTTATTGAAAGGGATGTGCTAAATATTTTAATTACTTTTGTCATTTATGGTCACCTTCAAACTATTTCCTTTGTTTAAATTATTAATACTACTTTAAAACATTTCCTTTGCTCTACTTCAGTTTTTGTTCAAGTCCTTTTGCTTGAAAAATAGCTGCTCATGGTTTATATCAGAGTACAGAACAGATTTTCTAATCTGCCTCGATGCATTCAAATTGTTTTTCACCTGCAGGTCAAGTTATATAACTTTGCCTAGTTACAACAATTGAATTTCTCCCTCTGCAGCTCATAACTTGGTATTTGAATTCATCATTAGAGAGCTTTAAACAGCCATCTTCATTGACGGAGGATATTACTTGTTTATCTGTTAGATAAAAGATATGTGGTGAAAATATCCAAAAGAGTGAACATTCAGAAGTGCTTTGGATTAAGTTATTATGCATTGAAGTCATTATACATTGACATTTTCTATTTTATCAGTGAAGTTTCAAAACATATCAACATGCACATTTATTTTGATACAGTTTCTAGTTTCTGTGCATTTGTGTTAGTAAGAGGCAATGCTTGGTATTGTACCTTGAATTATGAAACTGTTTTGGTGCAGGTGTAGGCATTGTGTTATCTTTCAGGTGGAAGAAGTATACTTAATGTTTTATGTCTGATTCCACAGGAAGCTGGGCAAGGTACATCAGGAAACATCACCAGTACACATGGTCTCCAATACAACTCTTGGTTATACTTTCTATTAGGATATAGCTGTTCCCAAGATTGTGCTAGATGTTCCAAAGACAAAAGGCATAGCCAGCCATCCCCTAGAGCCTTGGGCTGTGTCTCTACCCCATGTCCGCAGGATGGGGCTGCCTTGCAGAGGGCAGAGGAAGGAAGCCAAAGGGGGCACGGGGCTGCAAGGTGGCTCAGGGACAATGAGTCCCTTGAGTCCAGTGGTCACGACCAGACTGTAAATCACAAGTACTACCATGGGGCTTCTGAAGGGCTCCACAACATTCTGAGGTACTGGCGACTCCTCCCAGCTGGTCATCAGCAGATTTGCTACGGGGGATTTGACATGGGAATTGATGGTTTTCATTCAGTATATATTAAAATCAACAAATAAATAAAATGTATTGATTATATTAATCCAGATGAAATGAATTCCAGGTAAAAAGTGAATTTTGTGTTTTTAAGTGAGGGAGAGGTCAGAGAATAGTCTATTCAGAGTAAGATGAGAAAGTGATACCCAAGCAAAATGTATACAAAGATTCCCATGGGAGAACCTGGCAAACAGTTTCTTTACTGGATTCACTAATAGCAAGCAGTGAGCAATTCAATAGATTTAACCTTCCCTAATGGAAAGGGTAGATCCATACATGCTCAGCCTTGGCAACAGACAATTGTTATTATTTCTCAACCAAGAGTTCAGAACTTTCATCTGACTGCTGTTACACCCTTTGCAGTGCTTCCAATGTACTCCAAAATACATTCTAAGAATTTGCAAAGTACATTGTGAGAATGTACAAAATACAAAGTATGAAGCAAAACTGCAGTGCAGCAAATGTATAAAGGCTGCTAGCCATTCACTGTGTCAAAAGACTGAAAATCATGTACCAAAACCTAGCCACCCAGGGAAGAGCTAAGTCTCTACATGAAACAAAAGCTACAGAAGAAACAGCTGGTATTACCTTAAGCTTGTCTAATGTGAACTTTTCTTCATTGTTTGGTAATGCTTCAGTTTTCTAATTAATGTCTCAGATTTAAGACATTGCACCTAGCTGAAAAGAACTTGAGACAAAGCTATGTCTCTTCTGTGGGATTAAGATCTTTTTTATATCACCATTTTTACAGAAGGTATAAATCTGTTGATACAGATAGTGCTCTTACTGTTAAATTTAAAAAATCATGAAGACTACACGGTGCCTACCACATTTTCTTTTTAATAAACTATTAATTTACACGTCACTCAGCAATCCTTCATTTAGGTCTAGAGCAGCATAGCCACTTTACTTTTTTTAACCTAACTGGTTTTGCACACTAAGCCAAGTCAGCAGCTGGACTTGTTTATTACCCAGATAAGACCTTTTACCTCAGACACCTGAAAAAGAGATTTCAGTTAAAATCCACTATCAGCTACTTTTTCCTATGGATTTTTTTATTGCTAAAGATCTTATAGGTATTCTGCATCACCCTGGGGAATTGGGGAAGAACTGGTCACTTCATCAGAGCTGAAAACAAATGATAGAGCAAAAATTATGTGTGTTCGCTCTTCTATAGGGATCTTAGAAAGTAATTCAACAGTGCTCTCATTAATACCTTTGAAACAATGCATACCCTATAACAGTACAATATTCCTTATGATAATTCCTGGTATTTAGGCAGAAGAGAAAGGTGTAAAGATTCATCTATTTGATTCCTATTAAGTGAGTATATGAAGGCCAAATCATAAAAAATTATTGTGCCAGCAATGCCTTTTATATATATATATATACATACACACACTTATAAACTGCACGGAACAGAACTACAAAAGTAATGATTTTTTCTAAAGGCACAAAATCTTTCCAATTACTATAATAAGGTGAACATCTATTATGTGACTATCAAAAACTGGACATAGACATAAAAACTGAATCAGCTTCTATGGGTACTATTCCAACCAATAACTTTAACTGTTAAATAAATGGAATAAGTTTAACACAAAGAATTTGTGATTTTGTAGGTTGTCATCTTGAATAACATATTATTCAAATTAAACAAATAGTGAAAGTTTATAACTCATTTTTTGAGTAATTGAAATGTTTTATTCATAAATACAGTCCTATGTACTTTCAAATATAAAGGGAGCATCTATATAAAATTGACTCAGCATGGGAATTTTGAATGTAAATACATTGTATTGCCTCCAAAATTCTCTGATGGTTTAGATAAGGAATTCTGTCAAACACATGAATTTATAAACAGTTCAATTTATATTTTATTGTTAGCGAGCAAGATTATTTTCACACAAAGCAATCTGGATTTCTGCTTCAATGACTTCAACCACAAAAATCACAGTATTGTTAAAATCGGTGAAACTCCTTGTATCTTTTACATATACTAAATCAAACCTCTAAGACTGGATTCAGTGGTCCAAGAAACCAAAGTAGTTCAAGTTTATACTCCTTCAGATTTCTATTTAAGTGAGAGCCATTAGAAGTAATTCAAAGGTAGTCATTTTGCCAGTAGTACCACAGCATTTCTTGCCAAGAGAAAACCTGCTCTTCATTGCGCTAAGCTTCCAGTATGTCCTGAATCAACAGTAGTGTCTGTGTGAGCTCAATAGTCTGGATCACATTTGACTGGATCCTATTTGACCTTGTTGACCTGTTTTTCCCTAGAAGTCTCATAAACCTTAGCAAACACTGACCACACTTGAATGGGGCCCACATACATACAAATCTCCCATTTGGAAAACAAAATATAATATTAAATGGTAATTAATGTCCCCTTGATAAGCTTCCTAGTAGGAAAACCTGAAACTCAGTATATATGTTTCCTTTATAGGATATATTAAAGACAACTTAAATTATAGACCCTAACAATAGGATATCAATGCTTGTGACATGAAAATTTCTTGCTGGGTGACCCTTTGAGACCTACACCTGAGTGCTGCTGTAGGTTCTGATACACCTGAACTGACATTGCTGTGAAATTCTTCCAGATAAATGAAAGATGATATATCTATTTTTACTATCTTTGA
Source organism: Chlorospingus semifuscus (assembly GCA_035048045.1). Classification (NCBI taxonomy): domain Eukaryota; kingdom Metazoa; phylum Chordata; class Aves; order Passeriformes; family Passerellidae; genus Chlorospingus; species Chlorospingus semifuscus. The sequence goes on from JAWWMS010000001.1 coordinate 103,109,614, forward strand.
ATCTGTGATTTTGAAGATTAAGAGAGAATGGAAGTACTTTGTTAGTGGAGGTGTTTGATACTGGGAGGGGTTGGAGGGGGAAGAAGAGAGAAATCTTATCATTCTAAGTCAAAGACAGGACGAGAGGATACTGGGCCACTTACAAATTGAAGGTGTAGATTAGGGAGGTGAAAGAGGATCTCAGTTTCAGGTGGAACATATATACAAACTCTGGCACTCCAAATCACCAAGTTATATGCTGCCACTTTAAAGTTACCTTACATGCAGAAGTTGTGGTAGTTTTTAAACTCTTCATATCGCTTCAACAGTGAGCATGTTTGTTTTGTTGTTTTGGGTTTTGTTTTTTTTTCTGCAAGCCACTATTTCAGCTTCAGCAGCAAAAAAGGCCAAAACACATCCATTCTTCCTATTTTGGTGATGATATCATTACCATTCATTTGGCTATGAGTCCTTTTGTTTGTCTGTTTAGTAACCAAAAATTCCTTAATTATCTCCCATTATGTATTGGCCATACCCACAGCCTCCTATATCCATGCGATCAGTTGGATATAACAGAGTTTGGCAGTGCAGAAAGCAGGTCTTCCAGTGTGTTGGAGCAATTGAAACAGGGATTATGTCTTTGGTAAGGAAGAGGAGTAGTGCCTGGAGCAGTTATCTTTGCAATGACAGCAGTGAACTTCAGTGAGAATAAAGGTACATATCTGTCTTCATGACACACAATATGGCCTACTGACTCATCAAGCTGCTTCTCATTTATCTAGTTAGATTCTCATGCTTTCATTTTTATGCTCCTTGCAATTAAGCATTATGTTCTTATCATATTAAAAACTTTTTTTTGAAGGGAAAAAATCCTACCCAAACCCCCACATGCTTGTCAGAGGAGGAAGAAACACGCCTATTCAGTCATTGACGGGTACTGTGGTGCATGTTTCAAAATGTTAGTTTTACTATCTTCCAAATTTCTATTTATATGCGTGCAGCTTTTTGTAAACTAGAAATGTTTCCAATATGTTGTTGGAGGGGTGTGTGTGCATTTATTGATTTATTTTTCATTTGAAAGCAAAGTTTGCCTATTTATAAAACATGAGCCATGACACTTGAAAATACCTCACAGAAAATCCTCACCTTGAGGACAGCCAACTAGTACTTCAGTGAAATTAAATGCTGTGACTAATGCCAGCAATTATCCTCCTTTATTAATAGCTATAAAGGGCCTGTTTGTTTCCATGCTGGTGCTTACAAAATTGATCTGTTTTAGTGAGTGCTGAAGTGCAGATTTATTAGTATTTCTCTCAGTACTGGAGCAGGAGATCAGCAGACACAGATCTGCTCAGAGAAAAGTTAAATGGCATTTTTTTGTAAGTACAAATTTATGACACAGAACTGACAACCAGGAGAGGCTGCAATGAGGATTGTTGAGAGTCTGGTCACTGCATTAACTAGATGAGAGTACAACATCATCAGTACAAGACCATCCCCTCAATGCCTGATTTAGCTGAAACTACTTGAAGATTAAACCAAAGGACCACACATGAAATCTCACAACTTAATGTTTTATGGATGGAGAGTAATGTTTTCTAAGTTGAAAAAGAGCTGAGTAAAAGAGAGAGACCAAGAGTTACACTGTAGTTCCAACCATGTTTTTCATTTAATTCTAATGTCACACACCAGGAAATGAAAGGAAAATTCTAAATTTCATTTAAAATTCAAGCTTCAGCAGAGACATTAGGAAGGTATTGTACTAATACCAAACTAATGAAGATGTTAGTATGTTTTTTTTTTATTTTTTGGTTCGTGCTAAAGCTGAGCACTATTCCAGTCACCTTTAGCTTTCAGAAGATTTAGTTACCATAACTAACTTTAATTTTACATTGATTAAAGTGCCTCAAAGGAATTCTGTTAAGGTAGCATGCTTAAGGTTCAGACTCTATATGCAAATAAAACAGATACAGTTAAAAGCCTTGTGATTTGTACTCCTTATTGCAATAGAATGCAGTCTTGGAAGGCAAATCTATCCAGTAACAGATTTCAATCTGACCTGACAGCAAACTTACAAATGTTCCTGGAGTAATTTTTCATTTTAAAAGAAAGTAATGCATTTAGCTAAAAGTATGAACTGCAGCAAAGTTTGTGCTTCAGAGGTCTAAGCATATTTTCAACCCATTTATTCTGTTATGAATATACATCTGATTTTGTATTACAGCACTGCTTACATGTCTAACTGCAAACACTCTACTATTGCATGAGATACAGCCCTGGCTGTGACAAAAGCACTTTAACAGTGCAGGAAATGCCAATTTATGTCCAGTACACAAAGGTGCAAAGATTACTCTCAGGTCTTATGTGGAGTGCTGTACAGTCAACCTTGAACTCATATTCTTGGTCGCTGTCCAACATACTCATGCTCTTCAAACACAGATCTATTTCTGGTATTCACAGTGCGTGATGTACATTTCACTACTTTCTGCCACAGGTTTATGTATTCTTCAGGAAAGTGGAGCTAGGGACTCATCAAACTTGAAGCCATTTCCTCTTGTCCTTTGCTTGTTACCTGGAAGAAGAGACTGAAACTCCCCTTACCACAACACCTGTTTGGGCATTTTGAGAGAATAATAATGTTCTTCCTGAGCCTCTTTTCTCCAGGCCAAACACCCCCAGCTCCCTCAGCTGCTCCCCATCAGTCCTGTGCTCCAGACCCTTCCCCAGCTCT
>JAWWMS010000001.1:103119017-103160511 GCA_035048045.1 Chlorospingus semifuscus
TTTTAATGTAATATATATCATAAAATAATAAATCAAGCCTTCTGAAATATGGAGTCAAATCCTCATCTCTTCCCTCAACCTGAGACCCTTGTGAACACAGTCACACCACATCTTTCTAATGATGGTGCAATTATAAGAATGCCTTTATATTGCAGTGGATGAAATCAAAAGTTTGATGATAAATGTTAGAAATATAGAAAGTATCAGAGCACTTTAAAACCAATTTATACAGTTCAAAAGATAGGCATGTATTTTTTAAATGGATTAAAAAAATGCCTCCTTTTTCATTCTGTAGTTCTGAAACTGAAGGAAAAAGAAACAGAAAAAAAAAGTTGTGAAAATAAACACAACTTTACATTATTTTTAACTGAATGTGGTATTGAAGCCAGTAGCTCGCAAATTGTTCAGACAGGACATGAACATGGTTGAGAAATATTTAGGTAGAAAAAATAATTAAAAGTCATTAAATTATGATCAGAAGAATAGATTTTATCCAGTTTAAATCAAGCTTCATATGTAAGTAAGTTTTTCCAGTTATGCTCTCGTGCAGCAAGATCTGATTTGGAAAGATAACCCCTATAGGAAATTAAGAGGAAATATTATATCTCTTTAGATAACATCCTGAAATGTCATCTACCTTTGTATTACCTTTTTCTGATTTCAAAAGAGATATCTAGCCTCCTCTAGCTTCTACAACATATTAATCAGAGTTGTCAACACTGAATTGCCAAATCATCTTTGCCTGTCTACTTTTAGGCACCTTTTGCTAATGGTTTACTCACTGCAGCATCATGCTGCATTCCAAATTTAGAAAGCCAAAAATACTATTCAATACTATTGAAATAATACTAAAGAGCACTACTGTCTCTTTCTCCTAGTTCAATGAATGACAGATTTATTTTATAAATAAAAGGGAACACCCCATGCAGGTATTTTTGCAGGATCTTTGAAGCAGATGTTAGGTCCTCAAGAAAAAAAAAAAAACAAGCAATTTATATATGACAATAGTTGCTTGTTCGTCTGTTTGTTTGTTTGTTTGTTTGTTTGTTTGTTTGGAGACTGTAGAAGATATGCTTGCTTTTAAACATTAAATCAGAGGAGACTAAAATCCAGGTTTGGGAATCTGGAGAAAGGTGAAAGGCTATTTTGAGTGGAACCCCTTAAATGAAACATTTGCATTTAGAAGAAAAAGTATCAGCATAAATCCACATTACTGCATACAATGCACCTGCAGTGTTTCCCACTAAACAAGAGGAAACAAAATTTATTTAAGTGAGGAATGTCTAGCCATGCACTATCCTACAGCTATGAAAGTCACAGCTGCAATTTGCTCACGTTTCTTGTGGGGTTTGCATTTGTGTGACGCATGAACAAAAAATCACCCTCAATGCCATGCTCAGGTGCATTTGATTACATAAAAGGTAATTAAAAAAATAATTTGGAACAGATTCTGTGTCAATTGTGTGATTTACATATTTTTGCGTCAGACACAATGGAAAAATATTAATATCTTGCCTTCTGAAGCAGAAAAGTAGAAACTATGGTGACAGTAGTAATGACTTACAAATAGAACCTTATGTTGATTGCCATGATTACACCACACATTAATCTACAAAACTTCATTATTTTTTTGCCTTATGCTGGTTAAGCAGGGTACATTGGTAAGATTATGCTCACACAAGTAGAAAGATAATAATGCCATATAATTATTGCCACACTTTTAATAACCCTTCTTTGTCCCTCATGGATATATGGCAAGAATAGAATATTATTTCCATTCTATTCATTTCAGTATTGTTTCTGATATAAGATTTTATTTCATCCCACACAGCTATTCTTATGCAATTATGTGATGTAATTGTACTTATTAAACATTCTGTAGTACAGCCATTAGATAACCAAGAGACAAGCTTCATATCAACTTGCTGTACTTGGAGCCTTCTAAAAACTGGTGATAAACCCAAAATCTTGAAACACATCCTTTTTTAGCATGAGACTAGTTTTAACTGAAAGCAGCCTTCAAAGCATACCCTGATGACTTTGCATAAAGCCTATTTAGAAAGAGGCTTGATATATCCATGGAAAGATATGAGTCAAAATATAAAACTCAAAGCCAAATGAGCACTAAAGCTGAATAAATTAATGGAAAATGAATTTGTTTTTAATTAAACCTGTTGGATCTGAAACATTTGGTCTATGTCTGGCTGGGCTCATTGTCTTTCTTTACAGCCTCTGTGATGCTTTGGATTTGCAGCTAAACCCCTGTTGGTAACACATCAATGTTTTGATGCTTGCAAACAGTACTTACACAGTGTCAAGGCTTTCTCTTTTTCTTACTCTTCTCCCTGCCTATCAAGCATGAGTGGGTAAAAGGTTGGCAGGAAACAGCTGGGAGAAATAACCCAAACTAGCCAAAGGAACATTTGAGAGTTGGAGCAAGAACATTTTGACTTTCAAGGAGGCCATTGCTTGCAGACTGGCTAGATGCTGGTCTGATTTATTTTGTTTCATTTGTTTGGTGTCTGTACCTTTCCCTCTCCCCCCTGCCTTTCACATATTAATCTATCTTTATCTCAAATCATGAGTTTTCTCATTTCTCTTCTTCTGCTTTCTTCCCTGATCCCACTAAGCGCGAGGAAATGAGCAAATGGCTCTGTAGAAACTCAACTACTGGTTGGCATTCACCCATCACAACATTACTGAAATCAAAATATGCAAATTTAAAATAGTTCCACTTTGTCTTTCTCTCTTTGAATCATAAAAAAAAAATGTTCCAGATTTGAAATATTACTGATTAACTGAAGATGGCATTGCATTATCTTACTTAAAATCTTTGCTTGTCTCTTAACTTGGTTTTGCCTCTCATTTATCACTATTATCTTATTATGTCATCTTTTTTTCTTTATATAAATTAATGTGTTTGGCATAAGAATTTTGCTTACATTCGTGTGACAGCAAGATCCAAATGATCTTGTAACATTTTTCTTTAATTTCCTCTGATGGTTCCTCTCTCTATCTCTAAATGCTTGATCCTGTCTTTCATTTACCCTAAATTTTTGAAGTGAAGTCACAAGTCAATTAGATGTGGTTAGCAACCATTTGAAAGTCTCCTTGGGGTAACACCAGTGGTGACATCTAACCTGAGCTTCTTACATGAGCACTCAGAGTACACTTTTCCATCACTCTCAAACCAGGACAGGAAAAATACTCCAGGTTTCTGGAAGTGGTTGTTCCCCATGCTGGGCTTTTCTGAAAAGCTGTGAGTATTTCTTGCTGAACTTAGATGTTACACTTGGAAAGTACTAATGGTACAATTTAACTGATACATTGCATGGAGGAAATAATAAACAGCCACATATTCAGCTGACCTGTATTTTGGAAAAAGCAGAATACTCTGAATTGGCACTGATGTTAAAATAAAATATCCGTCTGCTTCATCTCAGGGGAGTATATCGGTATTAGTCTCCTCCAATTAATCTCTCTCCATGGAATTTCACAGAAGTATAAAACTCTGTGACCAATCTCTGAGGCGATATTGTAAATTGGACAGAAAGAAACTGAGATTTCTGAGAAATAAATTGAAGTTACTAATACAGTTCTTCTTAAGGTATGTAAGGGCAGTGTGTGTGTGTGAGAAAATCATGAATGCCATTATCTCAGTGGATTTTATGCAATCCTCATAGTCTGCAGATAAGCACATCTACCATAGACATAACTGATTAATTAATGATTCATAGTGTGTTTGCCCTTGGAATCTTCCTATAGATACTAATAAAGTAGGAGGAAAAGCACTGTTAGCCATGTCCATGGTCACTGCTGCCCTCAGCATCTCATGGACAGTAGACCAGGCACACCCAAACCGGCCTCCTGAGTGAGTGTCTCTGAGCAGGCTGGTGGGTGCAGACCCTTTGTGGGTCACACAGCTGAGGAGGGCAAGAACCTCCATAAGGGTGCTCAGTCCTGAGTCACTGATATTCCCTTCTGCCCTCACTGCCAAAAATGAGCCAAGACCTGTTGCTCCTGCAGACAGTAACCACACAAAACTCTCAAGAGTTGTCCATCCCCAACCATCCTCTGCTCTGAAGCTCTCTGACTTTTGATCTTCTTCCTATCATATATCAAAACAAAACCAAGTGAGATACCTGGAGCAAAAATCCTCAGCTTTTGCTTTCTTTGTGGCCTGTTATATTTTCTTCCATTCTGTCTGTATGTCTCCTTTTATTTCCTTCTGCCTCTGTCATCTGTGTGTTTAAGTACATACAAATTCAATAGTGTGTTACAAAGGCAAGCTCTGGCTTAAACAATTGTAATGCTTTACCATAGGAGTGTGTCTCAGTGCTCTTGGTTTCTTCATGCTCTGATACAGACAGTATATTGTTATAAGCAGACCACCTTCTCACAGTGGAAATGCCACAGGGGTAGGCAGCCACCTATTATCAATTCCATCTTCCATCTCAGTCGACATGCCTGTGTGATTAACCATCTGTTTTAAAAATCAGTGTGGTGCCTAACACTTCCCAAGTGAAGTCTGACTCACTGATAAGGTCACTTGCACCTCAGCAACTTCCAGACATTGGATACGAGTGCCTCCTCAGAGCCCCACATCAGTGGGGGCATGTTGAGAATAAACAGCCAAAGCTGAAAGGGATGGCAACACAAAGAAAAACAGCAGTGATGTTCCTGACAAAGATATTAATCATGAGAATCAATGTCAGGAAATAGCTGGAAAAAGTCAAAAGAGATCAGGCATAAAGGAACAGTTTGAGAGATTTATCTTCTCCTTTAGAAAAAAGAACAGCGAATTAAAAAACAGATAAGACATTTTATCATAACTAAACTTTCCATCAGAGCTAAATTAAAAATAAACCTATATATACCCAAAAGGAATATTCAAGTTTTACTTAAAATTTTAAGAATGTACTTAATTTTTTCTGGAGTCCTCTCTGAAATGGCCATTTTTACCTACTGTATTTTGTAGTTTAACCCCAGGTGGGCAGCTCAGCCCCACAGAAGAGCTGCTCAATGCTTGCTCTTCAGTGGGATGAGGAGAGAAAAGATTAAAGTGAGAAAATTCATGAGCGGTGTTAAAGGCAGATTAATAGCAAAAGCAAAAGCTGTGCACACAAGCAAAGAAAAATCAGCAATTCATTCACCACTTCCCAAAGGCAGGCAGTTCAACCATATCCAGGAAAGCTGGGCTCCATCCTGCAAAACAGTGACTTGTCAAGACAAACACCATCATTCCAAAAGTGTCTCTCTCTTTCTTCTCCATCACCCAGTTTTAATCACTGAGCATGATGCCGTATGGTCTGGGACATCCTGCAGGGCAGCTGGGTCAGCTCTCCTGGCTCTGTGCCCTCCCAACTTCCTGGGCACTCCCAGATCACTTGTGGGTGAGTGAAAAGTGAAAAAGGCCTTGACCCTGTATGAGCACTGCTGAGCAGAACCTAAAACATCCATGTTATCAAGTTATAAACACAGAATCACAGGGATAAAAGGGACCTGGCACCCTCTGCCAACCCAGGAACACAGCTGTCCTGAGGACAAGCCATCTTCCAACTAAACACTGAGGCAAAGAAGGCATTAAGCACTTCTGCCTTCTCCTCATCTGCAGGTACTGAATTCCCTCCTGCATTCAATAGGAGCTAAAGTTGGTCTTACCCTTCCATTTGCCATTAATATATTTGTAAAAACATTTTTTATTATCCTTTACAGAAGTTGCCAAATTAAGTTTGAACTGAGCTTTAGCCTCTCTATTTTTTTTCCTATATACCCTAGAAACACTAAATATTTCCTAAGAGACCTGACCCTCCTTCCAAAGATGATGCATCCTCTTTTTACTCCTAAGTTCCTTCAGAACCTTGTTGCCCATCCAGGCTGGATGTTTGCTTTGTTGACTTATCTTTTGGCACTCAGGGACAGTCTGTTCCTGTGCCTTCAGAATCTCTGTTTTGAAGAACAACGACCTTTCCTGGACTCCTTTGTTTTCAAGGGCTGCTTCCCAAGGAACTCTCTGAATAAGTCTCCTGAATAGGCCAAAATCTGCTCTCTGGAAGTCCAATGTAAGAATCTTATTGATGTTCCTCCTCATTTCACCAAACCTCAAGAACTCTGTAATTTCATGTTCACTGTGCCCCAAGCGGCCTCCAACCTCCACAAACATCAACTGCATATTATGAGTAAGATAAGAGATGCCAAAGATTTTATGCACTCATGCTAACCCAAAGGGCTTGTATGTACAGTAATGGTGATGTTTTTTTATACCATAGATGAAGGAGAGGGACAGAACTTGATAAATAATTGAGTTTGTTCCAAAAAATTCAGTGGCAAAAAGTAAGAAATATACATGAAAGAGGGTGAAGAGAATGGATTTGCCAGAGCTAAGGAGTGTAGGAGGAGATGAAAGTAGAGATGTGGCTTTGAAAGAAAGCTTTGAAAAAAAGAAGCAGCATGGATAAGGGAGATTTGAGATGATACACTGAGAGAGGAGGCACAGAGAACTGAGTTTCAAGTGCAGCTGAGTTGGAAGCATTGAAAGTGAGACTGTATTATGGAAAATAGGAAATTAGGTTGAATATTTACAGTGGGGATGACAGCAGAGGGCACAGCTGGAGATGTAGAGAGTGGAGAAGCTTCAGGGTTTGGATATGAGGGTTCTGCAAGTGAAAACAATGGGGATACCAGCAATAAAAAAGGCTGATGTCATCACACTAGCAATAGGGAAAAGAAACGTGATATTATTCACATTGAGTCATTTTCTCTGTGATTTAAATGCTCTTCACCAAACAGAATTTACCTACCAGGTACACCACTAAGAGATCTTAAGGAACAATGATATCAGAAGAATATAGGCATTTTAGGTGTAATAGGATCTGTAGGAGATGGGGAAACAAGTTTGAGGGCATGGCACAGAAAGTCGCATTAGAGACTGAAAGAGGTAATTAGTGTGGGGGATCTTATCTGAGAGAAAATAAAATGAAAAACTCAGAATGTAACCTGAGAAATGTCATTGTTTTTTATCAGTTCTGCCCTTCCTAAAGATTTATAAAATACATTTATTGCACCAAAGAGTTGCTACAATGCCAGTGGGCTACAGATACAGGAGTAGAAGGTTTGGTGCTTAAAACAAATGAAATTGCCTCTTGGGAGAAATGTGCGATAGTCTGCATTTTTAATTTAGTTTTTATATATTGATTAAATCTATTTGCATCTTCTATTGAAGTGGAAACAAGCTGAATCCTAATCTCATTTTGTCAGTGCTCTAGGATTTTGGGAAAAAAAATTCAAAAGCCTGAACTCTACTTTGAAGAATCAGCATGAATTTTGAGAAACCTCATATCTAGACACGCAGGGCTGCATCTTTGAATTTTTTTATGGAGTGTGTTTGTGGTAAATATGTTCAATAAGTGTTTTAAACCACCACACTTCAGGAAGTCATCTAGTATAAAGTCCGTAGTTCCTATTCTCCTCTGCATTTTATAAAGAGGAAACTTTATAAAGAGGATTTCCTATGAAAAGAATGCATCGATTTCCTAAAAATACCTGGAGAGTAACAACACTTAAAGACAGGTTGGTGTTTTGTACCTTTGACATTCTTGGGGTGTCCTGTGAAGGACCTGACGTTGGACTTGAGGATCCCGATAGATCCCTTCCAACTCTGCATATTCTATTATTCTGTGATATCCGACAGATTAGCAGACTGGGCTGTTTGTTTGATTGTTTAAATAGAGAATATACTTCTGGCTAGTTTTTTATGACCACTCCTTGAGAAAATCAAGATGCAGTTCTACTAAGTGATTCTTTAAATTTCTTTGAGAGGAATAACCCTTGACTGTGGGGGCAAACAGGTTAGCAGTGCTTCTCTTCACTCCTGGGAAGTAGAATCATTGTGGTAAAGAGATGTTAGTGGTCAAGGGTGTAAAGGGATGTCACTAAGGTCAAATATATATCTGAGTTCAGAGAAGGAAAAAATCAGACATATCTCTGAATAGGAAGCCCTTATGAAAGTTTGAAGACCAAAAAAAGAGCAAAAGTTTCAACCACAGAAGCACAGAAAATCAGCTAGCAAACAAAGGCCAGCTAAGGAACATATTTCGAAAGGATTTATGTTAAAAAAAAAAAAATTGAATTAAACAGAATATTGAAATTTTGCCTTGGACAGAAAAGAAAAGTTTTTTCTTCAACTGTAAGATAACACTAAAGTATGTGATATACTAATTTGTAATATTAAGATGAGCTGGGGGAAATAAGGAAGATACCTTAATTTTTGAGATTTCTGAGGCTGAGATTTTTTTACACTAAGAATGTTGACTTGGTATTTGAAAGTGGTTCTTTTGTTTACTAATGGAAAGAAGAAAAAGGGCAAAAAGTATTATAGATTATACATAAATGGATATATAGCCTACTTTATAAGGAACCTACCTGAGGAATGATTCTTTGTGGCTTTTCTCCATATCATGCCTTTTGAGATCTTTTTTTCACCATGTTTTGCTAAAGTGAGCATTGGGAGAGGCAATGACATAAATAAGAATACCCAAGTCATAACAGATACACAAGATTTGTGTTTCAGTATTCTGTTTTTTCAGGCAATTAAAAATATCTCTTAATAACTCAGTTGCTACAATAGCTTAAATATTGTTGGCTGAAGTAAAATCTTACAGAAACAGAAAATGTTAATTGGGCATTGCACAGCCTGTTTGTAAACTGATGAACAACAAAATATATTCCTTTGGTTTGATGACCATATTAGATTAAATCCTAGATGTGTGTTTTGGGATAAATGGCAGTGCAAAGCTTAATGGCAGAATGGAAAATTTGTTATGGTTTTTTTTTGCTGCTTTTCCTTTATAAGTATTTGGTAAGACACCAAGTGTCTTGTTAAGATTGCTTTGAAAGCAGTTCTAAAGCTATAGCCAGATCTGAATAACCAGATCTATGAAATAACATATAGTTCATGCAAAGAAAATCTCATTTGTGAAACACCAAGTACCTTCTCTTTAATAGTACTATGTCTGACTTCTCCCTCTGCTGTCCTCAGGTTTGTCCTTGGCAAAATGCTGTCCAAATGCAGAGGGCACATGCAGAAATTAACCCACAAGGCATTTAATTTAAGATACACCAGAACTCATGAGAATAAATTGAGTGGTTTTTTAAACACCAATTAAATTACCAGCATTACCAATATTTATAGTTTATGGAAGAGCGGCAGAATGAGTCTGCATTAGAGATTGCATACTCTGCTCCTCAGTTTAAAATACTTCCATGGAGCTCAGCTGGATTTTTTGAGTGGAATGGGAGGAGAAATAACAAGATAAACAGGCAAAATTATAACAGTAAAGTAGGGAGAATCTTTCAGGAAAAGAAAAAGTTACACTAGCATTTCTTCTTTTGAAACATACATAGGTGCTTTTGATCACATTGTATTACAAACCATTCCTTCTCCACCAAAATTCACAGATCTTATTATTCTCTGCCTCTACAGGGACAGGATACTTTGCAGATGAATAAAGAACTAGCCAGTCTCTTTGAAATGAGAGGGGAAAAAAGGAACTTTTCTTTGAAAATATCAGTAAGTAATACTGTGCTAACAACAAAATCACCAATCACTTCTGATGAACATATGTAATCACAGAGCTTGTATTTGAAAATTAATAGTCAAATGGGTGGATATAATAAAATCTAGAGAATGGGACACTGGGGCTGGGAGTACACTTGTTGAAAAATACATTTCTTCAAAAGAACCATAAGTTTATAAGTAGATCGATAGATAAAGTAAGAGCAGAACAAAAGCAGACTAGAGTCTCAGTTTATGGAAATAAATATACATGAATTCCTCAATCTAAATGCCACTGTCTTGCTGCATTTGTATTCTCATCCGTAGTGGAATGCTTCTGCCACCAAAGATAAGGCAATCAGTGTGGGCTCAACTCTGATTTATGATTAGTTAACTCTTAAGCCTCTTTCAAATCTCTGCAGCCTAAGCAATCTTTTTAACTGTAAGGACATGACATCCATAATAAAAAAAACTCAGCATTCAAGAATCAAAAATGTTCTTTCTATCATTTCTTCATTTATGGTATTATAGTATTACTTTGGCAACCTATTGATAAACATTGATTTCCTCTAAAAACTGTGGAATGCATTATGGACAGAAACCGTATTAAATCCACATATGCTGTATGGTATCCATAAGCTTCATCTCCAATGTAGTCTTTATGACATATTCTAAGAGATTTGTTACTGCTTTCCATATTGTTTCCATATCAAGTGACATGTGAAGAGACAGTGAACAGCAGTAAATTATAGCCCAGTTCTAAATTTCACTTACTAAAAGTATTACTCCCTGCAGGCTGACTGTAAACATTCAGACAAGTATTTTTTTTTCCTCTGCTACATTTGGAGTTGTACAATTAAAATCCCCAGAATGGAGTGATAGCTTAGCTCAGGTGAAATCTGAACAGAAAGAGTATTTGATGTGAATGACATTTCTCTAGTGCTTTTGACAAGAGTAAAACCAGAAAGTTTACTTATTTAAGCAAATGTTACTCAAAGCTCATATAAATTGGAGTCAACACAAATGCCAGTATAGTCAAAGAGGATGGGGGAATTATTGATTTTATAAAAATGATGAGATATTTAACCAATAACATATTAAACAGGAATTGCTCAAGAAGTGTTTTAAAAATGTATTCTGAATTTGGAAGTGTTACTGTCAATTTTATCCTTAAAAGAGATTCACTCATTTAAACAACCTGAGCCACAAAATTTTTTGCCAAGAGCCACAGCACTCATTTTTTTCCCATATTTTCTTACTTCTGAACTCACTCAGAATAGAGCATTTGCTTTTCAAACTGCTGGAGTCACCCCCTAACATAGTGGAGTCCCTATGATAACGCTGGTGTCAGGAAGCAGCAATTCAACAACCTTAGTAAATCTGTGCTCTTAGGTCACAGACAAAGCAATTTCCTCATAGATATTAATAATTTTGTACATGTAGGTACCTGCTGGAAAAGCAAAAGCAGATTATTTCATCATGAAGGAACTTGAAAGGAATGTGAAAACAGTGTGGATTTTTGTGAAAAAGTGCAGTTTTTTAGCTCAGATCTGTTTAGGGAGTGCTACCATGATACTCTGAGCGTGCAAACCAGGCACCCAGGAGTGTAATTACAAATGTGAGTTTGCATCACATCTCCTGTGAACAGAGGAAAAGATGTCAAATCCATACCAAATCTATATTAGTGTTTTGTTTTCTTTGCCAAGCTGAAATAATTAAGATAGAAAATATTTTGCACCTCATTAATTCCTAATCATTCCTTAGGGTTGCTGTTTTGCTTTGAGTTTGGACTTTTTAAATTATTGTTATTTTATTGAATTTTCATTTCATTATCCTAGATGTTATCTTTTGACAAGCTAGATCTAAGTTTAGGTCTAATCTAAATCAAATTGGTTTTCCTTCATTGCTTTGTTCAAAATAGTGACATAAATAGCCGAAATTACTCCTAAATATTTTCAGCCTTGAAACGGTAGCATAAATTCTGTCCACTGTGTGTGTGCCTGTGATTGTCCCTCATGAACATTGCACCAGTGCCTGCTCTCACCAAAAAAAAATCCCAAAACCCAGAACAAATGGTCAAATAACTCTTATAGTCTTAGTTAAATAAATTATTTATGAAAATTTTTATATCTTTGCTTATTGGAATAACTTTCATATTTAAAGTATAAATAGTAGTTCTTATAGTAGATCTCTATCTATAGTATCAAAAGTAATTTTTGAATTACTTTCATTAAAACCAATTAAATGCAGGAGACAATGTCTTTCAACATATTTTAACAAAAATTTATTTAAGCGTGCTATCCCTGATCCATTCTGAATTTATAAAAGGAAAGGTTAATGGAACAAGAAACAAAATATTTTGAAAACCCAACTTGTTTGAAATTGTTTTTGAACAGGGAATATGTTGCTCTTGGGTATTCCTAGTCTCAGAAAGTCAGACATGATTATTACAGTTTTTTCCATGTGGAAAGGACAGGGCAAAATTCCAAAATTCCAAAATTCCAAAATATCAATGCCCAGAATTCCTAACCTGCATAAATTATTTATTTGTAGAACCACACATATGTTGGAAGGATGAGCCTTTAGAGCTGATTGACAACTGACTGCCTTTTTATGGCAGATGCATACTCCAACCCGTTTCAGAGTTTTCCTTAATTTGCTCAGAGTACTGGTATGAAATCTTCACATCACTGCATTCCCTTGCAGGTCTTGGAGCCAGCTCAAGTTTGTGATGGTTGTGTGTGACAGACTGAGCAGGCTCTTCTACCAAGAGCAAAGCAACCAATATGGAATCATTGCTGCATGAGGAAATCACATCACATTAAAAAAAAAGAGATTAACAAAAACCTGAGGAGAACAAATCTGAATGAGTTAGTAAGAAATCAGGTATTTTGCTCTTCTATGTTTATCCTTGTTCTTTGTAAAATATTCAGGATAAAAGTTAAAGAGCCAGATAAATGTACATGTTGCTCATATAGTTTAGCTTGGGACTGTGTAATACTTTCACTTTGCCTACCAAAGTCACACTCAGGTGAGCTGATTGTGACATTCCAGCTGTCATTCCAACTGTGACATTCCTTTGCTCACGTGAAACTTCCCAGCCATGGTACACAGTGTGTGACTATAGGTAACAGGCAACTTCAATAAACGTTGCCCTGTTTCCATGTGTATATGATGTTTAAATCACCTAGATATGAAACAACTCTTAATTCTCATGAAAAATATTCCAGGGATGGAATGAAAACCTTGAAATAACTCACATATGCCATATCTGGTAGGGCATCTCTGGAAAATAACATTGAGGCAATTATAAAATTGAAGAATAGTATCATTTTATCATAATAATAAGTATATTTATTAAGGAAAATGTAGAATTGTGAATTGCAAGGCCCCCCTCTCTTCTATGTCATCTAAATTGTTCTTGTCTGAGCCATTCGAGACCAATGAATGTTCAAGTCTGGAAAATAAATTCAGAATAATTGAACTTGATGTTCATTCACCATCATTCTTTTTTACCAGATATTTTTGATGGCAGGTTTGCAAGTCTTGGAATGCTTTCTTCATAGGAGAAAAAAATATATATTTGAGGAATTCTTGAATCCAGAAATTTCTGTTTCAAAGTATATTTAAATGGCTGTATTTCCCTTTGCTGATACGTGTGGAAGAGGAACGGGAAGGGAAGGGAAGGGAAGGGAAGGGAAGGGAAGGGAAGGGAAGGGAAGGGAAGGGAAAAGATGTTAATATGAAAATGTAAGTTTTCTCAATTGTTATAAAATAGAGTAACACTTCTGGATTTGCTGTCATCCTTGGGGACTCATTGACTATCTAGTGGATCTGAATCTCTGTTTTCTGAAATCAGAATTCAGATGTTCCCCTGGGGACAAGACAAGGAATATTCTGAATTTTTTTGTTACGCTGTGTGTTTTGTCATTTCAATGGCAAACACCACCAGATTCCACAATGCAGCAGTTTTTCCAACAGATTTAAACAGCTCAATACCATCTGACATCTGATAAAACCCTGCTATTAGTCTCATCAAGAGAATTAATTGGGGATGTATATTTTGATAAATTATGTTGAAGCAGCAAAATAAGTAAGAATTTAACTTGGTTATGAGGTGGAATCCCCAAGTCCATTTCCACAAAAAGACTTTTTTTTAATGGCATACATAGATAAATTATGTGGGAGTGAGGGAATCAAGGAAACTGAGGGAAGTGATGAGAGAAGAGTGAGTAGGGTAAGGAAAAGTACATATATCAAGCAGAGACCAGACTAAGAAACCAAGTGGTGCTTTCTTTTGCAGATGGGAGAAGTGCATCAGCTATGCCCTTTCATAAAACAGGTGAGACTGGTTTGTCCCAATGTGCTCCTCCTCAAGGCAGTTGCCTTAGATCTGGTAACTAAACACTGCTGCCTCACAGAAGAAAAACCCAAACTCCAAACTACCAAGGACACCCGTCTTAAAGGACATATTGCTGCCATAGAGATATAATTCAGAGATACAAAAAACACTGGGGAGAGAATCACATTTATCTTTGGGATTTTTAGCAGTAAAAATTCTTGTATACCTCAAATATTCTTAAACAGAGCTTCCTTGTGCCATTTAATATGTGCTTCCTCAGAAAAATAGTACAGATATCTTCTCAGGTGAAAAAGCTTTGTTTTTGGAGAGCATGATCAGATTTTCTGCTATTGTTTAACTAAAAAGCAGTGGCTTGCAATGCAATAGTGTCAGCTACAAAACTATAATGCAGCTATGATCAGTAATCTTCTGAGTTCTTTTTGTGAAGGTAAGTAGAAAATGGTTACCAAGGAAAATTAATGAGTCTGTGAGACCTCAACTTTACAAACTTTTGCCTTTTCTTGGATTTTAGAGTCGCCAGTACTTCTGTAAGTGAGTAAATTTTAAAAGATGCAAAGTAATGTTACCTAAACAAGTAAAAAATGTAATTATTTATTAAATTTTTCCCTTGTCAGACTATTCAGATCTCAGTCACCCAATCTGGCAGTGCCTAGAATGATTAAGTTAATATAACACCAGTAGGCAGTGCATTTTAGCTTTGTTTGCAAACCTGCACCATGGAAGTCAGTGCTTAAAACCTGTGTAGCATTATGTACTCATGCACTTCTCATTTTGTAGTCACCAAGGTATTCTGTTTCCTTATTCTATACAGCAGAGCCTACTGTTTGTTTAAGGTGCCCTTCCAAATGTGTGAGGTTTGCACTTCTCCTTGAATTATGTAGTTATGGTTCCAGTTTATTTTTCTTTATTCTACAAAGGGATTTTT
The DNA here is from genome assembly GCA_035048045.1 of Chlorospingus semifuscus. NCBI lineage: Eukaryota > Metazoa > Chordata > Aves > Passeriformes > Passerellidae > Chlorospingus > Chlorospingus semifuscus. Next base: position 103,133,859 of record JAWWMS010000001.1, read on the forward strand.
CTTCCCTTTCTACTCTGGAACAGGAAAAGAAATACTCTCAGCTGTTTTTTCTGTTTGCTTGTTGGTTTGGGGTTTTTTAAAAATGAACCTACACAGTGCATAGTCAATTGAATTTTGTTACTCATTGTTTAGCTATAATTTGTAAGTTCTTTTCCTATCCCTTTGCATAAGGTCTTAGAAAACAATAGATGAAAAAATTAGATTAATGTAACAAGTTTATATTTTTCCAATAAAAATGGTAATTTTCTACACTTTAAAAAAATGGATTTTGAAATGGAGTTATTACCACATCCCTATCTTCATGTTTGTACATATGTATGGGTATATTTGTGCATGTCACTCCTGTTAAATAAGGTCAATTGATTAAACACGCAAATTAATGGCAGTGGATATTAATACATCTTTGTAATTCATGTTGTGGAAGGCAGCAGAGGGAACTTGACTCTGCTCCCTTATGTATTGTTAACCACTCCATCAAAATAGAGTCAATGGGCAACGTTCTCCTCCCTTTATTCCCAGCTGAAGAAATCAAAACCCTACCTAGCAATAGAGCTCAGAGGGCAGACTGCCATGCAAGCTACTCCCCAGTTTTGGGTAATCAAGCCCTGAGGTACAGGCTGATATTGATGAACTGAAGATGGCCACTTGTCTTCTGAGAAAAGATATGTTATGCCTTATAAAGCTCTGGAACTTGATCTGTTCAAATATGCCTGCATCAATCTATTTTTAAAGGAAACAAAGCCTACCTGCTCCAGTTTCCTGATTGCTAATACTTAAAAATTACAAATCCTTATAGCCCATAACTTATTTTACAAAACTAATTGGAATTTGCCATACATTTCTTTCAATCCTTATATTTTATGGATGGAAATATCTTTTCAGCTTCTCTGTACTGTTCCAGAATGTCATCATAATTGATAGGTTAGGCTCAGTCTTCATCAGGACTGTGTTATATGAGACAGATTTAAGACAGGGAATATTTATTTAATGGTGTAGGGGATGGGGGGAAAGATATTCTACATCGCTACTAAATCTGCATATTCATTGGTAGATAGTTGATAGTTCTATGGAAACTGGTTCTTTGGAGAAATGTCCTGCTGTGATAAACACAGACACACAGAGGTCATGGCTTGTGGACAGGACAGAAAAGCAATCTTGTTCTCCTGATGAAAAAGCAGTGGCAAATGAGCAAATGGAAGTGCTGAACCAGCATGACTTGTCTGCCTGCCAGGAACAGCTATTTTGGTGCATTGCCAGGTGGACAAATGCTGAATTGCTCCTGGCCTGTGAAGGTGGAGGGAAGTAATCCAAGTGTAGGTTAGCAGAGCTGGCATGACTCAGAAATAAGAGAGGGGAAGCCTGGCTCATACCCAGGTGAAGGAATGGCAGGGTGGATCAAGGGGGTGAAGGAATGCAGTTTGTAAGTCCATACATGAACCTTTTCCCTTGGAACCAGTGGTGCAGCCACATCACAATATGAGCTCTAGAGATGAAATAATGACAAAGGCTGATTTTGAGAGATTCAGTAAGAATCATTGTTCTTTATGATCAAAGTGTACTAATTTTGCCTCTCCCTCTCCACACAACCTTTCTGCTATTTTACAACTGTATTTTGCTTGGAAACACTAAGCTGCTGTGCATTGCTGGTGCAGGCTGTGTGTAGATGCTGCCAGGCTCTGCACATGTGGCAAATAATGCAATTCCCACAATGTGAACTCTTGCCAGCTGACATATGTGTTGTGAACCTCAGCTACAGAGCTACCTTAAAAGCAGTCCAGATGAATGCAGTCTCCCAATGAATGCAAATCTAGAGTAATAAAATTATGATTCCCAAGACAAAGTGGTGATAATATGGGTTATTTAACAGAGACAAGAGGAAAAAAATCTCAAGGTGCACCAAGGAAGGTTTAGATTGGAAATTGGAAAAGCAAAATTCTTCACCAGACAGGTTGCCAGGCACTGGAAAGTGCTCCCCAGGGAGTGATGAAGTCACCATCCTTGGAGGTATTTAAAAGAAGCCTAGTTGTGGCACTCAGGGACGTGATTTAGTGCAGGACTTGGCAGTGCTGGGCTAACAGTTGCACTTGATATTCTTAGAGGTCTTTTACAACCTAAACATTCTCTGATTCTATGATTTTGATCACATAATAACATATTGTACCTTTCAAATTATTTTGCTTACTGAAGTTTGCAAAACTCACTTATTTTTTTCCCTGTTTGGAAATGATCTGTTTCCTGAGGAGAGGACAGAATTAAAACTGCAAATGTATATACACATTGACATGCTGTGGTGACACAATAGCATGCAAGAAGTAACACCTGTAGGAGTTCCTCCCTTTTACTATGTGAAAACATTCATGGCTTGGGAAATCCAAATTCAATTTGTTCCTGCTCATGGCAGGGTGAGTTGGGACTAGATGATCTTTAAGTTCTATTCCAAACCTTTAATATTCCATGTTTCTGTGAATTCTCCTTCTCTGCTTCATGCATTTTCAGTCTGTATTTCAAGTTTCTGAATAGGGCTCACACGACTGTAGTTGCAGTAGTCCACATAGGCTTGTCTAATGTTTTTTTCTCTTCTGAATGAATATTCAGTAGTAGAGGGACTGAATCTCTGTCATCTCCTGAGTTTTACAGTTAGTGCAGAGCAGCATTTTTATGTTTTGGGTGCTTGGGTTCTTCTTTTGCTTGAGGGTGAAGAATGAAAAGCCGAAGGGAATATTAATTTAGCAGTTATTAATTTGAAATTATGTATTTTTGTATGCTTTTCATGAGCTGTTCTACTTTCTATTAAAAATATGTGAGTGTTGATAGTGGTTTTCTGGTAAGTGTGGCACCTGAGTGTAACATCTGTTCTGGAATACATTTATTTTTTTGTAGAAGTGGAAAAGTATCAAGAGAATACAATGAATTAACTTATAATTAAGATATTGTAGCTTGGTGAGTCCCTAGAAATCAGGAGGTGGTAGGTTCAAATTGACTGAGGGAGACAAAAAAATTTGAATTGTCCCCTTCCCATGGTGTTTGGATGCCCAACCTCCCTGTTACTTGACCATAAACACTGCTGATTGTGCCAGTTCTGTGAAATCAGCTCTTCATTTTCTTCACTTTTCACATCTTCTCTGAAATCTTCTCTCAAAATATTACATTTTGGCTCAGAGAAAAGCAATTTCATCTAAGCTTGGTTTTGGGAAGAAAAAAGCCCAAACAAATAATGTTTATTCAATTATTTTTTTCTAAGTGGGCTTAATCAGTCAATGAAGTGGGCATGGGGGAGGGGGTGGGGGCATCATTGATCTGTTTCCCAACCTGATCCTCCTAAAAATTTCCCCCTTCTAGACCAAGAAAACAAAATATGTCTTTATTTATTCAGAACATAAACAAGGATGAAACTCAACACACAGGAAAAATTGCAGTTTGGATAAAGGGAGCTCTATTTACTTCCCCACAAGTAGCACTGTCTAAATCCTTCACAGTATACTGAAATCCTTACAGAGTTTTGCAGGGCTCTGTCTCCAACTTGTAAATACACAGGAAAGAAGAAAAGCAGCAGTAACAGACTAAGACAGTAGTAATGAGCTGTGGAGTCAAACTGCTGATAACAACAGGAGTTTAATATCAGCCATTAACCTCTGCAATATCCCTGCATTCAACTTGGAACCAGCTCTCAGAAAATATTACCTTCCCTATTGATATGCAACTGAGAGAAATATTCACTTCTAGAGTATATGAAATTACAATATCTACTGTCGGTTAAGAGTGTTGAGAACAAAAAAGCTGAAATAACAGTGAAGCTTAAAATGTAGGGATGCTCAAAATTTTGCAAGAATTTTTTTTTTTTTTTTTTTGTGGAAGAGTTTGTCACTTCTGTGCAGCTAAATGATTTCTCCTGCAGAGTATGCAGGCTATCTTCAATAGTTAAAGATGGATTTTTGAACTGCAGAGGCAGGGAAGTGCATGTCTTGCTGAAACTTCAAGCAATTTCTCAGACTTAACTGAGTAACTAAAAGAGTTTATGTGCAAGTACAAACACACTACAGGAAAAACATATTTCTAAGTGCGGTAGGGGAAAGAGAGGGAGACTAAGCATTTCCTTCATTATGATGTTTTAAGCAGCTCTTTTCTTTGAAAAGACTGCTACTAGCTCATATGATGGCTTGAGTTTTCATAGCGAGAAGTGGCCAAGTTTTTCAGGAAGAGATGATTGTATTTTATTGACTAGAGTTCATCTTCTTCCAGCTTTGTCAGACAAGCTTCTGGGAACAGAGTCTGAAGTAATTCAACAAGGGTAACAAAAATAGTATTGCTTCCTGCCAAACACTACCTTGCATTTATCTTTAGGTCGTTTTGGATACAAATAATGTTATTGCTATGAAAATAATATCAAAGGTGGGGATTTTTTCTCACAGGTCTAATTTATTGCTCTGGACACATTTAACTCTTTGAACCATTATTATGCTTACTGCTCTGTAAACCTTGATTCCCTAAGCTCAATTCTTCTGGAAAATATAAAGGGACTTATGTATTAAAATATATGAAACATTCAAACTTCCATTAAGTTCCTTTTGTTCCTAAGTTTTCTGTTCAGTATGTAGAACCAGAGAAATCTGTGGTTCTTTCATTCTGTGAATATCTGAAAACTTTTCTCCAGCCCTATTGGTCCTTGAGAGGATTTTAAATTATCTCATAACTTTGCCACCCTAAAGTACCACCAGGGTACTTTAATCATGAAATGCAAACAAAATAACAGCAACAACAAAAACCCAAAATCTGTCTCCTGGAAATGCTGCAGTAATTTTGTGATGCAATTAATGTATAATTAATTGGTAATGTAAGCATTACTCTTAGCCTGTCATCTTATGAGATTCTTTTCAAAATGGATCACAAGATGAAAAGAAAACAAATGATGACCTTTCAGCATGACTTAGCTTGCCTACATAATATTTCTTCTCCAGCTAATTTCTCTCCTTCAGGGGGAAGGTGAGAGCAATTATTTGAAATGCTGAAAAAGTGGGAAAAATCTTCAGGATGTTTTGCTGGAAGCAGAGAGAAACCAAAATTAAAAAATTAAACAACCAACCTCCAAACCCCCAAGAAAACAAACATCTATGTGGTTAACAACATAGCTCTATTTTTCCATCTTATGGATTTAATTAAATTGTGTGCTTTGAGTTTAGATACCAAAAAGAAAATATTAAATTTTAACAGCAAAACCTCAGACCAAACAACTCCTTTAAGAGTTTTAGCACCAAAAGGGAAAAAAAAACTCTCTTAAAATTCTTAAACATTAGAGTTTTTCACCACATTAAGTGTGGCTCTTCATCACTGTCTCATCTCAATGGTAGCTTTTTTCTACTCTTCTGTTTCATCAAGAGAAAATAGTCTTATTTCAGAGGCTAGTTCTTAGCACTTTGTAGACTCCATTTTCTAAATCACACTGATTTGTCTCTATCATTTTTTGTCTAGTTCAAGTTCCTTCCTAAGCTAACTTTTGCCTATCCAGTGGATTTTATTGATAACCATAAGCAGTCTACTCCAAGCATCTCTTTTAATCTTCCATCTTGCAGATTCATAATCAGGTTATTTTTAATTGATTCAAATTACAGTGATGGTATGTATCAAGGCTGTTCTAAAAAAATGAAAACAAGATTTAAACCAAGAAAAGGGTTGGGAAAACTCTTATATGAATTCCCCTTTTTCATCCTTAAAAATTGTCAAATTTTGTAGTTTTTCATGCAAAGTGAATAGGGTACTAACCCCAAAATCAAAAAGTAGCATACTGGGACTTTCAGAATCCCAGTGGTGAAGGAGTTGAAGCTTTAAAAAAATGTCCAGTATTTAAAATATTGAGATAAACTAAAAGAGTTTGCACTATTATAAACATGATGTATACCATCTTTTCAGTAAAATTTTGCTGTTGGGTGTAATGCTTAATGCATTAATGCCAATTATTTAGTTTCTTTAAAAAGAGTAAAAAGAAGAGTACCATTCTCTTGGGCAAGACATTATTCAGGATAATGAAAATTTGTTAGTTGACATGTTTATGGTATGCTGAAAGCACAATAGAAATATTAAAAAAAAACCACTTCAACTTCTACATGATAAATTTACTCACTCTTGCTAAAAGAGTGTGTATATTTTTAGCTCTCCAGGAAGTGTTATCACCAAGCTAATGATAAAGTCATAACTTTCCACTTTGATGTCTTAATCAAAGTTACTCTTTCTTTTAAAGAATTAAAATGTTACAAGTTACTTCTTGGGGTTCAAAGGGTGGCTAAACTCCTTAAAACAAGATGGTGAGACAAAATTCTTGGGGAAACCCCTAATGCACACCTGGATAATATGACTAAACGCCAAGGAAATGTATGACTAGTTTCCTTTCACATGCCCATCTCCCACTGAAAAATGGAAAGGGTATAACATCAGTTTCCTATAAATATTTCAGAAAAGAAGGCTAATGTAACAGGCAGAATTTTTAGCAATATATGCACCATCTTTTTGCTGCTTCTTTCACCCAGTACTGTCTCTCCCATGCCAGGATATTTTTTCATTAGCTATTCTTTCCAGAAGCTAATAGCAATAAAAATATCTTGTGTCAGAAGCCAAGAAACTGCTTGGCATATATAACAATATTTTTTTATATACAAGCCACAACCATATCCTAATTATTTGGTGTTGTTCTAATTTGATTAAAGGACCTTAACAGGCAAGTTTTTTGCAAGATTGAAGCTGAAGATTATTGACATGAGCAGACCAGTGCTATTGGGGTGATGAACTATATAGGTATTTGAAAAGAGAGGTCACTTTAAAGAATATAATGAAACATGGTTTATTAAACTTCACATCAATATTGTTAAAAACAGCCACCTTTTTTTTCTCTCAGCCTAATTATTTTTCCTTTTGCTTTTAGATATTTTTTGTCTTTATTTTCATCCTCCTTTTAATGAAGATCCTTCCTGTACATCTTTGTCTCCTCACACTGCTTTTATTCTCTCTTTCCTTTTAGCACCGTTTTGCTTGTTCTCTCTTTATACTTTTACTTAGTTAAGGACAGTGACTGCAAACTTTTCCTGCAAGTCACTACTACCTTTCAGCAGATGGCACTGTTATTTAGTCTAACTAGCAGGGCAAGATAATTAACTTAAGCTCCTTTCTTTAACAATGAAATAAAGGCACCTTTTTGACTGCATTTCCACCTTATAAACAAAAAAAGTGGCAAAATTACTGATAAAATGCTGCAACATTATTTTAACCATGCAGAAATATGTTGCTAGATGCCAGACCTCCTTTAAAGGCGCTCTGGAGCTGTTTAGAAAAACTGCTTCTCTTGGCAAACAAGTTTTGGGGGTGTAGGGGGAAATTTGTAATGTGCACAATTTATAGTGTGCTCATTACCCTGCAGGCCTGCTGTGGTTGGCATGGTTACCTTTGTGTGGGTGAGAGCAGTGCTCCAGGCGGGAGTGCAGCTGCCCTGCCTGTGTGTGGTACCCGCCTGCCTGGCACGGAGCCCGCCAGGCTCTGCACTGCACGTTCCCAGGGATGCCTGGGGAGCCTGGTGGAGAACAAGCAAGTGCTCTGCCAATGCTGTCAGGAAAACATGCAACTTCTGTCAGCTCCAATTACAAGGAGAAGATGAATCACATCTCTTAGCTCTGTCCCTGGTGGCACTCTGGCTGCTGGAAGGCAGCTGTAAGCAGGAGTTTCTCCAGTCTGCTGCCAGCCCCACTGTTTTTCCAGCAGCTCCATTTTGAGGTTCCCTGAGGTGGAAAACCATATCCTATTAGTTTGCTCCAACTGATCCATGAACTTCTACTTGCAGTGTGCTCCCATGATAGTTCTCTTACAGTTAGCACAGGTTCCTTTACCTCTAATAGATCCTGTGGCCTTCCAGGTTCAGCTGCCTTTTGTGTTCTTGCCAGAGCAAACTCTGAATGCTAGAGTTGCAACTATTACCCCTTGTTGTGCTTCCACCATTTGGGAAAGAGCAGGAAAACTGGACTGGGATGGGAAAAAAGATGTGAACAGGGGACTCCTTGTGATCAGCAGTATTGGGCTGAAGGGGCCCACCTTGAGTACAGGCACGTAAATAAGAGACAGCCTACAGGACATGGTCCTGGGCAAAGCTCTCACAACTTTTCTGGATGCTTCTCTGAAACACCTGAACAGCAGGATGCACTAGAGGTCTGTGTGAAGTTACAGGACTGCTGCCTCACTCAGATGATATGGGCAGGGTGGTACAGCACACACAGCACTATGATGGGCAGATAGAGGCTCTGGGAAGTGTGACTGGGAAGGTAGAGAGAGTGAGCTGCCTTTTATGGGAGCTACAGAAATGCATAAAGCTCTGCCTAGACACCAACAATGAGCCAGTCATGAACTGGGCCAAGAGCAGTCTGACAAATATTGGTGACTTTGTGGTGCGTGTCTGCTGCACAACACCTGATTTGGATGTAATAGAAGATGAAGTCTTCTTTGGGCAAGTGGGAGCACCCTTATTTTTGCCAGATCTGGTCCTCATGGGTAACCTAAACCACCCTAATATCTGCTGGAGGGGCAACAGGTTTGGGTACAGTAGTGACAAGTTGCTAACACGGATGATCAAGGAGTCCACAAGGAGAGGGCACTCTGACAGGTCAGATTGATCCAAGAACTGATCAGGGATGTGAGGGTCTGCAGCAGCCTTGACTGCAGGGAACATGAGATGGTGAAGTTCAGGATACTCAGATGAGAAAACAAGGCTAAAAGCACAATAACATCGCTGGTCTTCATGAAAGCAGAGTTTAGCACTTTCAGGAGCCTACTTCAAAAAATCTGATGTAATACAATCCAGGAAAAAAAAAAACAAAACAAAAACAAAACAAAAGCAGACTTCAGGAAAGCTGATTGACTTTCAAGAGTCACAGGAGGCCTTCATGGATGAACCAGGATCTCCTGACTGGGCTCAAATGTTAAAAGGAAGTAGATAAAAGATAGGGTCAGCATTGGACAATCCAGAAAGAACATAGAGATACTGTCCAAGTAGGTGGGGATAGTATTATGAAAGCTAAAATCCACCTGAGTTTACATCTGACAAGGGATATAAAGAGAGACTTCTGTAGGCCCAATGCCACCAGAGTTAAGAGCCTTTTCTCCCTTTTCCCTTCACTCTCACTTACCTCAACCCTCCTAAACATTATTGTTGCTCTCAACAGCAGGCTCTTCTTCTAATTTACATTACTCCAACCACCACCATGCCAGATGCACAGCTCCTTAAAGATCATGTTTTTTCCGATTTGCCATGTGAGTTGTCTTTTTTTCTATACTTCTCATCTCTGCTTCTCATTCCTTTCATAGTTCTGTCTTTTTCCCTTGACTATCAAGCCACTTTCTAGAGGAAGTGATAGTCCACCACCTCCCAGACAAACACATAATTTAGACAAATTAAGTTGCCAGGTTTTGTACAGTATTTGTCTATGATTCATAAGCTGAGAATGGAGGTACAGAAGCAAAGCCTTTTAGATGCTGTACTTTTATTTCTGAAAGATTTCCTGCTGCTGTTCCCATGCCCTCCATTGCTCTTACACAGCTTCCTTCTGTGTTTCATGCTTCCTGGTGCATGTCCATGTCCCGTCCTGTCAGAGTATTTCCATTGTCCATTTGCCATTTGGTCACTGAACAGTAACCAAAGTCTTTCATCTTTCAATCATGATTCTGTAAGTTTCCCTGAAAGCCTTTACATTTTTGTCTGCCTGCTTAATAATTAAAAAATCTTATGAATTCTTTTAACTTCAGATGTGACTTTCCTAATCCTGCATTCATCTTAGCTATGATTTGGCAAATCTTTTTTAGAATAACTCGCTCATCACAGGTTCCTTTCATCAAGACTTAATCCTTACTCCAAATGTTAGGTTGCAATTGCTTTCCAGTCCTTCTAAAAGGGAGAAAGTTAATGCTGGAAAGCTTCCAAGTGCATCAAAGTCAGGAAAGGGTGCTAAACAGTAATGAATCTGTGAGCAGATGGTGTGGCTGTGTGATTGCTATGGAAAATATTTAGATTTTAATAAGCATACAAATATTACGAGAGAAAAAAAATAATTTCAATTCTGCTAGTATTTTTATTTAAACATATTTTTCCTGGAAACATGGTAATATGAAAACCATGTTTTCACAAGACTGTCATTTAATGCCATTAACAAATAAGAGTATCACTGCAGATGAAGTTGTTTTTCAAATCACATCATTGCATGCTTATTAGAATAATTTTATGGCATATAAACATCATTTTCATATGAATTGTAGTAGTATCCTATTATCTTTCTTGCTGAAATAACTTTTCTCACAAGAATTTTAGGTTTCTGGATTAAAAGGAACAAAAATATTTTGCACACTGAGACATGAATTAATTTACTACAAATTTAATACAATCTAACTTGATGGTTGCAAAAAGCCCTTTATCTGTTGGACTACAAATGAACAGAAACTTGGCCCCTTTTATTGGGTCAAGCAGGAGAAAATGTGGATGGAAAATGTGACTATTGTTTTCTGGAGAAGCCAGAATATAACACAACAACAGCCTCATTTTTTATTAACAGTTATTGTCCTTTTTTGGCATGAAATGTTTAAGATTTGAAAATATTTAGTATTTCAAAAATTACCTTCAAAAATAATGTGATGAAATCTGATCTGTGTTCCTTGTTTAAATAGATCATCTAGAATTGGATGAGAGTTCTTAAGCTTTTGAACAAGCAAATTAATTTATACGCCATGAATTTGCCATTCTTACATTGCTTTGTTTTTTCAGTAAAAATACTGTCTTACAGCCAAAATATTTGCTGTCAGAAAACAAAACAGATTTTAGCATAAACCCCCAAAACTCAATAGTTTTGAAACATTTTGCTGTAAATATCAAAAGGACACGTTAAAAATATTTTGTCTGCCCCTTTGGAAAAATGATTGTTACCCCTCCTGTTTCCCTTCCTCCACCCAAAGCTGACATAAATTGCTTTATTACAGGTAAGAGTGTCAATATTTAGCATTCTTTGATTCAGAAACATCCCAGCATCCTTCTCTGGCTCACACCAGAATAAAACCTGCTCTAAGAGGAAGTGTCTTATACAAAGGAAGATTTTATTTATGTACTAAAAAAGCACAAAATGCGACAGAAACAGATGCACTTTTCTAGTATTTGGAAGCAAATTGATTTATGAGATATAAAACCATTTAAACTACTTAACTACTTCATGAGCATTGATATATCAGTAATATTACACATCTCCACCATAGATTTTACTTGATTTAATTCTGTAATGTTGTTGGAGCTCCCATTTTCATCCATGTTCTTATCCTTTGATTTAGTTTTACCATTGATGAGAAGAAAAATGCTCTTTACCTTAGTGGAAGTGCAATATTTATTAGAAACAACATTCTTTAAAATTTTGGAAGTCTTCTGGAATATCTGAGCATTTTTTAATACCTTGAAAATTCTCCTGTATATTTCCTCCTTATGACTTTTCTTTGCAATAATATTGCTGAAACATTTTGCAGTTTTTCAGACAAGATGTTATTTTAAGAATTTTTGTTCATTTTAAATAACAATTTTTAAAAAGACCAATTTTGTAATTTTGTGCTTTTACATAATCAGGGAGAATTACTGTTGTTACTCAGGGGAATTATTGTTGTTATCCATCCTCGACTGGTATTGCTTTGCAAGGAACTGAAACTTTAAATTAGTTTTTGATTGTTTTGAGGGTTTTTTTTTAATACTACAGATTATTTTCTTTAACCACTTTATTATAATTTTTGATGGAGCAAAATATCCTTATCTACTGTATAACATCTGACATGAGATGAATTATTAATAATGGCAAACTACCTACCTTAGCAAGTTGTGCCTCTTGTGCTTTTGAAAGTAGGACTCTTCACATATCTAGAATAAATGTTTTCTAATTTTTTTTCATTTATCTAGGAGGAAAAAGTGGTTGGAGTGCAGGGGTCTAGGTCAAATAAGACACTGAGTTTTGCATACACCTAGGAAAAAAGTATGTATTTGAAAATCCCCAAACTTTGTTTTTCCTTATCAGAATGTATTTACCTATTAGGGTTTCTTTTGAGAAAGTTTATGGCTAAAGCCTAGGTAAGAGAATACCACATTACAGAAGCACTGAAGAGTATCAGCACTTTTATTTTCATTCTAAAAACTAATTACAATACGAAAGTTAATTTTTAATTAGATGCAACTCATTTAATGATGATATAAAATTACTTCCCAGCTATAATAATGTAGTTAGATAAGGTATATTTTAATTAGTTCAGATATCTTAAATTGGAAGTACGGGAAGGCATCGATTTGGACAAATGCACAGTTAGATGCATTTCAAGTAGGAGGACTGCAATTTATTCACATGAGCAAACACAAAGGTAAAAGCCTTTTCAGGACTATTAATAACCTGAATGGAGGAACCTGGTTCTAAAAATCCTGAAGGAAGCATATGGTAAGGAATCTATTACAGTAATTATAGTGGCATCAATTAAATCCTTACTCCACTAGAATAATAGTTATACAGAATATTTTGAACCAGAGCAAAGTATATGCTTATATCTCTATCAACTGTATTTTAAATTGAGGTTTCTCAATGGCAATGTGGGAATTTTAAGGCTTGCTCCCACTTTCTTTTTCAGTTTAATTCTCTGCAAGGAGATTGTTGCAATTTCAGATCAAGAGGTAAAATGCCAGAGGAGATTTATAGCAGGTTGACCAGACTTCAGTGAGATTTAGAAGATTTTACAGGAATTTCATTATTAGATACATATCCAAAGCCAGTGGGATTCTTTGTGATGCTGATGAATTGCTTCAGTGTGACAGGACTAGAAAGCCTGTAACGTGTTTATGCCATCTGCAGCAAGGAAACACAAGAGCTTTTATGAAGCTGATGCAAAAGTGCTTGGTGACCAAACACAGTCCAGGATTTCCCATCTCAGGAATAGCTGGTAATAGAAATTCCTGGATAGTGCACATCAATAAATTTGCCTATATAACTCAAATGGGCAATGAACAGTTTACTGAGATACATTTTCTGTGGTTAAGTCTGGTGGTCAGGCTGGACAGGACACTTTTAATCTGCTTCATCATCTTTCTTGGTACTGAGGTCAGACTGACAGATCTGAAATTCCTGTCCTTCCAATCCTTCTTGTAGCTGAGTGTTACATTTGCTAATTTCCAGTCAGCAGGGACTTCCTCAGTTAACCAGAAGTGCTGGTAAATAAATGATTGAAAGCAGCTTGGCAAGCTCCTTTGCCAGCCCAAAGATTTGTGGGTGTCTGTTTGGCGTAGCAGGTCACTAACCATTCCTCCTGCATCATTCACTCAGCATTCACTCACTCACTCCCCATCACTGACTTCCAGCTCTGAGGGATCCTGAGTACAACTGGTTTTGTTACTAAAGACTGAAGCAAAGAAGGCATAAAGTACTTCATGCTTTTCCTCATCGCTGGCAGTGTGCTACCCTTTGCATCCAGCCAAGGTTAATTTTTTTTTGCTGTTAATCTATCTATAGAAAGTGATATCCAGTGGTCAAAGATTTTGACATGTCCATCGTTTTTCCTCTTCCCTACATTCCTTGTGTTGCAGACATCTTTTATGAAAAGTCCTTTCTTAGGATTTTTCCTTCTGAGAAGCTGCAGTTTCAGCAACAAAATGTAAACAACGATTATCTGCTGCTGTGGAATGCAACAGGTTCACCTGTGATTGGCCCATCTTGGATGTTTATAATTAATGGCCCATCAAGGACTGAGCTATCTCAGACAGAGTCCGAGAGAGCTGTTTATTGTTGTCATTCTTTTCTATTCTTAGATTAGCTAGGCTTCTGAGAGGAAACCTTTCCTTCTATTTCTTTTTAGTATAGTTATAATGTAATATATATATAAAATAAAATAATAAATCAAGCCTTCTGAAACATGGAATCAACATTCTTGTCTCTTCCCTCATCCAAGAACCTTTGTGACCACGGTCACACCCTTGTTTACAGGGTTTTCCTTATAAAGCATCCTGCTCCCTGAGTGTGGTTTCAGCAGCTGAAGGACAATGCAGGGCTGCTCTCTTCCCTGGAATTCCTAAACCCTCTTCCTGAAGTTGCCCCAAGGCCCCTCTTATCAGAGAGAGATGAGGGGGCCAGGACAGCAGGGAACACACTGGGGCAGTGCTTCACTGCAAGGATGTGCTGGCATGAGGACCAGGGTGTGCCTCAGATAAAACATCATTTGGCAGCTTTTCTGTCTGCTTCTTCCCCTTCTTTCTCAATTTTTTGTTTAGGATTATTTGGTGTGAAGATTAGCAACCTTCCCTCATTTGCACACACAAGCTTTTCTAACTTGGCAAGTGAGGTAGAAAAAGATGAAAAGGGAAACAAGCTGTGCATCCAGCTTAGGTATGTAACATACCAATGATATTTATATAGTCTTTATCTGTGGTCTGAGACTGTCATTGCTTCTCCAGCCAGAAGAACTTGGATTATATTACATATCCTCATGAGAGTTTCTCCTAACTTTTCCCCCGATCACTGACAATCATTATCATTATAACTTAACATTACAGGTTATCACTGTAGCTTACTTTGTACAGCTTCAGTCACTGTGGGAAAGTGAATATATTCCTTTCTGGGAAAGGGAAGGAACTGTGTGCTGTCTTAGAAAGGCTGTGGGGTAAGTACCAATCCAAAGCTCAAAATTTCCTCACTTCTGTAAATAACTGCAAACTGCAGTGCAACTAATGTAGAAGAGGAAAGAGCAGTCCTTCAGCAGCAAAATAGAAAACACTTCTCTAGAGTTGAGTTTAAGGAAAGTCATTACATAGTAATTAAGAAATTTGCATCCTCTGTCCTTTCAAATAGAAAAATGAAGTTCCACAGAAATTAAGGCAAATGGTAGAGGCCATTCTTTCTGTTTATGTGTTTTCCTTTGCCATAAAAATGCACAAGGATGTCTCTGGTTACCTCTCAGTTTAAAGTTGAGTCATTTGCACTGGAACATCTTGATTTGTCAAAGCAAAAATTCATCTGGTCTAGCTGACAATCATTTGTTTCTGAGCAATCATGGATCTTCACAGGACACGGGGACTGCTTTCCTCAGCCCTGCTGTGGCTGCAGCCCTTTGGCTGCTTGGCATCTCTGTGAAAGACAGTTCTGCAGTGATTCCCAGCTGACCCAGATTCAGTGTTCCATGGAAATCCAGAGCTCGCCGATGCAGAACATGCTAATCGCATCCTGTGCAAAGATCAGTAGGGTTGTCCTCACCACTGGAGGGAGATGCAGCCTAAATGACTCAACTGCTGTATTGAGGTGGCAAAGAGCACACAAAATCTTCTCTGCCCACTGAAAAGTGCAGTAAATCTATTCTAACAACCTGACACTGATTTTTGTAAAAGTGTGTGGGACAAGAATTTTAATTCTCTGTAGTTTTATGTGTATTTTTATGCTGTCTCATGCTCTGTGTCTTTCCAGCCACCCTTCCTTGTCCTCCTGCTCACATCAGTCAGGCACAATTACACAAACCTATCTGATAATTCATATCAAAGAGCAAACCTGCACATCAACCTTCACAATTCTCTCTGGCAACACAAGAAATATCAAAATACAACTCCTCACAGTTAATAATTTATAAAATCAACACTCCTTGTCATTCTACAGGCAAAATATTTAAAATGTTTTTAAATTAACTTGTTTTTAATCTAGAGACTGTATATTTTTTAAAACATTATACTTTTTCCATTTATAACACACACATTTGTGTGGACATAAGTGTATGTACACATGAAAGAAATGCTCTCTTTCCAGAAATGCTCTGGTCTCCAAGTCAATTTTAAAAATACAGCAAAGACATGGGATGAAAGCAGAGATTTTGAGATTTTTGCATCTAAGGATTGACAAATGCAGCATGATGAATAAATTAATTTTATATTATTCCAAAAATCTGGAAATGAATATATTAACAAATTAAATTTTAAGAGAGACATAATTTGCTGTCTGAGTTCACAGTCAGATTAATGAAAGAATCATGCAAAGAGTGATAGGACTAAACAATTTCAAATTATATAATTTATGTCAGTGGCAGATGCAAAAGTTTGCATCTAGAAGTTTTAATAGCCATTGTTAGGGGTTAGTATTACAGAAATAAAAAAGTTTTCACCAAAATATATATATATATATATATGTGTGTGTGTGTGTGTGTGTGTGTATTTATGGTGGCAAAGTATCTAAAAGGATTTTTTACTTGAATCTGGAAAGGAATTTGAAACTCCCATTAGAAGGGCTGATTTTGTGGTTTGTGGGTTGTTTTTTTTCTGTTTTAAATTTATTTTTAGGGGAAAGGAAAAGGACAGGACTCTCATTTGTCATTGCAGAAACTCTCTCTCCAGCCTCAAAAGTTGCAATCTTGCTTTCAAAGTCCTCAAAACTCTCTTGCACTTAGCATCTTTCCAACTCTGCAAATTTTCTGCCCTTCTCCTTACATTATTTTCTATAACATCAAACACCAGCTACTTATTTCTACATAAGTGTCTTACAGCCTGTCCTTCCTTTGGTTATCTCTCTATATATCTACCTTATTATAAACAGATAAACTCACAAGACTTACTGTGGTTTGAACATAATGTTCTTAGGTATTTTTTCTTATTTTTTGACTTTTCCTGTCTTTACTCTTTTCTATTGACAATTTTTTTCCCTTCAAAATTCATGTAGTTATTTCATTCTTCTTTTTTAAGTCCACAAGTCTCTATCAATAATTTGCTCTTTTCTAAAATGCTTAGTCTTTCTATTCTTCATAAACATGGGATTACAACCAGATCTGTTTAATGTAGACCCTGCCCATGGCAGAGGGGTTGGAACTAATGATCTTTAAGGTCTCTTCTAACCCTATCCTTTTTATGATTCTATGACTTTTAGTAAAATTATATCGGGTTTTTGTTCCTTACCCATGCTATTGTCAACTACAATCTGTGCCCTGCTGTGTTGTATCTGACAGAAATATCTTCCTCATCTACATTTTATCATTCAATATCTGTTTGTCATTCCTTCCTTCAGGTGGATTAAGGTATTATCTCTGGATTGGGAGAATTCACATTGTGAGACTTTTCCCATTTCAATCTACATGACTGTCTTTCCTGTTAAATTGAGGGGAAATTTCTTCTGATTCCACAAAAAACCCCACTAAGCAGTTTCATTTTTCTTTCAGTTAAGAACAGTATTTCCAAAGGATTGTAAGCAGAATTCATGTTTATGTTTCTCAAACTTGTTTTTCTGTCAGGGTATTTATTGTAAGAAATCCATAAACTTCACTGTTATACATAATGTACATGACATTTTTATCATTTTTTTCTTTAGTTGAAAAAATAGAACCTAGTTTAAGTAGGGAACTGGTTCGATTGTTTGTGCTTAGGTAAGGCACTGTTTGTGCAAACGGTTGTCTCAGGTGCTTTCTTAGCAGTCAGAAGTTATTTCATGATAATTTTCTGATTTATGAAAGAAGGGCTTTAAGTTCTTGCAGGAAGACTGAACTCAGAAGGTACCAGTTATCATCCCAGCCACTTCTGCTCTGGTCTGAACATCCATAAACTACCAATGAAAGTCAGACCTTTATATTAACAACCAATGAATTGGTTATTAAACCAATTCAACAAAGAGGTACACTACAACTAGAAAAAGATTAACTGTCTATTCTGCTTTCCATGCTAGTTAGTTTCAATACAGTCAATCCATATTAAGAAGTGCTTTGCTCATGAGAAAAGAAGTAGCTGCTCTACCTTTCTACTTCCAACTCAGTTCCTTTAAAAATGTACTTTACTACTAAGACTCCACACATCATTATTCATTTGCACAAGAGAGAAAGATTTTTTTGTATGTTACAACTCCAATAAAAAGAAATAGGGGGTAAACAACAAGCCTTACTGCTTACCAAACACCCATTTATGCCTTTCTGCATGTCCAGCTTTGCAAAGTCACTCACACAATTCAAACTGACTGGGAAGATGCCCAACTCAAAGTCTAAAATACCTGGTTGAAGAGGAAAATTTTCACTTGCCTTAGAATAAGTGCTGTCTGTCAATCTGCAGGAATGCAAACCTGCTTTCTTTTTTTACTTTCTCCTTCTCTTCTTAATCTCTGACAGGGTGAGAGGAAAAATATGCTGATTGTGAGGAACTAAAGCAATTTTGTTTAGAATTATTCCATTTACAGAAGGACCAGTTCTGCTGACTTTAGGTGACACTCTAGGTCTGTTTCTTCCCATAGGCTTTTCCTGAGGGAAAACACAAACTCTTAAAAGAAGTTTGGTACAGCTGGTAGCTATGTCAAGAAAAGTTCAGGCTTCAGAAAAAGCCTGCTTGTTGGCTGCCAAGTCTAATTATTGTTGCTTTATTGGATGTGCATATGTCTGGAACAAGGAATTCACACATTTTTATTAATAAGTTAAAAAATTGAAATGACAGCCAAATCATTAAGTTGTGTATTTCAACCTTAATTTTGTGTTTGGCAAGTACTCCTTTATATTAATGGCTATTATTAATTTTACTTTGAAAAAATTATAAATATTCATTGTTGCTTGGTTTATAACACTAATTGAAAATGCTTAACATAGACACATAAACAATCTGGTGTATGTTAAAGCACTTACACCAAACCTGCTGGTTCTCCTGAACCTTCTTTGCAATAAAGTAACAGAGGGGCTTTCTCAAAAAACAAAACCAAACAAAACCTCAAAAAGCCAACCAAAGGTTTTTTAAAAACCTTTGAGTGTTTTGTTATAGTTTTGGAGTATATTCTTTTTTTCTGAAAGCACTGAAAATTTCTAAGTTTCTAAAAACTTAGAAATATACACATTAATATATACCTGATTAATAAACATCTTAATATACACGTTTATAGTATACTTCTTAGATAGCTTTTTCAACTTGAAAATAACATTATTACATTTTCAATTAACTACTGTAGTCTTTGTCATTAGAATTCTAGCATGAACTTCTGTACCAATTTCTGAAATCACAGCAAATGCTAAGTTTCATTTTTGGCTTTGATTTTTTTATTTTGTTGGAGTTTGTTGTTGTTTTGGGTTGGGCTTTGCATGTTGACAATCCACATGAACTTAAACCCACAAGTAAGCAGTCATTACAGTAACCTGTTTTGAGTATGTTTAATTTTTTTGTTAGCAATAATCTCACTGGAAGAGTGAAATCCCAAACAGAATATATATATCTATATACATCTGTGTGTATATATCTATCTATCTATCTATCTGTGTGTGTGTGGATAGATAGATAGATAGATAGATAGATAGATAGATAGATAGATAGATAGATAGATAGACAGAAATATATACATGTGAACTGTTCACAAAAGCTGGATGAAAAGTGTATTGAAAGCCATATGCATTTTAGTTTTATCAAGCTTAAGAATTCCTATGTAAACCTGTATATTCTATGCTGCTGGATCAGCATATCTGACTGCCACAAATTCCAACTGAGGTTATTCTCAATCAGGGATGTTGCAGATTTGTGCTCTGAGGCTGTAGAACTCACTTGTTTGGATGAGGTGGTGGCCCCAGAGAGCACAGGGCATGTTCTCTGTGGGACTGTATTTATACTGAGGTAGAAAAGAGCTCACAAGGCTTTCCATTTGACTTTTTATTTTGAATAGATATAACTGTGCTGAATTTAGAGCAGCAAGAAACTCCTGGGTTTGGTAATGAAAATAAAAGTATAGATTTAATCTACCAACAGGTCAAAGCTCTGAGCCCACACAAATTATTTATGTTTTGGCCATAATCACTGTCCATTTCCAGCAGGTGTGTAATATCCTCTGTCTAGAATGGAAACCCTAAGAAGTGTCATTGTACTCCAGTGCTTGTACCTTTTCTAATAATGGTTCAGGAACAGGCTTAAATTAATGGGTTACACTGCATGAGGTTTTCTAATTATCATTATCCATAGCTTTTTTAGCCATAGAAAGGGTGTTTTCCACTTTGTAAAAATGTACTTGCTGGTTTGTTTCTGTGGTACTGCAACATCATAGAGTGGTAAAGCAAGGCTGAACTATTTTGTTGGATCTTGGAAAACCCTAACGGCTTAGCCCAGGAATAAAATTTTTTTAAAGTTTAAATGGACATCTCTGTTGCACTGCCTTCCAGCCACCAGAGGAGTATAAAGACTTCCAACTACATTAAGAATTTTTTTTCAGGGAAAAAAACCAGAAATACAACAAAACAATTAGGTGATGTGAATTTAAAGTAATTTTTATATGATAAAGCTCTTAATTTGCAGAAATCAAATGAAAATAAAAATCACAATGAATTTTTATACTATGCAATGTGAGCTACCTCTTTTTTAAAAAAAGACAATTTTCTTGTATGAAAAATCTAGATTGCTTTGTATTGTAGCTATGACAAAAGTTCATTTAAAACTATATCAGACTAAGACATTTATGGAAGAAAAACATATTCTCTTAAAGCACAACTCAGGAAACTTAGAAGCTGGGGGAGAAATTGAAACATACCATTCTCAAATAGTTTGGCATCTTATTATTTCTGCATGTGGAGGGCCTCCATTGTTTTGGGGAAAATGCAGAAATGGAAAAAATTCTTGACTAAAATTTTACAATTTTTCCCAAATCTCCTTACACAGCTCTTAAGTTCTTGGGTATCATGAAATTAGGAACCGAGTACTGCCTTGAAAATACTGAAAAGCTGTGATTCTTCATCTCTATGCATGCACCTTATCAGGCTTCCCAAATTTAAAATTACACTGAATTACTGTCATGGAAGACCCCAGGAAACACATGGAGAACAAGAAGCAACATGTCTTGCAAAAGAGATAAATTATACCACAAAACGTATTTGGCTTTCATAACATGCACTTACATTCCTGCCTGGGGGAGGAGGGGCCATGGGGGGGAAGGCTTAGATCCACTTTGTAAGAGCAGGAATACCAACCACAATCATTAAATTCACCCTACACCAGTACCTGTTTCCTGGCAACTCACGCATGCCTACCTTGTTCCCATTATTCATACACTGCAAACTTTCCAGAGCATTAACCTGCAATCTTTCATCTCTCTGTAAAACCTGCCTCACAGTCCTTGCATGCTTGCTGCAATCCTGAGTGCTTTCCCCAGCACACGTGTCAAAAAAATCATCCTTCTAGGACTTTAGTTATATTGTCTAGCTCATGCTTCTTTTAATTAGTTTATCACTTGCAATATTCAAGCACACTTTCCTGCCATATAGCTACTAGTCAAAAGGCTGTCTTAATTATGTTAATCAGACTTTCCCTGCTAATACAATTAGCTATAATTAGCTGATCCCTTTTCTCCTACACTTTGTTCCCCCAGGGGGATTAGAAGTTATTAGACTGGATGAATACCCAATCCCTCTTGCATGACTATCCCCCAGAAGAGCCCCAGGGCCAAAAGGCAGGAGCTGCACTGCCTATGTTCTTGCCTGACCCCGCCTGAATGAGCAGTAGAAGACCCTTGAAGAGGCTTTGACTGAAAATGTGCCTTCCATTATAATCACTTTACATGGAGGATGGAGATCATGGCAAGCTATTCTGCTTAATCACTAAAATGTATTTTAAATCTGCTGTGGACTTCCCTGCAGTACTAAGCTAGTGATTGTCACCAGCTCTGCTGCAGAGGCACAGGCTGCAGATGCACACACTGCAGTTTCTGCTGCACAGCTCTTGCTTTCCTTATTCATGCTGCAGACAAAGCTCCCTTACAGGTATAGAGCTGATTGTCAACTGCCTGGCATGCAGAGAGGTTCTGTACAGTTAGATGAGTCACAAAGCTGCATTTACAGTGAATGAGTTGCAAAGGAATCATGTCACACCTGGCATTGTTGTTCTGTCACTGTTTTGCCACGAGTGACCACCACACTGCTAAAGCAATCTTCAGGGATCTCACATGATATTTCTCCATAAGTACTGTCACCACCTGCTGTAGCCATGATATTTTCTGAAAAATCCTTTCTTTAGGATTTTTTTCTCCTGAGAAGCTGAGAGGCCTCAGGAACAAAATGTAAACAATGGTTATCTGCTGCTGTGGAATGCAACAGGTGCATCTGTGATTGGGCTCATGTGGATGTTTGTAATTAATGGCCAATCACAGTCAGCTGGCTCGGACTCTGTCTGAGACACAAGCTTTTGTTATTGATTTTGATTCTTTTTTTTTTTTCTATTCTTAGCTAGCCTTCTGATGAAATCCTTTCTTCTATTTTTTAGTATAGTTTTAATATAATACATATCTTAAAATAATAAATCAGCCTTCTAAAACATGGAGTCAGATCCTCATCTCTTCCCTCATCCTCAGACCCCTGTGAACATGGTCACAACCTGTTGCAAAGGCACATTGCTCACCAGCTAGAAGTTTCAAATGCTTTGTACAGGCTTGTGATGCAGAAGGCATATGTAAGATCTACAAAGGATGCAAATACATTAAAAAAAAACATATTGAAGAGGTAATTTGGCTACTCTGGATGACCTGAAAATACATGATCCAACAACACAATAAAGCTTTTGAAAGCCTGGTATAATGGAATAGAGAAAGGAAGTGAGCATTTCTCAAAAGCATGCTTATCACCACAAAACAGAAGTACCTGCAACTTACTGACAAATAGAAAAAAATCAGGGAAATTACTATTAGAAAAGGGAAATATAAACGAGTAAAAGTAAAATAAATGTGTGCCAGGAGCAGTCCTCAATTAGCAGGGATAATGGTAGATGACAGAATAACCTATTCAAGCCCAAGCTCAGCCTTTTACTGACACCATTCATCTCTTCCTGCCTTTTATATGCTCAGTGTGCATACAAATGATCACATAGTGACACAGTGACACAGACAGCAAGATTTGAAAGGGTATATCTGCTAGCATCATCCTGAGTCACATTCTTTGCATACTTTATAATTCCAATAATTTTTACCATTGTGACTGTAAGTTCAGGCTGCTGACAGTGAAATTGTAAATGGCCATGCTCCAGGGACAGAGAGCCTACTCATACATCTCAGCCTCAGGGAGGAATTTCAAACTGAAACCACAAACCGATTTGAATACCTAATGCCATCCTTCATTTGTGTATTTAATGACAATAAAGTGAGGCCTGTGACCTCTGTGAAAATGACAGTTTCAGGTTTAGAGTCAACATGTTCCAAGGCATATGTATTGCAAATATAAATGCTTCTTTTCATGGACAGATTTGCAATATTGCAGGGGGAGGATTGAAGGAAAGTGTGCCAAATGAGACTGCAGCAAGGAACAGAAAAGATCAGCAGATCTTGCTGTGGTAGGGATGAGTTAAGCACAGTTATACCTTGAGATTGTCTAGAGATTAATAAAGAGCCTATTTGCTGAACGTATGTCTCTCTGTTGTATTCAAGATCTTGTTTCTTGGCAAAATGGAGAGACACATTATATATGAAGCAAATATTTTTTTGTTGATAAAACTGATACTTTTACAATCTAATCCAAGAATCATTAATAGTCCAGACATATTTATTATGTAAAAAAGAAAGAATTTTCTATATGAAAAAGTCAATGATACAGTTAAAATTGCTATACATACACTTAGTTTCTATCCCTTGGTGCAGTGCTTACCCTTCCCCTGGTTCTCTGGGCCCTGATGTTGGTGGTTTCACTCTTGTGGTGGTGGGGTATTTCAGGGGGTTGTTGGCACCCTCTGCTGGTAGGAACTTGATGATCATCATGGTGGTTTCTTCTTCCTCACATTAGAGATCCATATGTGGTCATATTTATGTGTTTATATTTATTTTAAGCTAAATCTTCCTCTTTCTTATTTGCCTCTGTATCCACATTATATTCATTATTCATTATATGGTACATTTTACTTATGGACTTAAAGATGTTAATTGTTGCTTTTATAGCATGTGTATAGATAAATGTACGTCTTTAGTTTATACAACTCTCTGCACTCATATACAGAAATTAACACTATTTTCCACATTACATTTTTGCAGACTTGCAAGTGAATGCTTTTGGAAGATTTTGACACAAAATTTTACATTCACAATTTTTAACATGGTTTCTGTGTGGCAAGCATATCCCAGAAAATAATTTCTTCCACTTTTGTCTGGGAAATTACCCTGTGTTCCAAATTCTTCACACGCAAGTTACAACTGCTGGAGTTCCATTAGATATTGGTTGAATTGTCACAAGCAGATCTAATGGAATCCAAATTAGCATGAGTGGATTTTAGCTCATCACATGTGATACACACTTCTGAATTAGGCTAAAAGAATTTTAATCTGCTCTGTAAACTTAATTTATCCTGAAGGACAGAATACATTAAATTTAACTTAGTGGGAAAACATACACACACAGATGAATTTTAGAAATAAATTTCTAATAAACATCTTATCTGTTACACATCTGTGTGAGAAATGAATCTATTTCAAGAAACTGTGTAGTTTCAATAGAATTTACTTTTCCATTCAGAGCCAGAAACACTGGGACACAATGAAAACAGAGTTTGGCAGTAAAGTGCAGCCTTGTTATAGAGCAGGGTACCCTGAAAGTGTCAAAGCCTTTGAGTGTCACCATGATTAGTGATAAAGAGTAGAACAGAAACAAGATGTGTCATAAATGGGACACCTGTGAGATGGTGGAAGTAACTTACAGACTGAAGCACAGCAGACACAGCAGGAAAAAAGAAATACTACTGTGGAAGAAAAGTCAAAACAGTTTAATTTAAAAAAGTAAATCTGGAAGCAGGGGCAGTCAATACCAAACAGAACAGTGAGAGGAGCCTGGGAGAAATTGCAATAGATGTTCCCAAACAGAGGGAGCATGTGAGGGAGGCACCTATTCTCCAAGACAAGGTTACAGACATATCTTTTACCTTTCCATTTGTCCCCTGTAAGGAAATAACTTTGCTTTCAGGTTTGTTTGCAGTGATATGAACACTCCTAAACCTTATTTCATATGGAAGAAGCCAGTTTAGCAAAGAGTACCCATTAAAATGTCTAAAGCTAGTCTGGTTTCTTTGAATTGAAATACATTATAAAACTATATTCATAGGAATATATTCTATATTTATTTATAGAAGTAATGGAGGCAGGTGATGGAAGAGGGAAAAGGCAGCCAGCAATAGGCTGAGGAGCTGCTAGAAGCATCACAGACAGCGTTAGAAGAGGATGCATTTGTCTATTACTGCCTTGCAGAAAGTTTCCCTGGTACCCAGGATAGGACAGACTTCTCAAGTGCAGTGTGTCCTCTTGGTAGCTAACTGCATGTCCACCCCTGGAAGACAAGAACTGTACAAAAATCAATGTTTAATAAAAGTAAGTGGTAGAAATCAAGAAGAGAGAAACAAAAAATCCCCTGCCCAACCAAACTGAAACAAAATGCCCAAACTGAAACAAAACCCCAAAGAAACCAGCAGAGAGATACAAAGTGTGCTGGAAGGAAGGGGTTAAAAGTGAAGGATTTGGTGAGGAGGACAATAGGTTTGCTCAAGTGACCTTGTAGCTGGGAATGCCAAGGCTTGGAGAATATGGAAAATCCTCTCCTTTGCCTACTGCTGTTTATCCTTTGTCAGTTTTGAGAAGTAGAATTTCTGTGCAGAGATGACAGAGGTGTTTACAGAGACCTGGACACCCTCTCCCAGATGTGCTTGACCTCCCTGTCTTGGGAGAGACATCAAAGCAGAGATCATAAAAGCAGAGAGGAAAACACAACCATGGGAAAGATTGCACACGTGCCAGGCCTTTTGGATATGTGAGGCTGGCAGAGGCCTGGGCACTTTTTGGAATAAACTTAGCAATGTGTGTGTCTGCTTTACCCAGAGTGGTGATGGAATAAATCTACTCTCTGCACTTCAGCTGTGGATTTTGGCCATCTTCATTACCTGCTGATATTGGGTTCACACTGTGTACCAGCAATTCTGCTCTGTACAGAAATCAGACCACCAGCAGGAGGCTTGGAAAATCCTGCTCTGTGCATTAGGCAGGTACATGACTATACTAGTGGAAATGGAATATTTTATTAGCAATGAAATAGGCATGGCTGCAATGGATTATAATGTGGATTTCCTGTCCTACAGAAAATTTTAAGTGTAGGCTACAGCTTTTCCATCATACAGGTGTTTGTATGACTCCACCTCTTTTTTCAATTTTATTTGAAATTAGAGAGCAAAGGGGAAAAACTCACTAAAGAACACGCTGTAATCCTCTGTAAAGGCTTGCATTCACTGAAAAAATGATACCATGATAGTAGTATGAATATTTATGGATACTGAGCATGAGTATAGCAAATATATGTTTATAGTTACAAGTAAAGATATATGCATATGCACATATATGAATATCCAAAAATAATATATAAATAAATTTTTATTAGTAATTCTTACTCTTTGCCTCTTCTTTGGGATTCTAGAGACATATCTTTCTATTTAGCTTGCTTTCTGCTATGTAGTTTGTAAATAAAATTTGTAAGAATCTATGATTTGTAACATTCTTTAAGGCAGATGTGAGTATTAGTTTTATCTAATACCAGAGTATTACAGCTAATATGAATCTTTTATTTTTCTGTATTTTGTTTCTTGATGACTGAGTTATTATAATTTTAATTCAGTGTATTAGACCAGTTTTGTATTTTCTTTCAGCTTAAAAAAAAAATCTGAAAA
>JAWWMS010000001.1:103161443-103221562 GCA_035048045.1 Chlorospingus semifuscus
GCTGCCCCAGCGCCGGAGGGACTGAGAACAGAGCGACCACCCCCAAGAGAGACTTTCTGAATTTGTCATCTTTTTCACAGTGGTGTCATCTGGTATTGTTCATTCTGTGTGCTGGGGGGTGCTGTGCCTGTTAAATAAACAGGTTCTTTTCACTTCTCTTGGAGGAATTCTTCCCGGACCGGCTGGGGGGAGGGACCGCGTGGGTTTGCTTTCTGGAGGGGCCCCTTTTGGAGATTCTCTACCAAATTTGCCCTAAACCAGGACAAATTTCCAAAAATTTAGCCTTTGAATTCTCTGAGATTCCTCACACAAGTTGGATCCTAAATGCAGCAGGACATTGACCAGGTCTGTAAAAGACCTGCTGCCCTGGGCAGCTCTGCACGGGGAGGGGACCCAGGAGCAGAGAGTGACAACATCACAGGCACAGCAGCAAGGACTGACATCTTGCAGGGCCTGAGCAAGATAAAGCCCAGGGATGGCAACCAGAGCCAGTCAAGAGTTCAGTGATTGACAAGCAAGTCCATACTGAGGGCAAGCCAGAAAGTCACGTCAGCAGATCAAGATCCTGATCACCAAGAGCAAGCAAAGTTGCAAAATAAGTCAGACAATGAACAAGGACAACCAGACTGTTAAATCATAAAAATACTTGTGACTCCTTTTCACTGTATGCTTTTAAATCTGGAAAATTCTCAAGCACAAAAAAATAGAATTCGTAATATAAAATAATAATTATTATTTGTTTTATTTCTAATATAATAGTAGAAATAAAGTAATAGAGAATTAAGGTTCCTCAAACTGGGAATTCCACATGTTTTTCAAAGTAATTTGCTATATTCAACTTTATTGTTATTTAGGAAAACTGATCTCAAGTTTTGGTTCCAGTATTTTTACTACTCACAGGTAGATTTTTGTAGTGATTTTAATTTCTCGTAACCATGAACCACCACTTATGCAAACAAGTTTTAAAGCCTGTGGTTCCTTTTGGCACTTCTGGTAGTTTTCTCCAAGAAGCTGCAATTTCTGAGAATTCATAATTTCATAATTCAAAGCCTTATAACTGCCATATTTTTATTTCTGTAGCCGTGCTCTAGTCTGATGACCTAATTAGATAAATTTGACAAACCAATATGCCAACAGTCATGCAAAGCATACAACTTTTGTATTTTGATGATTATCTTCTTTCCAAGATAATGAAAAAAAAAATGTTTTAGAGATAACCGTAGAAAGCAAAAAATAAAAATCAAAAATTTTTGAAGAAAATGTGTGCTATATGAGTTTATGTTTTTAGTCCTTTTTCTTGGCCTTCCTTTTCTCCTTCATGTAAGGGCAAAATGGTTTGATTGTGTTATTCATGTTAACACATATTGGTGTAATTTTAGTTCTCATTATACTCTGTGTACCTGATTTCTGTGGCCAAAGGTCCTTAGTGGTGTGGCTGGACTACTTCTGTAGCCTGAAGTGTTGATGTTTCTACCACTAATTGGTTTTCATGTTTACTTCCCCTGAAGTACTTAAGAACGGATTTGTATCATCCATCTCTAAGTAGAGAGGAAATGTTTCAGCATTAAGCTTTATTACATTTCTAGCTCCTTCCTTAATACTTCCTCCTTACCACCTGCTTGGCTTCATACTGTTTGTTCTCTTTGCCTCTTAATTTAAGCTTGCTAATCATCTGTTAATGCAGTTTCAATGAAACATCCCTTGCATGAAACCTCATCAGCTACCTCATTACCAGATCTTATTGAAGTCTCTCCACCTATTATCACCTGGCCAAACTTCCATTATGTTTTGTCATTGAGAGTGTGGGCAAGGAGAGATTCAGTTACGTGAGCACTAATAGGAAATAAAAAAAAATTAATTTGACTTAACCTTGGTACAATGAATAAATGTTTCACATCTTGAAAAAATAGAGTCCATCTTAAATTACGCTTCCAGGCATCTGTTTGCTTGCCAATTTAGCTGGATATGACATTCAAGTACTATAAATGCATGCAAAAGCCAAATCAAGTACGTGAAATGAAGTATTCAGAAAGGCTAGCCATTCCAAATAATCTCTGGCATTAGGGGATACAAGGCAAATATGCAATTTAGTAGTATTACCACTTATTTGCATTTTAGTTCTTGGGTTAATAATTATTTGTTCTCATCTTACACTGAGACAAGAAATAAACAGGCTATAAAAAAGTCACAGGTTATGATGTCAACATATAAAAGTGTCAGTTTTGCAGAATTCTATAATTTTCTTTGGGCAAGCCTGTCTTTTCCTTTAGGTATAGCTAAGTAATGTTCTTAGAACAGCTGTGAGATTATTATTGAAGATAAACTTTGCACTGCAGATGCTAAAAAGTAGTTCAATGAAAGTTTCATAGGCTTTGTAATATTTTAAAGAGATCAATTTTTGCCTTCTCAAAGTTATTAATTAGAAGATTTAAGTTACTGTGTCATACTCACATGGACAAACTCTACAAGAAATGCAACAGAGACACGAAGCAAAAAGGGTAGTTATGTGAGTACAAGAATTTAGTCTTTGCAATTTAACCCATGTATTGCAGGAGAAAACTATAGTTACCATAAGATTTAATCTCTAAACAGCATATTGCTCATGAAGACTGTCAATAGCTTGCTGTGGTGAGTGGACCTATTTGTTTGGTCCCTCTGCAGAAGCTGAGTAAATGTTTTGCACCATGCCTTGCCAGTATATTTTTCACACTCCAGAAATGGGAACAATTCAATTTCCATGGTGGCAGCAGTTTTGGCTCTTTCTTTGAACGGTGCTGACAAGAGTAAAATCTCTGTGAGGTTGTAATATCAGAATTGAAACTCACTGAATTTCTCAAAATGCCAGTAAAAGAAACAAATATTTATTCAGATATCTGATGAGATATCTTTCTCAGAGAAAGAACGGTGTGGAAAATTTTCACAAATGAAAAGCAGTGAAATATCTCATATTCCAAGCTAAATTTCAAAGTGTTTGTTTATCTTATGTACCAGAATTGAACTTCAAGTTATCCTAATCTGGGGTCGTATATAATTCAGATGTACAATGTTTTTATTATTCCTATATGATATCTAGCATCCTCTAAGTGCAAAGCCTCTAACTTTACATGTTCAGATTTCATATAAAATATTAATTTATATGAGTTCTGCATAAGAATGATTTGTAAACTTACTGTCATGAGGTTTACATAGTTATTATGCATATCTTTACTTTAATGGGGGTCTGCAATATCATCTTCCACCAAGACAAATAGTCTTGACGTGCAAGTCAGAGAATTTTTCTCTTCTTTCTAGTTAGTTCTGGTGGCTAATTACACTCTCAATTAAAAAAAAAAAAATCCCTAATTTGAATATACCTTTCAGCCAGTAATTTTTTAATGGTCTTCTCTGCTAGATCAACAAATTCTTTGGGAGAAAAAATTCATATGGTGAAGAAGACTTGATCCATTATGTGCAGACCTTCCAGCCAAATTAATAGAGTCTCTAAAAGCTATCTTAAAATAAGACTTTTTTACTAGCCCTTCCATTTTTTGGTCTCTTCTTATTATTGTCCATCACTTTTTAAATATGATTGTCATAACCAGATTTCATTCTTTATTTCTGTACCATCTTTTTTGGGTTTGTTTTTAAAGTAAAGACATATTTCCCTTCTTTATTATGGTTCTGTTTATGCTTCAGAATTCCATATATCCTTGACAGGTCTGTGTTCTTCCTGTGCAATGTCCACTTCACAGATCAGTATTTTGTCTTCCTTAATGAGTTAGATCTGAGGGAATTTTTAAAATTTCCTTTTTCATCAGTAGTTCAGAATTTAAAATCATGTCAAAATTAATGTTAATACTTAAAGAAGCTGTTTAGATAGATCCAGTGTATTAATTCTTACATAAAACTACTTCTTGCTGTCTTCCAGTTGGTCAGTTCTTAATCCCTTTTTTCAAGGGATTGTGAATACTATCTGCTAATTATTTAAGTCTATACAACTGTAAATCACGCTTTTGTACCATGTAAGTATATTACATCTGTGGTTGCCTCTGTCACTCCAACTTGTAATCTCATAAAAAAATTAAATGAGTTTTATTTTATAAGACCTGTCCTCCATCATGTGTTATTGATTGCATTTATATTCCTCTTAATTCAATTATGTATTGATTGAATCATGTCAGCTTTCCATTCTTCTGCTCAAGGATGACAACCTGGTAATCATATATAAATATATATACTTAAGCTGGGTCAACCTACTGTCTCCACTGGGACATTATTAATCTCTTATCTTGAGAAATTACACTTCTATTCTACTGTTGGTGTCATTTTCTATTAATCACTACCCACAAATAATAAATAGAAGGAAGTGTACAGAACTCCTGCTGAATATTTACCAGCCTTGGGTTCATTTATGTTATTTGGACCTGCTAATTTAAGAGGTCTTAATGAAGAAAATAAACAAACATGAAGAGTGACATTTATATGATTGGTTTTTATTTGCTTAAACATCATATTTGGGACTTTGATCAGGATCCTCTGTCTCAAAGAAAACATCTGATTTATGAACAAAGTGTGATCACAAGATTTTTGTTACCTTGAGCACAGCAGACACACAACAATTATTCAGAGATTGTTGGCATGATTTTCCAGCTGGTCTCAGATCTCCCTCCTGCTTTCCTGTGAGTGATAGGAAATACCTCTTTACAGTAAGCGTTTTCTATTTCTGTTGTGCAGAAATGCGCTTGAACTCCATAGAGCGTTCTGAACTCTCTTATTGGCAGCATTGATTATTTTCTCTTGCTCTTGCTCAGGTTGTCCCGTAAGCAGGGCTTTGAATGGGGCTTCCAATGCTCTGGCCAACAGCCTCCAAGACACAGCAAAACTTCCTCCTTCAGGCTGGTGTGGAAGGTTCCCATCCTCCCAGCTGCTCCTGATCTGTCATTACTGACACAGAGACAGACAGACGGAAATGGAGACAGAGCTGGGTGGGTGCAGCTGATTCAGCCTGGAAGAGTTTAGATCTGCTTTCTTTACAGACTCTGCTCCCTCTTTGATCCTGCCTACCAGTGCACTTAATAGCCTAATTAATTCGTTCTATCACTGCAATCAACTCTGCAATAAAAAGCTTTGCTGGTTATAGAAGAACTTTTGTGTCCTGAAGGAAGTTCACTGTATTTGAGGGACAAAGGCTCAGATATCAACAGAACAGACACAACTATCTATATGTACCTTACCTGACACTTTAAAAAATAGGTGTTTATGTACAAACCAGTATGCACCTAAGGTTGCAACTATCTAAATCCATTAGAAATGGATCTATTAACCACTTATTTTTCTGTTTGTCACTATAAGGAGTGCTACTTCTATCGCAGGAATGACAATATATCACTTTTCCATCTGAAGAGTTTTTTAGCAGACCGCCTCTCAGCCAGACTGAGAAAAAAGTGTTTAAAGCTACTAGCAAAATTACACATAGCTTCTATGCAGTGAGCAGGCAAAAGAAGAGGCCTAAAACAGAGGTAATGGATGATCAAAAGTTTTGAATGCATAGTGATAGTGTTTAACTACCTAAACCATTTGAACTTATCAAGAAAAAAAACAAAAACAGAATTTTCTTTGTGAAATTGATAAAAACAAACAAATGAAATTTTGGACATGAAATTAATAGCCAAAAATTAGTTGTTTGAAGATTCATTGGAAATACATACATCAGTATTCTTCTAATTAAATTTTTACTGTGTTGTCACAATGGTGTGGTGGTTTAGATTTTCAAATCAGTAAGGCTAATATTGTATTTACTGCTTAGTGTTTGTACCCATCAGAGCACAAATTCATAGTACTCATCCATTTAGCCATTTCATTGCTAACACTAAGAGAAAAAGAACCACTGAAACTTGCAGTTCTTCTCACAAGAGATGTATTTTATCCTTAGGGGTATCCACACTTTTTAAGTTCCATCATTGCATTAATCCTTCATTTCTACAACACATTAAAAAATATTCACTTCATATCTGTTTTTATAACCAGTTGGTGTAAAAGCTAAAGTTTAAATACATGCCCCCAAATCATTGAGTACCTCCCAAATCTTGTTATTCTAGAAAGATGTGCATGTTATCACTTGAGAAAAATACTAAAAATGTAAAGTACAACTCCAGTTATGATGCTTAGTTTTCTATATTAAAAGGAAAGTGTGAGCCACCAAAATCAATACTTACATTGGAATTATTATTTCTTCCACAGCTCTGAATACAAATAGACATGAGATCATTAAGCTTTTACCATTTATGGTCCTTAAAAATCTATATCCTAATCTCAGAACCCAGTGTGTAATACCACAGAACAAAACTACTCAATGAGAAACATGCTGAGTTGTGGACAGCCTTCAGAGAGCAGAAAAAGTAAGTCAGCCCAAATTTCTGACAATATAAGACTAATAAAAATACGAGTTCTCTTGTGAGATTGGAAAGAGTTACACTGGGTCACTTCCAGAGGCATTCTGATGAGTAAGGAGACTTTTGTCAGTGATTTACTTGCATTTTTTACATTTACTTGCACAGAGTGGTCTAGATTGGCTAGATGTGATCCTGCTCTGCCCTTCCCAGAAGTGACTCTTCCTGGCTCCCAGCTCCCATTTAATGCATAAAGCAGAGGAAACCCCTCCTAGAGAATTTTGCCATGGAAGGAGTTCAAGACTCCTCTTGCATGGGAGCTCTGTGGGAACTGGGAGTTTCCAGATCGTGAAGATGCCCTTGGCCACAGTCCTTGTGTTTTGGAATCACAGCTCACAGGTCTCTTGTGAGCAAAGCAAAGTTTTAATTTACACACTGAGGGATAGTAAAGCAAAGCTGACACATCTTAAATAAGAATAATACAAATAATCATATCTCCAAAAGTAAACTCATGAGAAGATGATTACCTTCACATCTTCAACAGCCAATTGTTTTCTGACTGAAATACATTTTTGTCACATTATCAGCATCTCTTTTAAATTGCCTTTCATTTTTGGAGTATCCCTTTCATTTTAATTACAGGTTATATATTGGATTACAGGAGCAAAATTTGTCATCCTTATAAATCATTATCCAAATTGTTTGTTAGATATTTAGAATAACATGTGTTTCCTCTAAAAGGTGAATAAAAGCTAACTATATTTATTAACTGGTAAGCTGCATTCAATAATGAGGTAGTTCCATCTGCTTCAGGCTTGGGTAGACTTATGATTGTCATCTGTGATAATTCTGTGGGCTGATTTCTTTATAATTTTGGAGCGATGTAGCTTCATCCTTCTATTTTCTTTAAAAAGGTGGATAGAATTTGTAGTTACTGATGGTGTCTGCCTTCTTTATAATGTGCTGAGCTCATACATAATCTAAAAATACAGAGAAACATGAAATTATAAACACTATTCTCATATGGAGATTAGTATATTTGCTTGATTTAATTTCTTTTAGCTCTTAAAATCTGCAAGGATTCTGCCTCTTCTATGAATTAATGTTTTGAAATGGATGACCTGTGAATCTGTGAGGAACAGCCTTTAACCTGACAGGAATAAAGCTGCTGTAATTAGACTGACAAGGGAAAAGAAAGGAAATTTGAATGGAACTCTCTCATTTTCTAATAGACATGGTTCAGGCAGGTTGTATCCTGTGGATTCCCACTGTCTGTGATTTGACAAGCTGTGGCCCTTATTGAAGAGACCTCTTCAAAGGAAGCAGCAAATTTCTCATCTTCAGGTGCAGAAGCAACATAAAACCAATTCTAGAACAAGAGGAAAAAATGTCAGATACAGAAATGAGGTCACTGAGCTGGTTCCAGCATCTCTTTACATCTCAGCAATGTGGCCACAGAAGATTAAGCACCAAATCATACTGCATAATTCTTTGCCAGTGTCACCTTATCATTCTATTAATTCATAGTATGAGAGATAATTTTAAACAAATTTCTGTTTCAGCTTTTGTGCAAATGCCAAAGAAAAATAAAAGATGACCTTGAAACTCATTGAAAGTCATGGTTAGGGACTCAGACCAAGTTAGAAAAAGTGCTTTCTCAGTACTTTTTCCATGAGAGCTTATACACTGGGAATTATAGATTATTTTTGGAAAAAAATAGTTGTCAGAGGTTTATGTTATGTTTAGCTTTGATACACACATATTCACTGGGCAGAATATATTTACTATTCAGTTTCAAAATAACCACAACTTAGTTAAGGAATTCCACAGGAAACTGAAATACCTTATAGATTATTCATCTTCTTTACATTTTTTTTGAGGGCAGCCAAAAGGGGATTTTCCTGAGTACTTAGAGCTTTTTCTTTAATAAATCGATTTTTTTTTCCTATGAGAATTTTCAGTTTAGTTGTGTTTTTCTTATTACTTTAAGTGTATGGGCAAAGACAAAATGTATCATATAAAATTATCTTGGACAAGAAATTAGAAGCTGTCTGATAGGATTAACTCCTTCATGAAATGCCCATGGTGAAAATTTTAATCAATATGCATTTTCAAACTCGATCACTGCATTTATTCCTAACCTCACTTGGATTTCAGGAAAATTTCTTACCTCAATACAGAATTTTAGCACATGCTCTACCAATTCTTCATACCTTTATACTTCCATTTATTCTAGTAGTGTTAACACTCCCCATAATTTCTAATATATTTATTATGCTACATATCCCCAGTAGTCTCTGGAGCACTTCAACTTCACAGGGGCAGGAGCTGGTCTTCTGGCAGGACCAAAAACATTTGCTTCTGTTCAAGATGTCCTTTTCTCAAAAGGCCTATTTGTGACTTTCTTTTACTGCAAAAAGGAGTTTAATTCTTACTCATCACCAGAAAGGCAACATGGCAGCTACATTTAATCTTCAGCACTGACAAATACTTAATATAGAAATGTCTTACATCAAAGTGTAGAACATATCAGTGTAAAATCCTGAACATTCTCAATGAGAAGTCAGCCCAAGTTTAATTAATTAAGGTCTCCATTTATTGTCTTTATCACATGTTTGTTTCTAAGTCTGTGTATACTCAAGGGCTTTATCTAAAAGAGAATATTGTGTTGTTGCTTTTTTAAATTAAGTAAAGATCATACTGATTAAATCTGCCTTAAAACTGGGGTGCATGTTTACTAGTGCTTTGTGAGCGTGTCATCTAGATTTTCAATAAAAAAGAATTTTTGATTTTTGATCAAAACAAATTTGAAAGTTAAATCTAATAACAATAGTAAAGAAGAAGTGTTAAAAACACTCATGGAATTTGGGATTTTCCTTGTGATACAGTTTTCAAAGGAATATTTGCAATTTTTCAATGAATAATCTCCTTAGACAGACACTGAAGTGATGCACATGACAAGAGAAAAGCTGTTTTCTTGTCCATGGCACATGCAGCTATAGAGTTAGTGTAATATTCTCATCCTACCAATAAAATTACTGTCTGTTAATAGGGGAGGATGCCTACAGCTGATAGAGCATCTGAGACAGATTAATTTGTTGCTTTCTCTTTCTGCTAAGACTAGCAGATAAGGTGACAATTAGTGTCATTTAGGTTTCTCTTTCTGTTGGTACAAATGTTTATGACTGTATTTAAATAGTCACTTATACCCTATTTTGGAGCTACATTTACAACTGTATACTTATATTAGGCCAGGTGAATCCACTGAAGGGTGAATAGTGATGACAAGAAAAAAATAAAATGTTCATTTACTTCCATACCTAGACAGGGTTACAGTTATATGTGTGCATTATAATTTGTAGCTCCTTAGGCATGTCATAGCATAATTTTTCACCTATTTTTTGAATACACTTAGAAGATATTATACAAACACATAGCTTTTCAATTGAGGGAAGGGCATTAAGTGACAAAAGCAATAACACACAGTGCCTGCGATGCAAAATGCACTGCTATGCTATGAGTACTTTGTTGTTACAAGGTTGTGTCAAAAAATGTCAGCACAACATAATCTTGTCTCGTATTTGCAGGGTTCCCAGACAAAGGAAGGAACAGTGAATCTGACTCCATGTTCTTAGAAGGATAATTTATTATTTTAAGATACTATATTATATTAAAGAATGCTATACTAAACTATAATAAAGAATACAGAAAGGATACTTACAGAAGGTTAGAAAGATAATAATGAAAACTCGTGACTCTTTCCCATGTCTTGACACAGCTTGGCCCTGATTGGCCAATAAGTCAAAACAATTCACATGAAACCAATGAAAAATCCCCTGTTGGAAAACAATCTCCAAACACATTCCACATGTGAACACAACACAGGAGAAGAAAATGAGATAAGAATTTGTTTTCCTTTTTCTCTGAGGCTTCTCAGCTTCCCAGGAGAAAATCCTGGGCCAAGGGATTTTTCAGAAAATATGACTGCCACAATCTTGTCCTCTGGGAATCTTGATGGTTTTGGCTGGGATTGAGCTAGTTTTCCTCAGTGTCTGTTATGTTTAAATTGTGTCACCCAAGCAGTGTTGACAAGACAGGGATCTTTAGCCATGGCTGAGCAGTGCCTAATCAGCGTCAATAAAGGACTCTTCCTCCTGCTCTACAGCCAGGGAAGATGTTGAGGGATGTGCCATAGGTTAGGAGAGGACATGACCAGGCATATGACCAGAGCTAACCAAAGAGATATTTCACACCATAAAGAAAAATGAGGGTGTCTGGAGTTATGGCATTTCAATTTCAAAGCCCCCATTATGACTGATGGAGCCTGGCTTTCCTGGGGATGGCTCCAAGCAGCTGCATAGCCATGGGAAGCAGTGAATCAGCTCCTTCTTTTGCTTTGCTTGCATGTGTAGCTTTGGCTTTACCTACTAAATTGCCTTTATCCCATCCCATGAGTTGTGTTGCTTTACCCTCCTTGCTCTCTCCCCCAGGAGCTGCAGGGAGCAGCACATCCTGCACTGATAAGGGCTGTGTGGGGCAGAGATACACATTGGGGTTAAACCACAACAGGAGCTAACATGCAGGGTTTTTCCAAAGTGCTAATCCTCAGAGGCGGGTGCTCAGCCAGTGTTGAGCCTGTTGAAGGGATTTTTCTCTCCACACCTGCAGATGGCTCTGTGATCAGAAGGATGGAAGGAAGAAGCCTCTGTTAACACAAAGGATATCATCATTGCTGTTGTCCTCAGTGTGCTGTCCGAGTTAGCACTTCAGAAACAGCACCACATTTTTAAAAGTAGTTTGAATGCTGCTAATATGAAATTAATATTGACTAATGTTAAAACTGTGCAACTTCTGCACTCTGACACCTTTCGCCTGTGTTGGGGCAGAAGTAAAGAGTCTCCCCCACCAAATTCCTGTTGTCTTAATAGTATATGATGTTTTAACCTCCACTTCTCTCAATTTTTTTGCCTTTCCCTATCTCAATCA
Organism: Chlorospingus semifuscus; assembly: GCA_035048045.1. NCBI lineage: Eukaryota > Metazoa > Chordata > Aves > Passeriformes > Passerellidae > Chlorospingus > Chlorospingus semifuscus. The sequence continues at coordinate 103,172,798 of JAWWMS010000001.1, forward strand.
CTCTGCATAGCAGAAAGTCCATGTATTAAAAAGGCATGTTGAGGCTTTCTAGCCAAATGTCCACTCAAACTAACCAGACTTTCAATTCTATTATGTACAAAAGAGAATATTGATTTACCCACTGTCAGTAAGACTTTATTATACGACATGAGGATGAAACAGATTGTATCATTGAGAGCTGCATATTATAAATGGAATTGCTGTGAACAGTGAGAAAAACTAGAAGAATTGGAAATCTCTTTGCCTTACTTTTGGTTACCTAAACTGTGTCAATTTATGATATTTAGTAGTCAGAGAGCTTGTTAAAAACCATCAATTAATATTCACAAGAATTCCAATTATACTTAGTGTAAAGAAAGAAATCTAAGTATCTTGCAAGGACTGCTTTGGACACTGTGGCATATGCTGCTATGATTTTGTGTTTCAAAAACCTTATTTACCTGCCCATGTCCTGCACATGCCCTAAAAGTAAATTTCCATGAGTCTTTCTCAATGAACAAGTCGATTATCCTTCAACAATCAAATTATCTTCCTGCTTGACTCAAAACTAGCGAGATTTTTTCTTCTTTCATCCACCTATGAATATTTATTACTCTACTAGGTGAGTCTAATAAGAGTCTGATTTAAAACCCATTCAACTCAGAGGAGGCTTTCAGATTATTTTAATGGGATTTGATGCTGACCCTAAGACTTTGTGTCAGTAGACATTGCTGGAGCTCTAAGCATCCTGAAGAGATAGGGAATGAACACAAAGGAGCAGAGACGGGGTTGCATGTATAGAAAACTGGATGTTTCAGGTTTCACTAAGAGGTTTTTGTTTAGCTGCTACATCAGCTGAAGCTGACTTTGGTATCTTACTCACAGGGTGTCAGAAGTCTGCTTATTTCTGTGTATTTTATTAACCTACATTCTCTTTGATACCCACAAGAAAAATGAGATTGTACTGTGCTGCAAACAGCAGAGGGATATTGGCTGGAGTATCTGTCTAAGTTGTGGTTTGAAGATTTTTCCCCAAAATAATGGGAGACTATACCTAGCAGAAGTTTACAAAAAGAACTCTAGAAAAATATCTCTTGAACCAAAGTATTTATTTTTAAATACACATATATATGTGTACAAGATGAAAAGCAACCCTTAAGTTTATTATTCATATATGAACACATAAAATAATATATAGGCATTTAAATATTCTCAATGTCCAAATGGAAACCAGTAATGAATATTACATCAGATCCAAATGAGGGCCATGGAGATAGGCAGAGGTCTGAAATATTTCTCCTGCTAAGTGGATGTTTAGTCTGAAAAAGGGAAAGCTCCAGAAAGATCTTATTGTGGCCTTTCAGTACTTAAAGGGGCTTATAAACAACACCAATAAATACCATTTCCCAGGGCCTGTAGATTTCTGTGTATTCTTTATAATATTCCCTGAACCATGGCTCTGTATATATGAGAAAGCATGAATATAAGTAAAAGTAGATTTTAAAAATATTTTAAGATGCAAATCTTGCATTTGTTCCTTGGTATAATTTAAAGCAAAAAACATATTAGACTGCAATTAAGGATTGTCAAAGTTTGTTGCTAAATTTATGTTTACGCTAATTATTTTTATAATATTCAATAATAGTTTTTAAACAGAAGAATTAGAAAGTTTGTCAAAATAAATTGAAGTATGATCAGCAAATATATAAAATTAACACAAATTATTTCTGTTCTGTATTTTGCATTTATTATTTCCTGTTAAATTTGAGATGCTTTAAATTAATTTTTTCTTCCTTCTATTGCCATTGAAAGATGTAGCTAAAGTGGCTTATGTGGTTGAAATATCTTTTTATATCAGATGACAACATGGTGTATTTCCACTTACAAGTAATCAAAGGTCTGAACAAAAATTTATCAAAAAAGTGTTAAAAATGGGGGATTGCACAACATCTCTGTAATATGAGTAGACTTCAAATTGCAGTGTGTAAGTCTCCTCCACCATGGTACTCCATGGGATAAAAGGGGGCAGCTCAGTCAGGTTCCAGTGTCCTAAATCCAGCAGTGAAAGGACTCTGCAGGGGTTTTGGGGTGGCCTTTGAAGCTCCACATCCTAGGGCCTAAGGTACAATAACTACATTAAAAAAAAGTGCAGGTTTAAAATTTCCTGTTTCAGTGTTCATTTCACAGTCTGCTTTTACACCTATTAGGGCAACATGTGGTCCATGACATGTTTTGGTCTCCAAGTGTTTTAGGCCATTGAACAGTAATTTTCATTTTACAGAAAAGGTAGTGAAAGAGACTGAACACATAGTTTCCATGAATGAGTCTTAAATTTCAAGGTAGAGTTTAAGTAAAAAAAAATTCAGTATCTTCTTCAGACTCAAGAGGATGATTTCAAACTCCTAATAAGAGTATGTCAACTGGCTTTGAATTCTACACTCAGAAATATGAAGTTCTGCAGGATGTTGCAGTCATATTTTTAAGCTGTTTTCATATATAGGTAATAGACACTAGAAAAATTTTCTATATTAAAATGGAGTATGAAAAAGGTTCAAAGACACTGGTTTTCAAATTTTTATTATGCATATGTATGTGTGTGTTTTCGTACTCAGAATGTGAACCTCTATCATAGAGATGGTAATTATTTTGCTTGGTAGGGCTATTATTGCTCTACCATTTTATATCTTTGGAAAGATATCAAATTTTGTTCTATTTCTAGGCCTTAAATAGTCTACTATTCTTAATTAAATATTCTCTTGTTAACTGCTAAAGGACAGTAACATATCCTTTAGCTTCAGCTAAATTCCTTGGGTTTTTTTAAAAGCTAAAGTTGGTGAGTTTGTTTATGTTTATTTTGAGGTTCTGTTTTATTGCTAGAAAAAATTGACACATACTTGGGTCATTATTTAAGCTACTGTATATGCTGTTTTCCCTCCTGCATCTGACTCTTTCACTGAAAGAAGCTGAATATACTATTGAATAACACAGCAAGTCACTTTGTGTACAACTAAAATATTTAATTTCTGACCAGATTTCCTTCCTTCACCAAAGATATACATTAAGACTTTAATGAAGCATGAAGACAAATACCAGATGCAGATGCACAAGCCTTCCTAATATTTTAGGGAACCAATAATTAGCATTTTGGAATTGTGTGTGTGCATCTCACAAGCAGTCTGGTTCTCCTCCTCCTTCTTCCTGTTTTGAAGTCAGTAGCTGGTGTTACACCAGCCATCTGCAGTTCTGCAGGCAGGCGCAGGGTCAGCATCAAGCTCCAAGAATGGGGTTCAGAGAAAGATGAAAAAATTGCTAATCAACTAAGAAGAATTTCCAGCATAATTAAAAACCTCCACTAGCATTCATTTCTAAAAATATGCATGCTTTTATTTTTTTTTTTTTTTTTTTACATTTCTCTGGACATGGTTTGTTCAGAAGAAACAACACATGGACTTGCTTGCAAATTTAAACTGTGTAGGAATAATGAGAAATATATGAAGCTTAACCATAAAACAAAGGGAAAAAATCCACATGGTTTGTTGAAGGCTTGTGCCTTGGAGTTAACAGACTATTCCACAGTATTGATTGCCTTGGGAGCATGATGCTGCTCTCTAAGAGCAGTACACACCAACCAAAATGCTGAGGTGGTGCAAGTGTCAAGTAAGTGCAGCACAGGAGATCAGGCTAGTGAACTCTCCAATCTTTACACATTGTTGCACCTGATCAAATTTCAGATTTTTTTCTTTTTTCCACCTTACTGTTGCTTAGTGGTCTGAACACTTCCTACAATCTCCTCCACTTTCTGCACATTTCCTCTCCCTTTAATTTGGACCTATCAGTGGGGTTTTAGCCAAAGAGGATTAAAATAGCACCTTCCTCTATCTAAATAAACGTAACAAGTACACCTTGCATGAAACAAATTCTGCTCCCACACCTGTCCAAAAAGCAAGGGGTTCAGTGAAGTATACAACTGGAGATTTTATATGCATTGAAAAGCACTTCCTCCTTGTCAGGCAAATAGAATTTTCTTACAACATCTTCTGAAAAGACTGCTATTGGGTGAAATTTTGGTAGTAGGTAGGAAAAGATTTTTTCCCCTTTTTTTTATACACAAAGTGATTTCAGGATCAGTAAGTCTAGCTAGCATTCACTGGTGAAATTTTCATATGTAAAATATATTCTAGTTGAAATTATTTATGTACCTAATGATGAAAACTTTTGGTATTACTGCCTAGTGGTAGCCCTAATAATTTTTCTTTGGTTTTGATATCATATCAGGGCTTTAGTGACCCCCTAAATTATAAGAGGTTTTAGCATATAAAAATATCAACTTTGATTATTTTATGTTTCACTAGTAAAATCTCAAATGTGAATGATGTTATTAATGAAACGTAGATCAATAAAATTGAGAAAAGTATAAATTTCTTCAAAATATTGTGATTTAGATGAAATGGAAATCCTGGGGTTTTTTTAGACTAAAGCCAAGAAGTCTCACTTAAAGATCATTAAATTTGTATATGCACATAATTAAATCATAGGTGGCATTTCAATTTAGCAATTAGAAAGGTTAGGCAAGGCATCGATGTCTTTTCAGTGAAAATCCTTGCTAAATGACACTGTTAGCAAAAAATGCAATTGTGTTCTTTAATTGTGTTCCAAACTTATCTTAACCTCAAAACGTGAACTGATTGTATAAGTTTGTAATTATCTAGCCCTGATTTTTTTGGTTTTTGTTAGTTTGATTGTTTTGTCTTCAATAAAGTTACTTGCTGAGATGCTTCTACTGCTATAACACAAGCAAAGCATAAAATAAACCTTATTTTCAAATGTAGGGCATACATTTAGTATATTGACATTACTTCTTCATTTTCTCCTGTGCATTATCTAATGCATTTGCATTGTTTGATTTCCATTTATATGCTGATATTTCAGAAGAATGTTCATCCATTCTGGAAATTTAGATGCCTAGTCATACACAAATTTTGATCTGCTTCTCCTTCTGCCTACAAAAACATCACTTTCCTATTCTAAATCTAACTTCCAAATTAAAATATCATTTTAAAATGAGTATATGAAGGTCTTTTGAGAAGATGTACTGTTTAATAATTCATTTCCTATGTGCTCTCATGCTGAGCAGCAAGTGTTAAAAATGGTTAATCCAGTCTGGCTACCAAAAGGTCCCTTCTTAACTTATTCCAGCAGGCAAACAAAAGTGAAATTCTTGTGAAGAGTGGGCACAATAAATGTAAACGGGCACAATAAATGTAAACAGGCACATGTGAGGGCATGGCCTGGGGTTTAACCAACTAAACTGGACGTGAGATGCTGCTGGACATGGCAAGAGAAATTGCTGGGTACGACAGATAACAGAGGGAGAAGCTGACAATTGTTATGGGTGCACTGTGAATAATGGCCAGATTTGGCACACAGTTACTCACCAGGGAGGGGAGAGATGGCCAAAGCTCATAAATAATTGAAGGATCAGCTGGGGATCTTTTAGAAGTGAGGTATAGCAAGCCCTCAGCAACCACAATCTGTGAGATACCAAACTGGAGTAAAAAAAGCAAGTCCAGTAGGGAAAGTGTAATTAACAGGGTGTTGATTTGGGGTGAAACAGGTGGAAAAAGAGAGGGATGCAGATGGATGGGGAAAAAAAGGCATGGGAAATGCAGGGGGGCTGGAACAAGAGAGGCTGATTGAGGGCAAGTAATGTGTTCTCCACCTCACTGCTGGTGGGACATGGCCACAGGGAGCCTCTGCATCCATGAGTCCTGGATGGTGGACATCACGAGGTCTGAGAGGGACAAAGGTCCTCTCTACATTCCAGGAGGAATTCCATTCTCATGGAATTCCCTGAGTCACAAAGTCTACCAGGTCTGGCTGCCTTCTACTATAGCTTTCACATGTCAATCAGAATGAACACTAAGTTGTCCTCCAGTGTCTAACTCATCCTTAAAAGAGCCATCAGCAGAAAAATGAGAGAACATTGGTTTTTTTCATGAGAAAAACAGTGCATACTTGAGGTAATGACCTTTACTATTTGTGTTAAGGCTCCTAAAATCATAGCAAATTAACTAGGAACAAATGATACAAAATATACCCATCTTATTTTCTAATATATCCAAGCTTGAAAGTCAAATCTGTACTAGGAAAAAAGCTAGGTTATGTAATTTATTATTTAAAGAGGCCTATTTCTAAATCTTATTATATTTTGCTGCTGGTTTCTGCTGCAAGCCAGAAATTAAGTGTGTGAAATGTCTTAGGAGGCTGCAAAGTCTGACAGGAAACATTAATACTTTTTTTTGTAATATGCAAGTATTTTGACAAATATATTTGAAATTATATGTCATAAAATTTATATGTATTTATTACTCCTTGAAGGACAATTATTTTTGTATAATTTTACCAGAAAATTTATCAGCACTGGTTTTATTTCCCTGATTGTGTAAACCAATTTCCAAGCACATTTACCTTCTATCCTGCACCATTACCAGCAGTATGAAGTAATTTGTAGATAAGTCATTAATCATTTCCTTTTATGTTTAGTGCCATAATATTAATCATGAGCAAACAAATTGAGTAATCACATAGCTCTAATATGTGATTCCCTCAGGACCCCAGTTGTAATTTACTAATTACAACCATGACATAATATTGTAGGCTCAATCAAAAAGTGCAGTTTACTACTTTAATAATCTTTTAATTCCCAAGCTGCAGCAGTAATACCTGGCCATGAACACGCCCCCTACTTCAATGGACCCAGGAAAAAAGAGACAAAGAGATTGCAGAAATTATCAAACCACTAGTAACTTTAGTGTGGATCTTTTCCTGAAGAATTAATGAAATTATTAACTTTTTCAGATACTTATTTATTTAGCAGGAAAAAAAAAAATCTAGTTCCTGGTTATGATCTGATGCACAATAGCTATAATGCTGACTAAACCTAAAGAAAATAAAGCAGAGAGGCTATCATGATTTATACCACTCTGATAACATGGTTTCTTAAAAGTTTTACATCTAGTTTTCATTTTTCATTCACCGTAAAGACACTATCATAAATGAGAACACAATGAGGATGGGTAACCAAAGTGAGCAGTCAGTTCTGTAAAAGGAGTACAATGTGATATGCACTTAGGTCTACAGTCAAAAATCACATTTTTTTTACATGACCTTAAGCAAAGGTATTTTTTGCTTGTACTTGGTTGTTGTAGAGTTGTGCTAAGCTTTGTATTTCAGCAGGGGTCCACAGGGTCTGATACAATGTTTCAGAGGGGCTGTTTTAACAGAAAAACAAGGTTCACAGTTTTTTGTGTGTAAATACACTAATGTAGGTTGAACATGGCAAACATTGCTAAGCATCTATTCTAAACATTTTCTGCTGTCACCTGTTGGAACAAATGCTCTGCATCTGTGAGGAGTTACCTACATGTCATTGTAGAAGCATTAATAATATATATTTTGATGTTTCATTTCTTGGCAGTCTTTAAATCCTCTGTGCCTTTTTAAATTCTTCTGTCATACAATCATAAAACTACCAAAAGACACTTGTTTTCTTCAAAGCATGCATGGATCATGGACGTTTTCATTAAGCTTTATTCAGTGTCTGATTATTCCCTCCTAATCCAGAAACTCATCAGAAGTTCTTACCAGCAAGTATTGAAACAAATTTCTATATCTCTCAAACAAAATTCTCAAACAAATTTCTACATCTCTCAGTTGTGATGAAATGTTTGGGAAGGCTTTGGCTGGAAAAGTTTCTGTGCTATAATGTGTTGTCAGTTCTGAAAGGGGTTTCTTTTGTTTGTTTGTTTGTGGTTTTGTAATCAGCTGCCTTTATTATAAAAGGTATACATTTTAGTTTAAAAAACTTCCTTAAAGACAATGAAAAATAAAAGACCTTATCAAGTAGACTCAGAATGAATGTTTTGCTATTTTACATGTTATTCTAGCTTCATCATAATCCTACTGGAAACCCTTTCTTGGTTTAATGTTTGCATTATCTCTTCTTCAGTCAGTGTTTTATTCCAGAAGTCTTAAGGGCAAAATATTATCTACTCCTCATATTCTGTTGGTGAAAATATATTTTATTTAATACAATACTTTCAGTTATGAAGTCATTAATATAGTAGTATTTCAAAGAATTCTACTTGGGAAACGGGTTAATGTGTTATCTCTTAAGAGAGAATTGTGTGCTGAAAGAATAATAGAGAGTTAAATTTCATCTGAATGCCTGACTTAACTATGGACCCCTACATGATTATGGCATCTCCAGCATGTTCTGAGTGGGAAGACATTTGAACAACACAAATCTATTCCTCTGCTAACTGTGTTACCCTGCAGGAGAAGCTTTGTCACTGAGATCAGCAATATCACTGACAATTAGGATGTTGACATCTGACCATTGACTTCCTGATGGCTTTGTTGTTATGTTAAATTAAGATTAAAATTCATCATATACAGAGACTTGATGAACCATAGGAGATTCATATAAACTGACCTCTTTTCGCATTGTCAGTGATGCTTAGGCCTCTTGAAAATGCTGGGGGTTTTTGTTTTATTTTGTTAGGCTTTTTTTTTTTTTTTTTTTTGTGGTAGAAATCAGCCTTTTGTTTTTCCCCTACTGTTCACAATTCATTTTCATAAATATATTTTTTGAAACTTGTAAATTTATTGAACAGTGACTAGGGATGAATAGATGATATAACAACACTGAAGCAAGAGTTTGGTGAGTTCCTCCTGCTGTGTGTGCTATTGTGCTTTGGTATTTATTTCAGAAGAGTTTGGAGGAGACAAAAGTATAAAACTAAGGAATTAAGAGCAGAAAGTAGGGCAGTAGTCACAAAACATTGAATTTAGTGCATAATGGGTACAGTGCACTGACAGCAATCTGTCAGCTGCACTCTTAGCTGGGCACTTGATAAATACTACCAGTAATTCTTAGTGGAGTGAGAGATGGGAAATGTGACTACAAAGAGGAACAGTGAATTCACTCAGGAGAGTGACATGATTTGGTGGTGCTTTCTTAAGCCTAAAGGTCTTCTAGACCCCTAGAGCTGTGGGAGTCACCTGCACTCCCCAACAGATAAAACAGACAGCCTGTGCAAGCTGGAGAGCTGCCTCAGTCTCTGAGTGTTAATCTTGTTACAAAATTCTTGCAACCTGGTTAGCTTTTCTTTAATCAACATGAAAACAAGAACCAGTAGTTTCTCATGGAATTCCAGAATGGTTTGGGTTGGGAGGGTCCTTAAAAATCATCTGCTTCCAACACTCCCTGCTATGGGCAAGAGCACTCCAGTAGACCGGGTTGCTCAGAGCCCCATTCAACCTGGTTTTGAACACCACCAGGAACGAGGCATCCACAGCTTCTCTGGGCAGTCTGCTCCAGTGTCTCACCACCCTCAGAGTTATGTTTTTTCCTTGAATCTAATCTAAATCTGCTCTCTTTTAGTTTAAAGCCAGTGTCCCTTGTCCTATCACTACATACTCTTACACATAATCCCTCTTCAACTCAGTAGTAGGCTGCTAGAAGGTATCCCCAGAGCTTTCTCTTCTCCAGGATGAACAACTCCCAGCCCATACTCATGGCAAAGCTGTTCCAGCCCTCTGATGATCTCCTTCTTATACCCCTCTTCCTTGCAGGACTTTATCCCACAGTCTGCTCTCCTGATGTACAGGGCAGTGAGCTTGTTTTTGAACCCTCCTCACATCCCTAAGGATGTTGAATTCCACTGCTCCATGGTCACTGCAGCCCAGGCTGCTCCTTCACATTTCCCAGCACAACCCCTCAGTGTGGGTGAGAACAAGGTCCTGCACAGCCCCTCTCCTTGTTGTGTCCTGGGTCACCTGGAGAAGGAAGTCATCATCAGCACATCCCAGGAACCTCTGGGATTGCCTGTGCCCCGCTGTTTTGTTCCTCCATCCTGTCTCAGGGTGGTTAAAGTTCCCCATGAGGACCACAGCTGGTGAATATGAGGCTGCTCCTGTCTGTCTGCAGAAGCATCATCTGCTCAGTTGTCCTGGTGAGGCAGCCTGCAGCAGATCCCCACTATAATGTCTCCTGTCCCTGCTGCCCCTTTGGTCCTTACCCATAAACTCTAGGTCAGCTTCCCACCCATCCTCAGGCAGAGCTTCATACACACCACATGGACAATCTGGAGGCTGCAACTTCTTTTTCAGAAGGGTATGTATATTTTACAAGATTTTTTTCCAGAGAAAAATAAAAGCTATTGCCTCTACCAGCTGCTCTGAAACTCTTGACTACGATATGACAAGTGATAATACTCTTTCCCTTATGACAGTGTAGAAATGGTAAAATAGTCCCATGTTCAACATAGGAATAATTCAGGCCCTTTAAAATTTGGATCTAAATCCTTGATGCAAAAATGGGTGTAAGAAAGTACTTGTCTGACTCCTTGACAATTTGCTAAATGTAGCAAAGAAAATTGAACATATGCATTAGATTTGCTAGGTGAGTTTCTTTTTTACAGGTAAGGAAGAAATATTTAATTTTTTTCTGGTCATTGATCCCACCTATTATTTTTCATTCAAGAATACACAAAGTGGGAGTGACTGACTGCATGGGTGGGTGTTTTTTAGTGAAAGTTAATCTACCACAGATATTTAACAGCCTTTCTTATTTTAAAGAAATTAGTGATTTTACATGCTTAATTTCATTAATTGTATGCTGCTTTTATGTAAACACCTCACTGTTACATGAGTGTTTGTAAATAAAGGTTCAGAGATAACCTGTGTACAACATTTTGCAGAAAAGCAACACCACACTTTTTATTTCAATAATTAAATTAGTGAATGAAATGTGCATTAATCTGGTAGTGGATGAAATGTGCATTAATCTGGAGATATAGATATGCAGAATTTGTTTTATATATACAGTGTATTTAGGCCAGCTATCCACACACAAAATCTTTTCTGGTCTGTAAGACTGTTAATGAAAATTGAGGTGGAATATTAGCAAGAGGAGCTAGGAAAATAAAAATATTTGTTCAGGGTCCTCCAAGGAAACTGTTCAATTTTCTTATATTGAGAAGGGCAAAGCTTTGAAGTATCAAGCACAGGATTCCATTTGATCTCAAATCTCTGAGTATACCATGAAAAAGGAAACATCCCTTTAGGTAAACAGAATGGAAACATTGTTGTAGAAAGTTAATGATAAGTTTTATTTGCCCAAATTAATAACAATCATAATAATTAGGATTAAAGCATAAAGGTCTGGTAAAAAGCCTATATCTTCAACATTAATAATCAGCAGCAATTAGGTTGTTTTCCCACCAAGTACTTTTTTTTTCTCCCTCAATGCAATTTTTTAAAATGGTTTTCCAAAGGAGAAAAAAACCCAAAACTGATTAGCTAAAAATATAGATGCCAAATGCAGAAGATAGTCTGAGAAAATAACATGAATAAAATGCATCCCTGTCAAAATGTGCCGCTTGCTGCAGAACAGCAGCACAGCTAATGTGGAGAGCTGTCTCATTGCTGTGTAAAACTTTCAGAGCCTTAATTAAAAGTGAGAAGAAACAAATTGTCTTTTTTCTGTTCTGTCAGCCACAAACTGCAGCCTTGTTGAGCATTCCAGCTTGAGACACATATGGAGAACTATCTATTATTTGATATCCCAAATTTCAACAGAGGCTTCAAAACAATTGTCAGTATCTGTAACTTACTGATACATCTGACTTTATTTTCATCAGCAGGTATATTCCTATTTATTTTTTTCTCACTCTGAGATGAGTTGATAATTGCAAGTTTAAGGGCTTCTGGACATGTTAGCTCTATGCACAATTTGTTTAAAACTCTTTTGCCTATTGGGTGTTCCAGTAGGCAGCAAGGAAGAAATAGGCTGCCTTGAATCCTTAAGAAATGAGAAGGAGAGAGACATATTTTTCAAATGTACCAGAGATAATTTCTTCTTAATCATCCAAAGAAATTCCTCAGCTACATGCACAAATGCACCTCATCAAGTAAAAAAGCATTCTATCTTTTCAGGTTAAATGTAGAAATGAGTTTTCTATTCCTCTCAAGTGCACACACAAAAGTGAAGGGTCACAGAACTGTCTCTTTGGCTAAGAAGTAGCGCTTTGAAACTCTGAGCCCTAAATTTTAATGAAGAAAATGAAAAATCTGAGTTTTTTGTAGAATTTCAAAGAATTTATTTTCTGTGAAAGCCTTTAAGAAAAATCCTCCCATATCTTCATATTTCCAGAATTGTTGTGGTAATGGGAGATTCCCAAATGTCCTGCTAGAAATTTTAAAAGATATTTTAGTTTGATGGAGTCAGGAAAATGAAATCTCTGAGCAGATCATCTGAGGGCTTATATAACTTTGCTTACCAAGCTCTGATCCCACAAAATGGAGACACAGAAAGGTATAAAAGAACCTAGTGAACTAAGTGTCTTATAAAGCTCTGAAGGAGCTGGAACAAAGCTTACCTTCAGTATTGGAAAACAATTTGCCTCATTACTGCCTGCATCCATCTCCAAACCTGTGATGAAAATGTTGTCATGAAAAGGCTGCTGTCATGGCAGGAGAATTTCACTGTTGGTGTGAATGAAAATATAGATGTATTCATTCCTGCTGTCAGTATTCTGTGTCATTTTCCTAAATACTGTTTTATCTCTCAGTGAGCGAGGCAGATATTGCTACTTTCAACATGACTTAACTAGTTTGTTCCCATTTGAGGCAATGGGCTCTTTCATAATAACTTACATAACTCATAGTTCATGATGGTTTTCTAAGCTATAGGTAGCATCTAAATTATTAGTTAACTGCTGCTGATCTGAAGGGATATAAACCAAACCAGCAATCATAAAATTGAACTTAATGACTGATACAGAGTCAGAAAGAAATATATATGCGTACTTATTCTTTAAAAATGCTGATTTCCACATTATTATAAAACTGGTAAGAGCAATGTATTCAGTATTTATGTCAGCTTTGGCAGTCACAGACATATTTTCATTATAATTAGATATGTTTTATTAACAATAAACCCCTTATTTCTTATGCTAAAGCATTCAACCTACTGATCATGTATACAGCAGATCTGGATTGTCCCAATGTGGATATTAGAATTTTTTTAAAACAAATAATGAGTTTAGTGGTTTGATATCTTAATCATAACATCTTTTCTGGTTTTTAAGTGAGGGTAACACAAGATGTTTTGTTTATTTTGGTGCCTTTAAATGCTCTTCAGATAAAATGACTTTTGTAATTAAAAATGTACCTTGTCTATTCCTATTGAAACTGTTTCTTCTTGAAGCATTGCAGAACTGGGGTAAATTCAGGCTACTCTATTTTGTACTCTTTGTGGAAAATTGTTTTTAATCATTTAAATAGTTCCATAATCTGTAGCCTAACTGATGTTTTTTGAGTGGAACCCAAAGTGCCAATTTAAGTTGCTTATCAATGCTTTTTTGCCTGAAAAAACTCTCTGCCTCTTGTGGAGGCTAACAGGAATTCTTCAACTAGGAAAGTTTTGGTTCCCTATGAACTGCTATATGGTTGCATATTGAGAATTTCAGTGCATGCTTTCATTTTACTTCAAGAGGGAGAATGCTCATGATATTGGTTTTGTTCTGTGTCTCTCCTACCAGGAAGCACATCAACTATTAGAGAAAGGTTTGTCCAAAACTCTTGCTTACCATTACACCAGGATAAAATTATTTCAGAATAGATATAATTCTCTCTTACAAAGGGCCATAACTTTAAATGAATAGTCCCAGTGGTTTAAGCAGCCTTCCTAAGTGTTCAGACCTGTGTGTAGTGACATCTATGTAAGGAGGCTTTATAATTAGTATAATTGATAAGTACAGCTAAAACTGTTACTTGATTAACACAATGCTGCTCGAATCAGCAGATATTTGTGCTTTCAGCATCTTTTTAGTCTGGATCCAAAATGTGTTGGGAAGCTGTCAAGGGAAAACTCTGAATCAGACAAAAGTATTGTGTAGAGTAAAACACAAATCATCAGGGACATGAAATTCTCTTAGCAAAAATTTATGCAAATCCCATGCATTGCTTAGATTACTTATAGAGCTGCCACTCTCATTGATTAAATTAAAACTCATTCCCTTTTCAGCACCTCAGTATGGTTCTTAAAAGAAAAAGTTGTCATATTTTGATGTCTCTATGAACTCTTCAAATATGTATTTCTATGTCTTCATTCTGATGCACTGTTGCTCTGGTTTTGATAGGCTTGTTAAATAAAAAATGAATTCAAGAGCATCAGTAATGGATTAAAATTAAAGAGAGGGCAATAGCCTCTAAAATAGTAAACACACTTTTCTTAAGCTTTGAAAATGAAGAAGAATAATTATAATGTTGCAAATTCTCTTCTCACAGTAATTTGAAAGTTTCAGTTACATTCAAAGATGGAAAAAACTTGTCACAGATACTTCAGATTAAAATACCTGGCTGGCTCCTTGTCCAAGTTTCCAATGAACTTTACTGAGAGCCAAAAAAAATTCAGCTTTAGAAATCTTGGTTCTAAAACACAGGTGCCAGTGCAGGATGCAAGCAAGCCTATGAATTAGTGTTTCAAAGCAAACTGGAGCAAATGTGGCATATAATTGTTCATGACCATCTCTCCATATTAAATTGGAGATCAAAGCTTCTAGTTGCATCCTCAGGTCCCAGAGGTTATGAAATTTTACTGTCTATGAAAATATTATTCATTATTTCCTTTACAAAGGGAACAAACTGGAACACAACTTTCATATCTGCATAGTTTGTGGCTGTTTAACTGTCACAAACTGGCAGTTTAACTCATTTTAAGATGTTGCACCATTCATGATTACACCACATGTGTTGTTTTGATTAATCAACTCCTTTTCATTACCCAGCATTAGCAACAACTGACATCTTCTCTGAACCACAAAATACTGTCTTAATATTTTTACAGAAGAGTCATGTAATGTTTAAAAAGAGGAATGGCATCATGGGAAGGTCAAAATAATTATATAATTGCCAAGAATACCAGCATCTTCTGTCAATCTCTGTGTGCAGAGCAAGGGGAAAGATACAAGTGAAGTAACTCAAGGATTGCTGGGACTGAATTGCCTCTTGTGCTTTTAATCCTCGGGGACAAATAGCAGGTGCTCCATCCAGTGTCTGCCCGATGCCAAAAGAGGAGGTAACGAGCTGTGAACCAGCCCCAACTTGGCTGATTTTGCCATGCCCAGTGGAAAAAGATGCACAAGACTTGCACAAGACTTGCACTAGACAAGCTCAACAGTCAAATGGCATGTGAAGAGGTATCTCCTCCATGCATGAGCTAAATCAAGGGACTCCCTCCCTGCTTGTTCCTCTGACAGTGCAGTGCCACTCAACTAACCAAAGCTTAGTTTTTGATAATTCGTGAAACCTAGAAATGTAGGCGACAAGGGGAAAGCACAACAAACAAGAAAGTTTCCGTCAGAACAAGACGTAAAGTAGGATGCCTTAGAATCACTATGTATTTGAACTTCTGAAAATACCTATTAAGTCTGGATGTCGTAATTTGCTTTCATACTTCATAAAACAAAAATGGAACCTATTAGTATAAATATTATATATTTAATTACAGTAATAAAGTTCATGTAATTAAAAATGAAACCATATTTTTCTACTCACAATACCACTGAACAAAATTGAAATTAAGGTAGTAATTTTATACTGGTGAACAAAAAAGAAACTGTTAAAAGAGCATTTTGATTTCATCTCTATTTTCCTTTGTCTACCCCAAAAGTACAATGTATAAAAGTGTAAATCACTTGACTGTTCTTGGGAAATGCAAGTTATTTTAGTTCAAGGAGTAAAAGCTTTAAGTTAAATAGTATTTGAAGGTTTCCTCAGGATACAGTGATATTAATCTTTTTCTCAGTACAAAATTGATTGAAAAAGTAATCATCATTGGCATGTAATTCCTATTCCATTATTAAATGTTATTACCTACCCTGCACTGTTGATATAAGGGTTGAGATAATCTACCTAGTAAATCAAAACAATGAAGTGATCCTGATTAAAATAATTTACAAATATTTTACTTCTATTAAAATCATCCATCATAAAGATTTGCTTCTATGAATGCATTGATTGTTTTTGCTAGTTAGTAATATTTCACAAATTTGCTTCCCATAATGAACCATTCTGAAACCTTTTCATTTTGTATATGGCATGAGTCACCTAAATCAAGTCAATGGTTTCTAAATCTTATCAAGATGATTAAAATTGGAGATAGGGACATTTTTCAGATAAATGTAGAATATTGAGTACTCCTCAATACATATCTGCACTGCCATATCTTGACAGCTGTTTTGATCCCTAGAAAATAACATAAATGTGCATAAAAATGAACAAGAGAGAGCTAAAGCTCTCAGAATTTTCTGTCCTGGCATAATTGTGCTGTAGTTTTAAAAGCAATTATAAAGTTTCTCTAGATCAGCACTACGAACATAATGAATACACCCACAAACTGGTTCAAAGAGAAAGAGACAATGTAGCTGCGCATACACATCCTCTCTTACTGCAATTAAATGGTTCCTTTTGAAACATTGAAAAATACACACTTTATTTTTTCTCATAATTCTGTGTAAAATTTCCCAAAGTCTTTTAAAACTTAAAATATTAGATTGTTATTTGAGTAAATTGCATAGAATTAATTTGATTTTAATTACCTAATAAAATAAAAACTAATTTTTTAATAAACAGGATGAAGATTGTTCTGGGTTCAAGTCAGTTTTGTAAAGGGCTTGTGGGTTTTTGTTTTGTTATGTTTTGTTTTGTTTTAAGTACTTCTTTGTGGTGCCTTAAATTTATGGATTCTTTTGTGGCCCTTGTAACTCATGCTATTTATATTCAGACAAAATCATGGTTGTTTCCCATTAAACCAATAAAACCAAAGTTATTAAAATTCTCTTAGACTAGACTTCATTGCTAGCAAACATGTATTGGGGAATACAACTCAGTGTGTTTTTAACATTACACATATCCCTAAACCATTGAGTTCAATGGGCTTTATGGACACACTTTAAAATTATCACCTGCCTAAGCTATTTTGTGCATAAGGAATGTCAAATAGGAGCTTAGTTAATTCCAGAAACCTATTGACCTCCTGCAGCAGAACTATCCATATTTATGATCCACCAGAGTAAATAAATATTTTCTTTGACTGTTTAAAAATATTTTAACATTAGAATTCACATCCATACCTCAATCAAAAAATCTAATATTTTAAATATTTTTCATCTAAATAGAATTTTATTAAGCAGTTAGTATTTGATCTGGTTTGTATCACTTACATGCTCTGGGTCATAATTTTCTTCATTTATTACATAGCTGCATTTGTAATTATGTCTTGAAAACTCTTCAGCTGGGAGATAAGAATTCAGTTCCAAAACACTCCATGTCAATTCTGTCTGCACAGAAACTGGTACCAGGCTTAGTAGAGTGGATTTACACAGCTGTAGCAGCTCTGCCTTAGGATTCATCTTGTTGAAGACTAAGAACATTAAACACGCTTTTCTTAATCAAACAAGAAAACAGAGACTGTTTATTTTCATCCACAACAAGTGGAATCTCATAAAGACAGTCATCTTTCATTTAAATCAGAGAGAAGTTTTCTAGGTACTCCATTTAAAACTGAATCAGTTCTCAAAATATCCTGCACACACACCAAGCAACTCCTGAAAGCATTCTCAGAGCCAGGCTCACATGCTGACAGCTTTGTGACACACTTGAACAACTTCTATTTGCTGGTGCTGCCTGAAAGGGCTTGAAGAGGTTGTTTCTGAATGTTGTTATGGGAGCTCAAATCTCATTATTCTCCCAGCCAAATGAAAGGTGATTTCTGAATAGCATAAAAATGAGTTGCTGTTGTAATTTGCTGATATCAAAACCTGCATTTATTAATTCAGTAACATCATCTTAGATAAGTAGGTTTCAGAACAGAAAAAATAAAAATTTCATGCTCCTGCATTCCCTGTGTATGTTGTGGTGTTTACAGGGTCATTTAAAATGTGTTACTACTAGTTCAGAAAGCGCTATTTCACTCTCATCTTTCAGTGTATTAGCTGCTAACATTTTCCCTTTTTGGTCCTTGCTCAGTAATTAGAAAATATTCCACTGCTTCTGTTCATTAAAATTTAAATGTATCATTTTCCTTACCTTCTTGAATTAGCAACAAATTTCAATGCTTCATAAAATGTTTAATTTCTTAAATTCCAAACTATGAAGTAATTTTTCAGAGTTTTTTTGCTAATATTTAATTTTAAGTGTTTCCTGGGATAAAGAAATAGCTCTGAAATATTATTATATTTTGATCTGAATCTGAATATGTAAAAATAGATTAAATATATAAATAAATAGCCCACATCAAAAAATGCTCATTCAGTCAGAAGCACAGGTCTAGATTCTTCTTTTATTCTCTGACATCAGAATTGTACCCTAGTCGTACATTTTCAACCTTACTTTCCAGAAAATATAAAAAATAAAAGTTAGCCAAATCATTGCTTCATCCCATTTTCTTTTACATATGATTTTTTTAGAAATCCTACTCATTAAAAAATATTTTACATATTTATAAAAAAAATCCAAAAGCAGTAGAAAGGTTTTCCTTCCTGAACCACTGAAAGTGTTTCAATCACGGTTCTAAATTTTGCATATATGTGATCCTCAAGTATCTCAGATTGAAAAGGACACCTTGGGAGATCCTTGGTTCAGCCTCCTGATCAAAGGTCTGATCAAAGCTGTATACAGCAGGGTCTTGAAAACTGCTAAAGACAACTGTACAAACTCTTGGAGCACACTGTGCCATGCTTAGTTATCCTCAGTGGTGGTCTGGATTTTGGATTTTGTCTTTTTTTTTCCTTTGTTTTTAGTTCAAATACTTATGTTTCATGATAAATAAAAAACTATGTAAAAATGATCTGTGGTAACCAGGGTGATTCTGCTGCACCATTCTTGTGGCTTGATACATCCTTTCATATTTTTTCACATAATACAATTTATTTAACTTGGTTGACATAGAATAGCACAGTTTTCTCAGCAGGGGCTCAGCCACAGGAGGTGTGCAGGATTAAAGACGTCTTTTTTTTGTGTGTTGAGAAAATTCATCTCAAAAGTCAGACCAGATATTCGTAATCTGATTTTATCAGTAGATTAATAAAAGGCATGTGCTGCCTGCAGTTTGGTGGGTGACTGAATGTTAGCAGGGAAGCTGCAAATAAGTTTTATATTTAATGGTTTACAGTAATTGCACCCTACACTGATATTTGACAGTGATCAGAAATTTGTTATTATATGTCACCATTGAATCCATGGCCCCAAGACATGTATCTGTAGTACCAACCCTTTGCTATGTAAAACATGACAGACAAAAGCCTTTGAAAATCCTGGTGTTTGGCAGTGCTCTCCTGTAGAAAAACATGTAAATTTAATATATATGGATAAGAAACCTTATTGTCAACAGTCAGTATTTTAAAAATCTTCCAGTGAGGGAACTGATGTTGGCCTGTCTTGTATCATCTTCATAAATTACTCTGGATAACATTAGGTGTTTCTGGTCATGAAATATTTTCCCAGTTGATCCGCATGCCGGTCTCTTCTGTCCTCTTTTAGAAAGTGATATAGCTATCATATAGAAAAGTTTAGGCTAATTTATCACACAGCAAACAGTAACTGCTATACATCAAGTGGAGAATATTTTGCAGATATTATAGTAAGACTCAATATTCATATGTATTTACAGTAATGCATGAACATGATCTCCATATTTTTATAGATTTTTTACCTCAGCCTCTCATAAATTATATTTGTCTTCTGGACTCATTGCTAAATTTATAATGAATTGTTGCAATAGGTGTTAGTCAGCTGACTAAAACAGACTGTGAGTGATATAGGAAACAAAATTTATTTATGAGGTCTTCCCTTTTGGACTCTAGACAAAAAGCTTTTGCTTCCCAAGAATATTTCAAAGGACATTGAGGTGATGGACTTTGTACAGAGAAGGGCAACAAAGCTGGTGAAGATCTAGAAATCTCAATCTAGAAAAACATGTCTAGAAAACATCCTGTAAGAAGAGGCTGAGGTAACTGGGGTTGTTTAGTCTGTAGAAAAAGAGGGATTTCATTGTTCTCTACAACTGCCTGAAAAGAGATTGTTGGTATCTTCTGCCATGTCTCAAGTGAAAGAGCAAGAGGAAATGGACTCAAATTGTGTCAAGGGATGCTTAGAGTAGATATTAGAAATTTTATTTTCCTTTGGAAGAGTGATCAGGCACTGGGGCAGGTGTCCAGGGAGGTGCTGGGATATTGTCTCTAGTGGCATTCAAGAGGTATCTGGATGTGGCAATGGGGATATATGGTTTGGGGGTGATCATGGTAGTGCTAAGTTGAAGAATGGACTGGATGATTTTCAATAGCTCTTCCAGCTATGATGGTTCTGTGATTATAACACAGTCATGGCCAATGAAGTGGCAGTGCAGCACCTGTATGTTTGTCTCTTACTGAAAGAAAGCACCTTCCTCTGTGCTGAGTACACTGCAGAGGCTCATACGAGATGACTGCAGAATCTGGACCCTACACAAATGCTTTCCTTTGCTTTGGCTCATGGCTGTAGTGAATTAAACAAAACTCTGTTAGCTTGGCCATTTCACACACCAGTAATTTACAGCCACCTCTAGGGAGCATCATGCACAGCCACAAGGATTTCAAGCACAGGGTCAGGGTGACTGAAAACACGCTGTGCACAGGAGATAAATATATGCATGCATGACTCCACGGGGCTGGTACGTGGCCAGGAGCATGTGCTGCTCTTGAATGGATTTAGAGTCTGTTGGCCACAATTCATTGAGTGGTCTAAAAAGTGGTAGCAAGGAATGAAAAATGCAATTGATTCTTCTGTAGTGCCTATCAGCTGCAAAGATCTCATTGTTCTTCAAATGTTTATTTAGGGAGATGAAGGAGGGTGGTGATGATATTTTAGAGCCTTGGAAGACTTAATTAGGAATGTGCATCTGAGTAATATGTACTTATTTAGCTTGAGTCTCAAAATTATTTGTGTTCCAGTTTTTATATGAGATTTTCTGTTGTCAGTTATTCTAGCTATGTTAAATTTGAGTCTATGTGGCATCAGAGGTTCATTTTATAATTCCCTCCTAGAATATTTAAAACATTAGTTAACTAACATTCTGTTAATTTCAGAGAACTGCAAGGCTGTTTTTATTTTGTTTTCTGAGATGCCAAATGCAATCCCTAAATAAAAAAGAAAAGAAAAGTGTGTGCTTGTTTGTTTTTGTAGAAGTCTCTGGTAGTGAACTGTGCTGTTACAAGTGTTTAAAGAGCTGAAAACCCGAGTGGAAAATTTTCAGTGTTGTGTTGTTTACTGTATTTATCTATGATACATGTTTCTGCATTCATTGAAATATCCAGCTAAGGCCCTAACCTCATGGAAATCCTGGTGAAACATGAGAAGCAACCTGCTGGTTGTGTCAGAGCTGGGGCGCCCCAAGTCTCATAAAGAGGATGGAACTCTTGCCTCCTTTAGGCTCAGAAGTGAGAAGAAAGGGCGAACTGAGCTCCTGTCCCTCACAAATGGCACAAAGATCCTTCTGTAGAAAGGCACCTGCTGCTGGCTCACACCTCTGGCTAAATTCAACAACATTCCAGCTCCAAAGCTTGGAAGGGCCCTCAGCATTTCCTTTCCTATTCCAGGTGCTAAAAATACTTATCGCTGTTCTTGATAATAATAGCATGTAATTTGGGAAATAAGAACATAAATAAAAAAGTTTTATTCAAGTAGCCAGGAAAAAAAAAAAATTGGTTATACTGGTGTGGACATAAAGAAGGGATTGTACACTGTGTGAGTTGATGTGAAGAAAGAAACTCTTAACAGCTGCTGCCATGGAGGGATAACAAGGGTCATTCCTTTCTGGGAATCTCAAATCTGACCATTCACCTGTAAAACACACCTAACAGGCCTCGTGCAGGAGGGAAAGTGTCCTGCCCTTCCCAAACATGCAGGAGTCTCACAGGCCAATGGTCATTTTGTCCCAGATTTTATAGTCTGGAGGTGATCATCCAGCAGAATGGCTCAGTGCCAACTATTTTAACAGGTAAATAGGCAAGCTGAGTTTGTAGCTGGAAGAATTTATTTCTCAGGGGCTCAGTAATGGCCTACTATAAATGTGAATCTTGATCCAGATTTGTGTCACATTCAAGAGCAGTCAAGTAACCTGGGGAGTGAGAATCAGCCATTACACAGTTGAATGTAGTGTCCCATCAACAGAAATTAGTGTGGTTTGATTAGATTTGCCTAACAGCTTACCTAGAAAGAGGAAATTGAATGCTCCTGAAGAAATTGGATCATCTTTTAAATGGAAAACAAACCTTTTTTTTTTTTTTACTGTGCATAGTTATAGAGTTTTCCTAACCTTTACAGTGTGTTGAAGAGAAAAGTTTATTATCAGGATCTTGTCTGCTCAGGTGATACTCTCTTTATGAGAAAAAAACAAAAGAAAGAAGGAAGAAGAAAATAGACAAATTAGAATGCCATTGCAAAAAAAAATACTTTTTTACATTTTAAAAAATATTATTAAAAATATTTAATATTTTGCAATCTTAGAGAATGATAATTCTTAGAAAAATCATATTTTCAAATTTACAGAGGAAATTATTTTCTTCTGCTTTCACATCAATGATACGTAAGAAGTTTTTTTCAACTTTAAAATTAAAGCAAAGAATTGATTGAGATATTATTTTCTATTTCACATAATCTCCTACATTATTCTGACTCTTACTAGGATTCTTTCAGTTTGAGAAATAAAATTGATGAAATATCTAATTTGAGTCACTTTTACAGGATGGAAGTGGTGATTCATTAGGACCTTTACCTGTCTGTTTTGAAAACCAAAATTGAGGAAGTTTATGTCTAAAGAGTTGCAAATAATGAATCTAATTTTAATTAGCCTCCTTTTTTTTTTTGGTCTTGTTGTCTTCCTACAACCAAAACTCACTCAGAAACATCAGAGATACTTAACATAGTTCCCCACATGCTCTGTGTGATATTTGTTAATATCTTTGAGTGTGACCTAGAACAGATTATTCAGGGAGGTTCTCGAGTCTCCATCATTGGGGATATTCAAACTCTGCCTGGACATGGCCCTGAGCAACCAGCTCTAGGTGAAGCTGAATTGGTGAAGCTGGACCAGGTGATGACCAGAGGTGCCTTCCAACTTCAACTCCACTGTGATTATGAAAATATAGATCGGAATCAATGGAAATAAAAGAATAATAATCCTTGTCCCATTCAGATCCACCTTCTCCTCACCCTCACATTTCTATCTATGCTAGTAGTTGATCAAATAAGACAAAATAAAAAATGAACATTCAAAATTTAGTCTGTTTTGGGAAAGGAGAAATAATTCACCATGCTCTAATTTAGGGGAAAGTCTGTGCTTACTGCTATCCTACTGTGATTAGCCCTTGTACATCACTATGACTCCACTGAAAGGAGTGGAATTAAAATGGAGAAAAAGTGATACAATGCACTGATAAATAAGGCCTGTATGTTTATAAGAGGAAGTTTATTCAGAGCTTATGCCTTTCATAATAGATCATTAATCAGAAAAAATTGGAAATGCTGTGGAGGGAACATGATCCTCTGGCTTTAACTATGTTGGATTTTCTCTGTAACTAACAGATTTGAACTCCATTGTCTTTTTCTTCATTCCCCATTTATTACTTTTTTATTTGCATTTGCCAGTTCTGCAGTACTGTTTGTTAGGGAACTCTTATCCTTAGTGTAGTACTCTTACTGTATCCTACAGTACTTAAAACATCTCTGAAGGATTAATTGCTTTCCATGGATCTAGAGATAATTTATCAGAATTATTTTTCTTTTGATTGTGGATATATAAAACGCAGTTCTAAGTTTCATCTGTTCAGAGTAATGTTTCCTACAGTAGATGAGTAAATGTGTAAGATTATTTCACAGTTTTGTACAGTTGTAATACTCAACATTTCCATGAGATACACTAGGGGGAAGGGACGTTATTTTAAATAATACAAATGTCTGAATGCATAAATAAATGCTTAAGGGTATCAACACTTTTGCAGAATGAAGGAAGTAGAAAAGCTACAAATTATATTGAAAAGTTTTAATCACTTCATGGAAAGCTCTGATATTTATGAATATCAGAGTACTTTCCAAAAATACTTGAGGCAAAATAACAGCTACCAGGAAACTTGAAACTTGTTTTTTTCTCTGTGTATTGGCATGTTGGCAATCCTTTTCACCTGTGTTCCCAAGCCTATAGGCTCTTAATCATTTTGTTTAACATACCTTGATAGAAAAGCAGGCTTTTATTCTTATGAATTCCTTCTTGAAAATAGGTATATTGCTCACTCGTTAATTTATATTTTAGTAAAAGAGTATGTACACATATACAATAAAGGCATCAAATTAATTTTTAATTTTCTGAAAATTAATTATCCTTCATTGTCTGAAACTTCTGTCTCTATGGATAAATGAGCAAATTATATTTCATGTAAGCTAATACAGGACACTTTATTTTGGCAGATCCAGCCAGTCAGCACAGTCTTTTAGCAGAGAGGGAACATTTCTTTCTGAGCTGAAGATACAACATATGTCAATTCTACAAGCATTAAAAAGGGTTATCAAGTACTAAATCCAAAGGTCTCTGATCCCTTGAAAGTTTACAACCTGAGTGGCAAATAGGGTCTTACAAGTTAAATAAAGGGTGATAGAAATTGATACCTGTACAAAAGCTTTATAGTACGCCCGTAGGAGAAAAAGACACAATTTATTTTGAAATGTTACATTAATTTTGATAGGAATCACCAAAACTGTGTAACACTGAGATTTACTAATCCTAAAACTTAACTTAGGGGGTTTTTTCCAAATAAATGAGGGATGATACAACAAGAAAAGTTATACTCTTGATATTAAAGCCTATTGTTGAATTTTATTAGAATGTAAGCTGAAGTATTTAAGAGTGTTCAAAGTGTTTTTTCTTTCATCATATCAAAATTAATGGTGAAACAGCAGATTTATCCATAGTGGCAACAGGCACACAGCAGTCACCCCTAAGCACAAGTGATGCATGTCCCTTTCAGTAATCAGTGTCAGACCTGGCTGAACCAAGATAATGATGTGCAAGGAGTTACTGAGCATCCCTCCTGAGGGGTTGCATTCTCACACCAAGCTTTTAAAGCAGATGATGATGCTGATTTGCCGCTGTCAGACTGGTAAGAAAATTAAGGGTTTTTTTCACTGTTTAGTTTTAATCATTAGGGTTCTAAATACTTGGCTTTCTGCTGCCAGTAGAGGTGAAATAGGGCAGCGGAATCCATCCTCTCTTTGCACCAGCAGCGTGAAGCAAACTTTGGGGTTTAGTGGCTTCTAAAATCTGTGCTTCTGGGTTTTTGTGAATGTGGGAAAGCTTTCTGGAAGGCAGGACTAGCTGTACACTGCTCCTGGACCACAGAGCAAATATATACAAATATGTACAAAATATATTTTGTGTAGAAAATACTCAGGCAATATATCTCCAAAGAGCACTACTTGGAAAATCAGGTTGCAGATTTTCCTATATCTGATATAGCTGAAATCAATTGATTTGGAAAAAAAAAAACCAAAACAAAACCCCAAAAAACCAAAAACAAAACCAAAAAACAGGTATCAGAAGTAAGAGAACAGGTCATTATCTCTTTAACTGAAGTGTTAGAAAGGACCCAAGAACCTTACTTTGCCTTTTGCTTCTGGGAGTATGTGGGAGTATGGTTTGTTCATATAGAGGAAGAGTAAAATGTTTTGAACTACCAGAGAGGAGAGACTGAAGAAGAATCAGTTACCTCAATCCATCCCTGCAGGAGCCATTTCAGAGGAGAGCAGTCAGCTGACCATTGTTTTGCCTAACACAAGGTGTGGACAGCTCTGAGATGTCGCGTCTCTGAAACTCACATCTGCCGAATAAATTTTCAGTTACAGGAAATTTGAGGAAAAAACCCAAAGTTATTTATTCTCTCTTACGTTATCCTGGAACAATTTTCACATGATGCTTGGTAAACAATTTTGTTCAATACAGTTCAATACAGTTTTTCAGGAATTTTCTCTTTAGGAAATAACTCAAAATTGCTCTAGAGAAGGAAGCTGCATCCATTTTTTATTTACTGGATAATGCTTTAATGGGCATGGGAGATAGGTTTCATTTTCCCATTTACCTGAAGGCATCTGAGCTCACTTTTCTCATCTGACATTTTCAGCCATCACAGGACTCAGAGCCCCATCTCTAACAGCTGTGAAATTGCAGACAATTTTAGCAGATCAATTTGATCCTGCCCTATATAATTTGCCTAATCAAGTGATAATCTAGACTAATCAATAATTGCAAACAAATATAATTACAATAGTGTAAGTGTTCAGTGTGGAAAAAACACAAAAAAAAGGACATGACATATAGAATATTTTCTGAACACCTAAATTTCATATAGAATTCTGCAGGAGTTAGAGATAACTGCCTTTGATAATCAGATCACCAAAATGCAGACAGAAGACATCTAAATTACAGGGTGCAGCTGCGTACTTCATTTATTATCTATTCTAGATCTGAGAGGGAGGTGAGAATCCCCAAAATACCAAAGACTGTAATCACCATGATCATTATTAATCTTTTCTCACCAGCTGCACAGCAGCAGACAAACACAAAACTTTGCTTTTGGCACCTGGTTAAACCCTCATCCATGTCCTGTTGTTTCAGGAATTGGAGAGAAGGCTTATAAGCAAATAGAATAATTTCAGTTCCTCTAAATATGGAGCATTTTGATTTACTTTTAAGATGAAAACCAGACTTAATAGTTAGGGGGTTATTTTTATACAGTGGAAAATTTACTGGATGTTCTATCATACTGGAGGTATAACATAAATGGAACATTTATTCATTTTTAAAAAATATTTTAAAATATACCTGCTTCAAGGTCAAAGTAAAAATCTTAGTGAAATATTGCTAACTGCAGGGAAATTATTTTTAGAAAAATTTAAGATTGCTCCAAAGAGGAAATTTATGAGGTCTGTGCAGAACAGCTAGAAAACGGGAAGAAGTTAGTGTGCATTTGCTACCACGTAAAAAACAAATTCAATTCGTAAAACAACACCAATATGAGCAACTCCAATATTTCTTTGAATATATCCAAACAGAAAAGAAAGCTTCTACTAATGTACAGAAATTCATACTTTTCTGTCTAGGTAATTAGAAGGATGAAAAAACTCTAAAATCCTGCATAGGAAAAATTATATTGAGAAAAAGAGTTTATCTGCCCTTAGCTTCTTGACCTAGGTCTGCACAATCTGCATTTTTCTGGTGAAATGTTCAAATGTAAAGCAACTCATAATTGGCTCATGAAAGAAAATTCAAATCTTCTCTTTTTGTCTCCCTTAAATGAAATAAACCAGCAAGCACTTATGGAAGAACCTTAGTTATTGTTTTTCATTTAGAATTTTTATTGATCTGTGGAAAGAGGAGGCGAGGATTTTTCCCTCTCTAGGACAGCAGGTCCTTCCTTCCAAGGACACCAAACTCTGATGCTTAACTTAGGTTGTTTCCATCTGAACCAGTGAGTTTATTTAGTGAAAAGGAAGTCTGATGCAAAATTATCTCTGGACTACAACATGAATATTGTGAGCAGTACAGTCTACAGCAGCAGACAAAAGTGGAACAGCTGCTGAGATTTTCTTCAGCAGTCATGCATTTTAGGTAGTTTAGTAGGGATTTATGAACTTACAGTGACAAAAATGATTCTATTGATTTAAACTACTCAAATACCTCATTGTAATACCTGTGGAAATCAGTAAGATCCTGACCTAGGCAGCTGAAATTTTTGGCTGTTCAGGGATCTCAGTCTGATTTATTTTTGTTTCTTGGAAGGGTTGAGGGGTTTACCTGTAAAATGGGGGGCATGGAAGAGGAATTTCCATTTTCCAATATTATGCTGCCTACCTGAATGAAACATAGGTGCTTGAGCTGGAACTCCATCAATACAAAAAAATAAATGAAATGGAATTGGAACCTGAGCCTCTTTGATAAGGTATTCAATGACTCTGGGATGCAGAAGCACAGGCTGGGATATTTATCATTTGATTTAAATATCCTCTACAAGGTTTACCAGGGCCATGGCTGAGCCAGCACTCCTTTGATTATGTGACTGTTCAGCAATGTGTCAGGACTGGGGAGAAGGCACTCAGGTGATGCTGAGTGGGTTTAGTGTAGGAGAATAAGGTGGAGAGTTGATTCATGGAGCTATGGTATTGATCTAGTTAACATTCTTTAATCATTCTTACATATTTTTATAATTATTACCTTTTGTGACAGAAGTGCAGGCTGCTCCAGAGAGCTTGGCTTTGGTTCATTCTGCTGTGGTTACTTCTCACCTGTGGATGACTTTCACTGGCCCCTTGCTCTTCTCCAGCTCTGGGAGTCATTTCTGTTTTTGCACCTCCACTGTGTTGCTGTGGTTAGCTTTTTGTTCTCTCTGAGCACGACAAATCCTTCCTGTGTTATCTTGATTTCCTCTAAATTTATAACAAATTTCATCATCTTAGAAAGCCAAAAATTTTCATATTATGCAGAGAGTGAAAGGAACAGTCTACTTCTCTACTGACCATTACAGAGTTTGATTTGTGGGCAGAATAATAGTGCCATCATTGCTATAATTTATTTACTTCAGGGTAGAAAACATAGATTCTAACCAAATTTCTTCCAAGGAATAGTCAGAAAATGAGGTTAAAATCCTGACATGAGAATTGATCAGATATTTTAACCAAGGCATTTTTAGGCGTAAATGCTGCTAGTTTTTAGCCACTATTTGGTATATTTGTAAGAATATGCCCCTTCCAAAACTAGGAGTTTACCTCATAATGGAATATCCTGGCCAAAATGAGAGAGAACATCCCACAGCTCAAAGCACAGAGTAGCCAATAGCGTAGTAGTGGTGGTCTTCCAAAAGACAGGTGACCAAAATTCTTGCTGGATACTGACTTGAAAAGAAGCCTCACCACCCAAATCAGTGTCCTGTAAGATGTCCAGGTGTGTGCATAAGGAAGAGAACAGATACCCACCTTTTCCCAATCTAATGGGAGTTCAGAGGGACACTCAGTGCATCTTTAGTGCAGTGCCCCAGATCCTTCCTGCCTACCACCACACTCCTTGCAAAGACAATTGGCAACTTCCCTGACAAAAAATGTATCTTTCTATAACTGACAATTTATGACTCTATTTGCAATGAAACATCTGCAATTTAGTGGTAGACCAGTCTGTATATTCTTGGAAGCTCAACTACCTGTGTGGTGAGAGACGTTCAAGGAATTTGCCATTGGAAAATGACTTTGCAGTGTCTAGATATGTGGTATAAGAGCTTATGTGTTAAGAATATTTAGAGTCATTTTTATCACTTAAAACATATAAGGGGAAATTTTTAAAATATATTATTTACAATAAAGGAAAATATTTATGAAACATATTCTTCTATCATTAAATCTATATGTACTGTTCTTTTCTATCTTAAGGCTGAACAAGCATCATTTGCCTTTTAAAAAACTTATTCTCTTGCTGCTTCTTCTTGGTCTGTGTGACATCCCACACTGAAACAATGTTCAGATAATTGTCTCTCTTCCTAAATTTCTTGAAAAATGTTTTTATTTTGTACCTTAATTAGCAAATTCCTTGCTTAAGACCTTAGCATACTTTCCCCATTTGAAAGAATTAAAGGGTTTATTTTTAAACAGACTTTACAGAGAGTTTACTATGAAGTCTAAACACACCAGAAAACTGATTTGAGGATTGGTTGCCAATAATCCTGTTTTGTTATTATTAGGGGAACCACAAAAAGACAAACCACAAAATTTTTTTTTGTCTTTCACTGTTCAAACTACACAGAAACAGGGTGGCATTTAGCCCTTCAACCTTATAAATAAAAGAAAGAAAAAGAAAGTATCACAGAAAACATCTTTGCTAGCTGCTCTCAAAATCCATCCTCTTCCTATGACTATCATGACCAAACATTTCTGTCCTATAGCCTCCCTTTTCCAGACCTTCAAGCAGTTTTTTATTGCAAAATCTAGATCATTATTTACCCAAGCCGTATTTTTTGAGGTACTGCATTTTGTTTTCAGCAGGTTCATTCTTTAGCATCACAGAGATCAATGCTGGATGAAAGACAGCAGGCTACCTCTCCATGGATAACAAAATAATTCAGGGATTATACAGTACCTTGTCATCACAGCACAGCACAGGTCATCTCTACCACTTATCACCAGCAAAGCCAGGCACCCCAGCAGCAGAATCACCAGTGCTCTCATTTGTTTTAGTAGTAGGTATCACCTTTGACCGTGCAGCCGAATTTCAAACTATCATTAAAAAATCATTACAACCCCAAATGGGAAATTGTGAACCTATGCTTCATCCAGAGTAGTTTTCCTGAGCTCTCACAAAGATGAGAGCAGCAGTATCAGTAATGTAAATAAATTGCTGTGCCATACCATCGACATTTTTATTACGGGTTTCTTTAACCCAGCGCTTCTTTTAAGCCTCTCTGAAGCACAGAGAACTCCTTTTTACACATTGAGAGACTGGGGATACTATGTAAAGCTGCACCAAAGATGCTTCTTTATGCAGATCATTATTGGTGCCATGCTATTCATTTTCCATGAGGTACTTCATTTTGAAATGCCTTGATGCCCTGAACCTTAATGCTTCCTTTGAGAACTCCAGTACCTCTAAATTCCATGAACCAGTCTTTGTGTAAATGCTTTATATCACTCTTCAATTGCATACACACTTAACTAAAAATAGTTAACTTAAAACAGGCTAAACCTGATTTAATGGATAGCCAGTAAGAAATGTAATTGACATCACAAACTTCTTTGGGACATGTATTATGTATTTTACAAGAAAGAAACAATTTTCTTCTTTGAGTCTGAAACTTTTCATTTCCTGACCAGACACAGCTCTTAGCCTCTTTTGCAGCCAACTTCTTCTAAATGGCCCAGTGTTAACCAGAGTGAAAAAATAATGGTCTTTCTTTACAGAAAACCTGAGATTTATGTGTGTGTATCAAGTAGACAAAGCTACTCAATGCATTGACATGTTTCTTACTCAAAGCACACAGAACAGCGTCACCCAAAGAAACTGTTTCATCACATTTGCTTAGCAAAGTCTAACTCCTTTCTTATGAAAGTATGCTGATAGGATTGCAGTAAGAAGCCTAAAATTTATATCACATTTCAATCCAGGTAAAGGCCCTACCCATATAATCTAAAGGAATTAATGCGTTTGTCTGCCTGTCAACGTACTTGCTTGAAGAGGGAAAGTTCTGCAGAGCCTTTTTAGAAATTAAAGATTTTAGTTTTCCCAGAAAAATAAAATATTCAATTACAAACCATGAATAAAAATTTCTTTGGGGAAGATCTATCTGCATGGAAAGTGCAGCTTCCTATAGCTGTGAACCCAGCCTCATGAATTTAATGTTCAAATTCATAATCAAAGGTCATGTAAGGATTCTGGCTGAGGAGTGCCTACTCATTTAATTCTTTGAGCTCCCTGGAGACAAAATCATTACCAGGATATAAAACAGGCCAGACTCTGGTGCTTACCAGCATTATCTACAACATCTGATCACACATTTGTGATGCAAGGAGGATCCTCCATAGGGCTGATCCCTATAGGTGACAAACAAATGTACAGCTCTTGCCGACATGTAGGATCACTCCTGCCAAGGCTGACATGATCCTGCAGTGTGGCACAGCAGCTTCTTATGAAGGGCAAGTTTTCTATTCCTTCCTCAAGGGGGGACTCCTCATTATGCACTGTTCTTCACGGAGACTGTAAGGAATGTTCATTATGCACTGTTCCTCACGGAGACTGTAAGGAATGTATCTCCCATTCCTCTCTGGTCCCTCTGCAGAATGTTCCTCTGGTGTGTGCTCCCACTGACCCCAGAGAATGAGAACATTGAGCAGAATGGGGTGATGAGGGTAGCAAAGGGATTCATGAGGCTCTTCTGGAGCGATCCTAGGATATTTGTTTACATGGCTCCTGAAAATGACACTGCACTTTCTGGATTTGGAAAAGCTGTCCCTAATCTTCTTGGAAAGTTCTGTCTTTCTATTCATTCTCTGTGTAGGATTTGATGAAATTCTTGTGTGTTTTCAGCTATAACTATTTCCTCTTGCTTTTGACTTCCAAAGTGTCTGCAAAACTTTCTTAGTCAAAACCAGCACAGGAAAATACTCAGAGTGCGAAGAGGATTAGAAGCAGAAATGAGGTAAATATTGTTTCACTCCATTGAAGGTGGTAATAGATAAAACACAGGAAAAACAAGTATTGTAATCTGGAAGTTTGAAAAAAGTTGTATAAAAAGCAAGTTACCTTTTTAAGGAGAAAAACAAGTGTTTTCTTGCCTGCTATTTTCTGGTTATGCAAAATGCTGATTGAGATTTAAAAAGAGAGAATTTATTTACAATTCTGATGGAGGAGTAGGTGTTGTAAACATTGTGTGAGTACAAGCATGATGTGGTCTGGGCTGCTGGAGACTGTCTGGTGTACTGTGCAAGGAAAATGCAGAGCCTTGCTCACCAAGCTCTGCAGGGCTCAGCTCTGCCCTGCCTGGCACTGACCAACCCCTGTGATGTGCTCTGGGCTCTGGCTCCTGCCTTGGGAGGGCTCAGCTGTCCTGCTTGAAGAATACAATTAATATGTCGCAGTTGAGGCGGTTACAACGCAAAGCAGAGACTATGAGCAGTTTCAGTTGGCAGCACTTTATTTGTGAACATGGCTGATCTTTTATACAGTTTCTAATTGTTTACTTTTCTTCTACTTTAACTATTGGCTACAATAAGTCAATACTATGCTATTGGTGAAAAGTTATAATGACTCCACTTAACTTTCTAAAGATGCTTCGTCTAGCTGCAGAGTGCTCTTATCTTTCTTCTCTCGATCTCCTTGGTTACGGCCTTGGACAAAGCTCTTTATCAGCTTCTTCTTACTTCTCGGCTTCTTCTCACTCTTTTAGCTAACAGGCCCGCTGTTAGCCCCTTCCACATTAATATTTCTATGCTATTTTGCAAAGGAGGGAGAAAAGGATGAGAATAGATAAGTATTTATTTCCATCTTATTGAGAAAAAAAGGTAAAGGAGGAAGGGTTTTGCTGTGGGTTAAAATGTGTCTACAATGCAGCAGGTTTACTGAGGGACCTAAAATGAGATCAGATGCTTCTAATGCAATTGAAAAGAAGACATAAACTCTCTCCTGTTACGGTACTTGTGTCACTCATGGCACTGCAGCAATAGGAAGAAACCCAGGAACTGCATGGAGCTTCCAGTCCCAGCCTCTGTCAGATAAAATGTGCTCATTTATCTGAGGGCAGGATTTTGACTGCCTGTCATGTGCATGTAATCTATGATAAAGGTTCTGGACACTTAAGACTAAGTGTTTTAGACAAAGCTATCAAATGCATTGTGAATGACCAGAGCTCCCAATCTGATGAAAAAATCACAAGCAAGAGACTATTTTAAAATCTTTGAAATATTTTCACTTTACCTTTGTTTGTGCTGTATTTCGTGGTTGTTTCCAAGAGCTGAGAATTATATTTTTCTAAAGAAGACTTAAAATGGAGATTTTTATGTTTCCTGTTTGTCACTACTCCAACTGCACTGGAACCCAAGAATATTCTGCATTTTTCCAAACAAATAAAGATAACTTGCATCAAAATAATCAATGCAAATTTACACATACATTTCAATATAAATGTAAATAATTTTGAGAACTTGCTCCTGTTTTTGTGGGTATTTACTGTAGGATTGATAAGTATTTGCAAATGAGGTGCCACGACAGGAGCTGTGCAATTCAATGAAGCATTAAAAAAAAAAGATTAATTGCCCATTTTACTTCTTAAACTCCTTTCTCTTCTCTACCCCCTTGTTCAGTTGAGTGCTTGCTGTTTTTCACTGAAAGATCTAGGAAAAAATTCTACTTAATTTAAATAGAGAGCTCAGGTATTTTTACTGATATCTATAATCCCTGAAAGCAATATTGCTTCTGGAGTCAGCTGAATAGATGCATGATATTACTATTAAACATATATTTATTAGGAGCTTCCCATCAGGTAATCATGGGAATAAAATATTATATTAGACCTATTCTCTTGAAAATATATACACTCAAAATGGTGGGCTCAAGGAACTCACATATATAAATAATTTTTAATGTTACTTCAGTGGCCAAATCCAAGCACAGCTGCAAAATCAGCCACCTTAGAGAGAATGTTTCAGATTTGATTTACAATTCATCTCAAATCCCAGAAAAGCCATCTGCATCTGGTTTTACCAGTGCTTGTTTTCCTCCAATGCTCTAGTACTCTTGACATAAATGTTAGATAAAGATTTTAGCAAAAGATCAGATTTATCATATATGCATTTATTTCAGGGACATTATTGTTTTTAAATGTCTAATTTGCATAGAGGTTTTGTGAATTACTAAGGTAAATCTTTTTTGGTTCATTTCTATTTTATTTTCAACAATAATATTAAGTGGATTAAACTGATCCTTTCTGTAACTCTACAGACGTCACTGGAGTGACATTAAGGACATATTCAACCTGTTTGTCTCATCAAGCACCAGGGAAATATGCTTGGAAAATTCTTGGAATTCAATGTCTTTTGATGCCATCTAAATATAAAATATAAATTCCTGCAAAGATTTTCCAGACTGGCATGGTTCAGAATTTCATTTCAGTAGATAATATGGAACCAAAAACCTTAAAAGATGGCAACAAAGGCAGAAATATTCTATAAAATAAAATAATGAATTATTAATTGTTTGAAAACAGTCTTGTGAGTTACTGTAATTTTGAAGAATTTTTCTTCCTTTGATCCCATCCCAAAGTATTGTATTTAAATTTTTAAAGAAGCTTAAAAAAAGACAGTAAGCACAAAATGAAACACATGAGGCTCTTTTTGAATATCAGGAAACATTTTTGCATTGTTTGGGTGACAGAGCACTGACACAAGTTGCCCAGGGCTGTTTGTCTCCATCCTTGAGGATATTGAAAAGTTGTCTGGAGTAACTGGCTCTAGGAGACTCTTCTTGAGCAGGGTGGTTAGCATCAGATGATCCCCAGAGATACGAGCCCATCTCAACATTTTGTGATTCCATGATGGGAGCCAAAGATGATCCTAAAGGAAGGACTTTTGCACAAATCTCTATTACCTTAATGTTTCCTTTCCAAGAAAAGTGAAAAGGGCCTTGCTACACAGCTGTGCTTTAATATTAGATTACAGGGTCAAGGCTAATTGGAAAAAAATTATCCATTATTCCTTGAATTTGCATTTTTTCTTTTTCTGAGAACCGTTAGATTCATAGCTCCCTTAATATTCAGTATTAACTGATTGTTCTGCCTTTGATTTTGTACAGCAAATTTATACTGAGCCACATTATTTAGACACTTTCATTAACCATTGAGACTTCTATTGTTTCAAAACTGGCAATAAAAAGCATGTTCCTTGAAATCAGCTTTGTAACCTGACAGCACTGGAAATAAACCCTGCAGTCCTTTACTTTAAAATACTGTCTCAAATCCAGCTTATGCATCTCTGCATTTTCTATTCAATAGTTTTTGTCACAAGACACAGCAAAAGATTTTTTGTCTCATTATCTCACACATTTCTCCTATGGATGCTGCATATGAACTGCATATATTTAAGAAAACAAAGTCCATTTTCCCAAAAGAGTGACAATTTTTTTTTCAAAATACAAATTTATCCTGAAACTCTTTACTCATGATCCATTTTTTCTCTACTTTTCCCCCAACTCTTCTCTCCTTGCTGAGGCTACACAGGCTCAGGTTCTGCTCTGCCTTTGATGAATTGGAGTCCTGAAGGTGATCTCTGGTGATGAGAAAAGGAAAGCTCTGCTTCAGTAGCTTTTTCATTGAAGATATTTGTGGTGTTGTGAGGTCCCCAGGATGAGGTGAGAGATGAGAATTTGACTCCAAGTTCTCAGAAGGCTGATTTATTATTTTATGATATTCTATTCTATTAAAAGAAATTATGTACTAACACTATACTAAAGAAAGAGAAAGGATACAGACAGAAAGCTAGAAAAGAATGAATAAAAAACCCGTGACTCCTCAGAGTCTCAACACAGCTGGACCATGATTGGTCATTAAATTAAAACAATTCACATGGTGGATAAATAATCTCCAAATCACATTCCAGAGCAGCAAAACATGGAGAAGCTGAAGCTTCCCAGCTTCCCAGGAAAAGAAATCCTGGTGAAGGGATTTTTCAGAAAATACCATGATGACAGATACTTCAACAGAAAATGGAATTGTATACAAATAGAATTAGGAGAATAGGAAATTTTCCTAACACATAAAAATCTTCTGAAAAATTAGTGTGTCTGCAATTGTTCTAGGAAAAGAGTATTAACTGGATAGGAACTTGCTGAACACATTATTTCTGATGTGGAGAAAAAGTCAGTTGTTGAACCACACTGTTACCACTGCCTGCACCTCTGTCTTGTAAAAATTTAGGAAAGGGAGTCCCTGATTTTTCTTGGTTAACTGTGAACACAGCCAGACCAAGGACAGCTGAGTCTTCCCCTTCTTACTTGGTGTATTTTCTGTCTGTCCAAGAGCCCAGGAAAACTTCACAGACAATACTGCAGGGGAACCAATTTGGCACTCCAAGTCTGGCCTCATTAGAACTCTCATGATCACAAAAGGTAAAATAGGGTGGTGGTGACACGATAAATCTGGGCACATTTGCAGTCCCAGATGCACAAATAGCATGAGTTCCACTATAAGCCTGGGCACATTCATTAAGATTTCAGATTCATAAATACTGAAATTTATAGATTAGTGTGATAGGATTAGGTTCAGAAATTGCCATTGATAAATCCACTGATATCAGAAATCATAAGCAATACTACTACTGCAGAATAAAGCTTATCCAAAAGGCATTCTTGTAGGGGAGGGGATGGGTACATCCTTTGGACCTCCAGTATACAGAAATAGACTCTCCAATCTTCTGTTTCCCTTGAATTACATTTATATTGTTTCCTTTAAGAGAGAAGAGAAAATTTCATAATTAGGTGGAGTTTAAGTGACTTTAGTAATTACATATAAAGCATGTACAGGTTTTTACTTTACTAACATACCTGAAGCATAAAAATTCAAATGTATTTTTGAGTTGATGAAACATGGTTCAGCTTCTGGTTGCTGTTTAGGTCATTCCTTTGGCTTAACTCCCATTACCTGCATTGATTGAAACAGAGCATGACCACAACCCCTCAGTGCCACTCCATCCTTTGTTTCCTCCTCTCCCAGGGCAGAACACCAAGTTCCCTCACAGTCCCTGCTCCTAAGGTTTGCAGACAGTTTGTTTCTGGTGAACTATTGCCAACATGGCACTTCTCCTTGCTGAGTTTTGTCTTTTAGTATTTTTCCACAATCTCTCTCACTGAAATGTTCCTATTATCATTTGGTTTTTCTCCAGGAACCTAAAAGTTATTTCAGTCAGATGAGAGAGGAAAATAGAATACATGATAGCATTGCCATCATAGCTCTTGCTTTTCTATTAAGAAAAACCAATAAAAGCTCTATTTGTATCCTGGTTTTTGCTTTATTCCTGTCACCTCTTATCATTTTATAGTCACAGTTTGCTTCCACTTCAGTGGAGTCTGAATTAAGAAAATGCTTGAGACTCAAACATTGACATTTTTGCAGTTGTCCTACAGAGCAAGAGGAATGGTCTTGTGCAGGGCCAGGAGCTGAATTCGATGGTCCTTGCGAGTCCCTTCCAACTCAGCATTTTCTGTGATTCTGTGATTAAGGACAAGAACAGCTGTAGTTTGCTGAAGTGCAAAATAAAACATGCATATCACACAGCTGGAATACAGGTTACTATATAATGCTATGATATGTTAGAAAACAGTTACTTAAATGGAGACTTGATCAAGTATTTGGTTTCAGTTTGATAGTGTGAGCAGCAGCAGGTTCACTTTCTCTGGGTTTCCAGTCAAGAGAGGCTCAGGGGAAAAAAGCTGATGCACTTGTTTGGTGTAGTCTTGTGCTTACAAGGTGTAAACATAAGGTCTGTAAACATATGTTTACATATGTTTACAAGGTAAACACATCCAGGTGTTGGGATACTCTGCCCAAACCTAGTGTTTAAATCCCATCTTTGTAAAATGAATCTGATTGCCAATTTCCTGAATCTGTGCTTTGGCTCTTCTCAAATTTTGAAATTTATATATTAACCTTTCAGATCAGGAGTTGTCTGTGCTTAGTTAAATATTCAGTGTAATCACACAAGGTCTAAGGTCTTTCCTACGTATTTAAAGCCTTTTATGGATTTTCTTTTCCAAATAATTTTTGCTTTTAGATATATTAAATTTTGGGCGCATGAATTTCTTAGATTCACTGTGGTTTTTTCCTGCTTCACCTGTTGCCAAATCACAATTGATCAGTTTAAAAAAATGAAAATGTGCTGTAAAGTTTTAAGTTATATATCAAATATTAGCACGCAGCTGAAAAACAGCTTTTATCACGTCTGCCTGTGATTTTGCCAAAATACAATGAGAATTAACATTTTACTGGCTGCTAAAAAAACCAAAAACAAAAACCAAGCCAAATCCCAATAACCCCAGAAAAATAAGCACTGTAGAAACAGCACTGGTGGCATTCATTTAAACATCAGTGTAATGTAATATAATGCAGCGTAAACTTCAGATACTGCTCTCGCCCTCTCTGGTGACTGTGAAAACATTTGCTAATTGTCTGTACTCCCACGATCCTCCCTCCTTCTGCTGAGACTCCCCATCAGCAGCTGCATAATCATCAGTCTTTGAAGTCAGCAGCAGTCTGCTAACAGAGCAATTAGTTGAAGCACCACGAGCCAAAGGTGGGAGATGTGTTCCTTTTTTTTTGTGACATATAAAAAGCACTTACAGGAACTTGAAAAGATTAATAATATACACATGGATTTGCTACATGCTTCTATTTTTTCCTGTTTGAACACGGTGAGTGAATGCCAGCTATCATTATCTGATAAGAGGGTTGTCAGGCCACAGAAGCTGGTGTGTCAGATCCCAGGATCCTGACCCACAGCACACATCATGGGGCATCAAGAATCCACATCTGAACAGCTGAAATGACATTCATCTGACTGAATGTAGTAATTTCATATTGTAATTTATATAAATTTAAATTTTATATAATTTAAATTGTAGTAATTTATATTTATCCATATATCTATATGGACTTCTATTTTTGTCAATGGGAAGAAATAGATTTATTGCCTCTTTAAAGTGCTTTATTTAAAGTACATGCATAATGGTGCGCAACCATCCATAGATAATTTTATGATATTAATAAAAATGGACATTGTCATTGTATTTGTTGGAACTCAAAATGATCTTTCCTGGACATCTGGATATAGGAACAATATTTAGTATTTCTGGGTAATAGCAAAAACCTGGTTAAAAGATAATTTCTCAGAATTTTTACTGTTACCTGTTGCATTTCAACAATCATAGGAATACTTCAAATTTTGGGAAGCCTTGAATATGATTTTATTTCTTTTCAAATCCATAAACTTCAAAATCATCTCTACCAAAAGCCTTGCAGCTGCAGCAGTTATGTGAAAAGAGTCCTTTCAAGGTGGTTGCATTGAATGAGCTCATCAAGGCACCTTTACAGATACTTCCACAGTATATGCTTCTCTTTTTAATATATTTAGTGAAGAAAAGAGGGATAAATAATAGCATTCAATAAAATGTTCAATAATACTTGTTTGTATTAAGAATTATCCATTTGAAATGAATGACAAGAACAAAACATAACCAAAATTACATAATTATGCCCTGATAATCCAGTCCTTTTAATTAATAATTTATTAATAAAAAATTCTTTAAAAGAAAGAGAAATGTAAAATCATGTTTCCATCTCCATCTGCCTCTCATTTTTTATCTTATGCAAAGTCTCAGATCATTTCAAAGACTGGAGGCAGATGACAGCGAGCTGAAGAATCACCTTTGCTGCAGAGTAGAGGGAAAGTGAAGAAAGGAAAAAAATAGTATGCATATTGCTATTATGTGATATTCAGTGCAAACAGAACTCTAGAGAGATGCCCAAAGACAGCACCTCTTTACTGAAATGATTTGCTATATTCACACTCTGAGCCACAGATGCATAGCTTAACTAGCACATCTTCCTTGTAAATGTGTTCTACTGCATCCACTACAGCTTAGACAATGCAAACTGACTTTGTTCCTCTTGACAGAAACGTTTAATTATTAAAGTGCAGCATGTTACACAAACAGGCTGGAGACATATTAGGCTGCATTTTATTGAACATAGAACATTTTCTGATGTGAATTTTGTCTTAAATTTGCAATTAAAAGTCTGGTCAGTGGACATATTGTATTAA
The DNA here is from genome assembly GCA_035048045.1 of Chlorospingus semifuscus. NCBI lineage: Eukaryota > Metazoa > Chordata > Aves > Passeriformes > Passerellidae > Chlorospingus > Chlorospingus semifuscus. The sequence continues at coordinate 103,213,265 of JAWWMS010000001.1, forward strand.
TAATCATGGAAAGCTATTTTATCATGTATGGAGAGACATGGTACTACTGTGTGGACCGTGGTGTAGTTTTAAGGTATTTCCTCTTTTTGATAAACAATATGAAAGTATTCCCTTTTGCCCTCCCCCCTATTAAAAGTTCTAAATAAAATAAAGGTATGAAATAGCAGTACAGATGAGTATGTCATTGGCGTTGTAGTAAAAATGGAACTTCTGTCCCATGAAGAAGGAGGTGTAGAATGCAGCAGGCCATGGTACTAGAGCAGAGAGAAGTGAGATCTGAGAAGAGTCCTGAGAGAAGGGTTTCAGCTAGGTGCATTTGTTCTAAGACAAAAAATTGCACTGATGTTCATGTCTAGGAAAATAAATTTTGTCCTGAAAGTTTGCTTTTTATTGCAAAGTTGGAGGTTTTGTTGTTTTTCCTCAAAGTGGGGGAATCACTCTTCATACGGTATATCTAAAGAATAAATGTTGTACTTTATATGAAAGTTACCTCTGCATAATTTCAGGACATAAAATTTCCTCCTGTTATTCAAGCCTAGCAAACAGGTTGATTTAACAGAGGAGTTAAATCAAGCTTTATTCCATACATTTGTACAATTATGATTTGTGTTCAGTCAAGTGAGAGAGTATAACAAGGTATTTAAGGCCACCATGACTTGTAGCAATCAGTCTACATAAAACAAAACAGAAATCTCTTCCCTAATCAAAGGTACATGTGCAATCATAGAGTGAAGATACTCAAATATGGAAACAACAATCTCTCTGTTAAATTAGGCAGAGAGCTCCTCTGTCTCCAGTGTGGTTTTGGTAAGTGTAGCAACCCTACACTGACCTTGTCTCATACCTTCTGAGACACTTGGTGAGGCTTATGCTCTTCTATTTGAGTGTGATATTTCTCTTTTTATCCATGCATCAACAATTATGTGGAGATCTGAGAAACTTCCAGCTCATGAACAAAAATTACTGGGGGAAGCAGGAGGAGCAAGAAGGCTTTGAAAATTCAGGCAAGGACCGGAGCAGCAGCTTTCTCTTTTCCTGCCTGATGGAGGAAGGGCTGCCCTGTAACGCAGCACCCATCCAAACTGCAGCTGCACTCCTGCCCACCAAAGCTTTGCAAAAGACAGGGGGGAAGACAAAACTGCCTCTGTCCAGACAGGTTCTTAAAGATAAAACAGTTTAAGGTGTTTTCTAAGGAAAGGTATCTTCAAAAAACAAACTTGAATACATATTTAGCTTTCTCAAAGATGCTGTTACCTCCATAGGGAGAAACCTGTTTCTCAGATTAATTTCCCATCTTATTAATTCAGAAAAGGTTATCTCTAGGCTGAGTACTGATTAGCGTTTCAGGAAAGGTAGAAAATTCTGTAAATTACAAACATTTCTTCAGAAGGAAGAGGAAGGGAGAAGGAAGAGAAAAGGTGTCTCTGCATTAGGATACAGCACATACCAAAAGGAATGAATGTTTTGAGTGAAATACGTGAGGCTGAGGATCCACTACCAACACTGTTTTGTGACCAGAGCTGGTTACTACAAATTCTTTTCTCTGGTCTCATAAAAAACCCTTTTCTAATCAATGTAGTTTTTCTCTAGAATTTGACGAGTTTGTTTATTTTTTTAATGACTAGCATAATATTGTGTCTCGATTATTTAATGAATATTTGTTAAAGATCTTCCTGGTTTTACATAATGTTACTGATTGGAAACATCCTGTCCTGTATATTAGAATTCTTTTTCCTCATGTAGAACTGGTAGTGACTTATTTTTATTTATATGTCTACACTTCCAAAGATCCTTTTAGTTGAGCACTTGTTTGCAGAGTAATCCCAGAGGAATTCCCTCCCACTTCCACTTAGCAACAGGTGTATATATATCTGGCATTACAGCAAGTAGAAATTATCTTTTGAAACTCCATCTGCTTATGTGAGAAGAAACTAGAGCACATAAACATCTCTGTGAAGATGTATTTGTCTCATGTATTTAGCTCTCATGTATTTATGTATGTTTTAGCAGACAAATTTATTGCCCAGTATTTAAAAAACTGAAAAGGTACCTATTTTACCAGTGTGCATCTATGGCTACTTTTACATCAAATAGTTTAGAAAAGGAGTGCAGTTTCAAAAAAAATCCCCATTACTTTTATTGTATATATTTTTTTCTTATCACAGACCAGTATCAGAGCACATGTAATGGATTCTTCTAGTGTAAAACTAAATCCAAATACTTGCTCCAAAAACTTTGTTAAGGCAAGTAATCATATGGAGAAGATTGTTTCTACATTTTTGTTTCCAACCTAATTTAAGAGATGTTCAACTTAAGACTGGCAGACTGGCAAAGATTTTCTGAAAAACAGGGATTTGGTGTTTGCAGCAGAGGGAGAGGACAAAATAATGTTCAATAGAAACATAAGAGAAAGTCTTAATCTCCAAAGACATTGAACACAAGCTTTTCATGATTATATATATTTCATGGGTATATTTATTTCTGTTAGAAATTTTTTTAAGCAAGGAATTGGGAGACTAGTTCACATTGCCTGAAAATCAGTGTAATTTACAGAATTTTCTACCTTTCCTGAAAGGCTAATCAGTACCCAGCCTAGAGATAACCTTTACTGATCACAAGCATTTGCCAGCACCAGATCCATGCCTTGACTGAGGAGTTCAAGGACATCCAAATCCTCCAGCTCCAGCTCTTGCTGCCCACCAGGAGAGTCAGATTCCAGTGTCCCGTTGAAGTTGTTTCACTTGGCACAAAATACCTAAATATCTTAATAAGGAGGGAAATGGAAAGTTGATTCATGTATGCAGCAGCACAGTGGAGAGACCACTGTGCTTCACAAACTGAATTTACATTTTATACCTAAATTGCCCTCATGTCCTAAAATAGAAATTGGAAGATTTAGGTTTTATGCAATTTTGGCAGAATATTTATGTTTATGGAGGGAGGTATTTACATGAGATGAAACTGTTGTCCAGTTACTGGCATTCCAAGCTTCAAACTTGTTAAAAAAAGAAAAAGTTTTTTTAACTTACAGACCTTACAATGATGATGGGCAGTTTGAAACAATAAGATAAAATTCATTTTTTTATGTCATATTCTTGCCAAATCTTTTAAAAAATTATGATTGTGCCCAGACAAAAAAACTGTCAGGAAAAAATATGGTATAATTTAATTGAACATTCACAGTCCTAGAAATACTTCTGGTGAGTTTATTCAATAAATTTAAGAAATAGAGAAGAAAATCCAAGTACAACCATGAAAACAAGGAAGAGACAAAATATAAAGCAAAGATAGGTTATTTTCTTTAAACTGGTAAGTACTGACAGGAGGATGACAATCTTCATGACATCTACAAGTGTTTGAGTTGTGATAAAGACTGTGAAGAGCTTGAAAAGCAGTAGAAGTATAGAAGGTTTAATTTGAAAAACTCACATAGTGTTTTGGGTTCTCTTTTCAAGATTGTATTTTTTTAAAGAGAACTTTGCATTATGCCCATCAAAATTCCAATTGCTCATAGATGTATCTTCCGCTACCTCTTTGTTGACATCAATGTAGCTATTCTAGGAGTTCATGTGGCGTGCTGGAGAACATCTCTTGTTTAAGAATCACTAGGAAGGACAGACATGTCAGCAGATTCAAAATAGTCTGCAACTAACGTAAAGGATGCATTTATCATCAATGAACTCTAGTTTTAGTTGCTCTCCCTACATTAAATGGCAAAAATGGAACACTTCATTGGGCTTCCAAATAAATGTATGCAAATTTGTCTTTGAGGTATGAAGGATTATGTGTTAAGAGCTACCATATGGCTGACATAAAAGTGTTTATGTGCTTAATTTAGGACATGTAAAGGCAATTAATCATTTGGATATGGAAATATTCATGTTTATTTAAAGACAAGAAATTGACACCTGCAGTTCTGAGGTTCTGTTTACAACGGCTGTTGTCCCAAGGACTCAAAGACATTTTTCTGAGGCGCATGACTCTGATTTCCTATTTCTGAATCAGCACGACTCATATTTCATTACTATTTGAAGATGAAGGTCCCCTGTCAGTAATGTCTGAGGAACATACTGTCAATAACTTCCCTCATGTGTATGGACTGCCTGGAATAAATTACTGACTCCTGAGTGTCTACACTTGTGACAACCTGTCAGCAAGCCACAGAATACTCACAGGACTGCACCAGGGCTCTGCACATGGCTCACAATTTAACCAGCAAACCAAGGGCCTGGGCTGGATGCTGCCTCAGGAGTCCAGCTCACCATGAGGTGCAGCTGAAAGGCTGAAAACGACACAGGAAGGTGAGGAAGCTGAGTGAGTGGGCGTCCCCTAGACTCCCAGGGGATGCCCACTGGGCTGCCATACCAGGCAAGGGATTTCTTTCATCCATACAGCAACTTGAGTTAAGAAGGAATACAGCAACGGGATCTAAGCCATTCTCTTTCACTGTGAGAAGGGTCTGAGGATCTTTGTTGTGCATCCATTGTGTCATGTGTCTGAAATATTTATGGTAATTCTCCTGACCAATAACTAGTGATGCAGACTGCAGGCTTTAGCTAAGAAAGGAGGAACTATGCTGGTGTAATTCTGTTTATGTGTATTTGTATATATCTCTTGCAAGCTCAGGACCATGGGTGGAGTTTTGAGACATCTTCTGTGAACTCTAACATGCTGTGAGCACTTTTTGGTACAGCACAACAGAATATAATGTTGTGATTGACATGAGAGAATTCTGACTCCCTGACCCTTATTGAAGGGATTTAAAAAGATTGAATGGGCTTTAGTGGACAAATGTCAGTGCCAGGTACTGTTTCATCTCCCTTCAGAGGTAAGAAGTAGTGTAACCTTCCATTTTTTAAAGTGTAATGCATTTTTGGACAGTGACATGCAGACTACCTGACAGCATAAGCTTGAAAGGATTCACTGATCCCTTTTACTTCTGTTTTAACGAGATGTAACTTTAATATCTCAGCGTTTCCTGAATATTTTGCAGATTTCAAGTATTAACAGAAGGAGTTCAAAAGGGCTCTGAAATGAGACACTGAATCCAGCACACCAGTCTTGGTTACCAATCCCAAGCTTCCAAAGCCAGTCAAGGTTCAGATTTACCTTAGAGATCTCTAGTTCCAGTTTCAGGAAAATTTATATCTGCATATGCTCATGGGAGAATACTTCCTCAGGATGTTGTTCATGGAGAATATTGCAGAAAATATATCATAAATAATTTTCTCCTAAATAAATTTCTTTCAGAATGGTCCATGCAGAAAATGTGAGATAAAATGTGTGTACTAGTCTTAAACCAAATTCTGCAGTCCTAGCTCTGTGATTAAAATACCTTTTTAACTTGACACTTATGAATGTCAGGGCATCTAAATTCAAACACATTTAATGCAATGCAATTGACAAAGAATTATGATTAATAGTTTATGTCTTGGTGGGATAGTACTCCCAAACTGACTATGAGAGGTTAAAGTGCTGTGTCTCTCATGGTAAAGAAACTACATGGAACTTTTACCTAAACAATGAAATTTTCATCTCTGCTGTGAAGAGGTCAAAGAAAATGGCAAGAAATCAAATGTGCAGTGGATAATAATCAGAATTAGTAGAGGAGCTGGAAAAAAAATTGTAGGTTACTTGCCACTGTTAATTGCAGGTTTTGAACCTTTTGTTATAATTCCAGACATCTCTGTAAGGAGAACCACTAATTAACCTCAATCAGTACCAAACCATGAACATGTGTATTACATGCTGGTTTTTGATAATAGGCCAGGCTGTGCTAAGAAACGAACATGTTCCAGTAGAAAGTCACTGAAAAGAAAGAAGGGATGGATACATAAAGCATGGCACTCTTATATGAGATGGCCTGAACTGTTACCTTATTCTGCAGAGGCATGAATACTCTTTTGATATGTAGGTTGTAGTCCAATTAATCTATTGATCAATGCACATTTTGTGGCTCAATAGAAAATCATCATGATGTTTAAAATTGTTTATTTCAGCCTTGCACAACTGTCACTCCTCTAGCCAAAGAATTTTAATTTTTTTTATCTCTCAGACAAGAAACATTGTGAGAACTCTGTGCTTGTGCTGAGAGCAGCTGCTCCCAAGCTGAAGGGTGAAAGGCCTTTGGCAGCCACAGTCAGGTGCTGTGAAATTGCATCCAGCTCTTCTCATGTTTTGCCATTGCCAGTAGGTAGGGATGATCTTTACAAGGCAGCAGATTTCACTGCTGTGGTAGTAAAACAAGGTAGGTGTGCAAGAAATAACCCCTGAATGCAGTGAAAGTAGGTGACAAGGCTCCCCATTGTGTGGACTCTCATTTGTTGAACTGCAGAGAATTACATATTTCTTTTGAATGCATGGTTTTATTTTACATTTCTGAGCAATCAAAAAAATGCTAAAGCATGTGCAGACCTAGATTTATGAAAGCCTTACACGTGCTCATGAAAACTTAAAAATTAGATTACATTATTATTTAATTGCCTTGTACCTACTTATTAAATCTTAAGACTTCATATTATTGTTGTTCTGAAATTTATTATTATTATGTCAAGATTAAATATTATTAGGTAAAGCCTTAGCTAGTATGAACAAAAAATATTTTACATTAGAATTAATATGTAGTAAAACTCAGTTATTTAACTTCATTTAAGTTTAAACATATGCAGAAATTCTTATTTTTCTTGAGGTGTGTATAGGAAAGGACTGAAAACAGTATAATTTATCTGCTTCTAATAACAAAGCTTAAAAAGACATTTTGGCTTCTTACTCATGTTTTAGTGCCTCATTGTTCACTGTTTATCACAGGAGTTTTAAGATAAATTCTGAGAACTTTGGATGAGACCTTTTAATTTTGTGTCTATTTAAATGTAGATAAACTCTCCAGGATGTTTTACAGTTTCCTGTAGGTACCTCCAAAAGACAGACCAGTACTCCCAGTATTCACTGTGCATGAATGAGAGAGACTCAGATGTATACAATTCAATAAATATGACTAAAAACCATAAAATCATAGAGACAAATCACCAGCTCAAGTACTAAGGTGTGTTACTGCAACTCTAACCAAACCAAGTATAATTTTGGGGCTATTTTCATTTTAGGGCTAATTCTGAGCTCATTTACTTTAGATATGTGCTTACTTGATTTAATTTTATAGGCTTAAAAATTAGGTACTTAGAAAATCGCATTCAGAGGTGTATCAAGGCAAGCATCAGCAATAGTATAAGGAAGAAAAATAATTCCTGTGTATACAGCCAGAAACATGCACCCCTTTTTTCTTCTGTATCAGCAAATTAATCCCTGAACCATTTGAAATTATCTGTTCCTGCTGCAAATGACCTGGCTCATTTCAGTTACTGACTTAGTGCCACTGATAGTTCTGGTTGTGGGCTGTGGTTTGTTGAAAAAGTGTGTACAATTTCATAGCAGGAACCTCCTCAGGAAATAAAGGCTGATGAATGAGATTCCTTTTGCATGATCAGGTGAATGCGTTGGTGTCCAGACTCTCTGGTTTTGTTCAGGACTAGACCGGTGGAATTTGAGGGAAACCGAGGGAGGCTCTTGTGCCCAGCACATTCCAGCGGTGGTGTTGCACAGTGCCTTTCTCTGTAAAAGCTTACATTTTTAAGTTTGCTGTCTTTCACTTCTAGGACTACAGCCTGCCTTTCATTTTGTGTTCAACCTGAAATGCACACACAACCCCAGACTGCTGTGGCAGTACCTTTTCTTTTTTTGTCCCAAAGTGCTGTTAGCCTCACGGCCTCATGCTGGAGGATTCAGGAAATATTATCTCACCTGTAAAGTTGGGATGTGTAGGAAATGATTGCCACTGAAATGTGAATTTTCCTTTTCCAGCCATTGCTTCGGAGTTTTTAGTTGATAAACTTATACTAGGGAACACACAAATCTTAAAAGATAACTTCAGTGGAAAATAGTGATATAGGTGGCCAGTAAGCATTTGCTGATAATGCACATGCAGAAAGGTAAACAGCCCATCAGTGAGTGCAACATCTGTGCCTGGTAAAAACACAGTCTCACATTGCAATGCAACAGTCCTGATGAAATCATATTGCTGCTGTGTAAAACATATTCAAAGGAAGATCTGCAATGGAAACTATAAACAGATGAGGATGAGCTGGGGCAATCCACACCAGTTATTTTATTGACCAGCGACTTGGAGTTCCCCTTTCCCTTTCCCTTTCCGTTTCCCTTTCCCTTTCCGTTTCCCTTTCCCTTTCCCTTTCCCTTTCCCTTTCCCTTTCCCTTTCCCTTTCCCTTTCCCTTTCCCTTTCCCTTTCC
>JAWWMS010000001.1:103221662-103244939 GCA_035048045.1 Chlorospingus semifuscus
CCCTTTCCCTTTCCCTTTCCCTTTCCCTTTCCCTTTCCCTTTCCCTTTCCCTTTCCCTTTCCCTTTCCCTTTCCCTTGGCTTGTTACACAGCGATGCTTTTTTTGCTGAATACACTCATGACCCAGGACTAACTCCTTGTCCTTGTTAACTAAGTGTTTTTGAGGACACTCATTTTATCTTAGTTGGCTTTAAAGACTGTAAATACAATAAACTAAAAAATGTCCCATTAAAAAAAGAAATAAGTAAATATGTATTCCAATGCTAATAGGAAACACTGTTGTGACAAAATAGAGCAATTTAGGCATGCACCAATATAAAATATCAGGATTCTCTATTAGTTTTTGTTTAACAGATAGTCAATATCAAGTGAGATGGCGCAGCTGTATTTTCTTATAGATTCTTCCATAGACTGAACAATTAATTGTTATTTAACAGGACATATATAATTTGTAAATATCACTGAATATTATAGATCTTAAATTATATAAATTTAATTTTTTTTACATCCCTGTGCACTAATTACAAGATCTCTTACGATTTTTTTTGCTGTCATTGTTGTCCTAAAATTGACCCTACTGGTTTTACTTTTTTGCCTTTTCCTACTCTGAAAGAAAAAAACTACTCCTTGGTGTCAGGCAGCTGCCATTTTACTGAAAAAAATATCTGTGGTCCCTCTTAACCAACTATCTCCCCAGAAGAGGTTAAAATGCATGAAAAATGAATCCAGTTGGGAATGGAAGATAATTTCATGACTGTAGTGCTACCGAGGAAAAAAATAGAGAGAAATTTTTATGATCTACCATAAATCCCCCTTTCCTCATTCCCTGTGTGCTGCACGGGGTGGGAGGAGGTGGAATGTAGAGGAGATGAGAGTGAAGGACTAAAAGTAAGCCTGGTAAGGAGGGATGCGGAAAGGCACTTTTTTAAGGTTTGTGTCTGTTTCTTACCACTCAATCTATTTTAGCTTACAAAAAAAAAATAATTTTTTCCTCAAACTGAGTATTGTTTTTCCCATGATGGCAACAGGAACATGACCTCTCTGTCTTTATGTTGACCAACAAGCTTTCTCATCACATTTTCTCCCCCTGTCTTGTTGAGGAGGGTAAGACAACACCTGTGTGGCATTTTGACCCTTAAACAATACTCCCTCAAAACAGTTGTTCATGTGATGGAGAAGATCACTAACCAGAAAGACAGACAGAGGAGAAATAACATCATTTTGACCTACAAAAATTATTGCATAGCAGTGTTCTCCATGGTTGTTAGAAGGACAAATTATGTAGACTACAATAAAGATGTTTCTGTACTGAAAAGTAAAATTATATGAGCTTGGTAAAATTTAGAACTATATTAACAGAAAATGCTGTGTCATTAATGTATTAAATGAGGAGAGAATCAATGTGACAAGTTAGAATGATAAAAGTCAAACAGGACTCCAGATCTGATGATGCTGTCCACAGCAGTACTGGAGCTGAAGGTTTCAGAACAAAAGGCCAAGCTGTGCTTTTTAGTCTCATTAAATTTTATCTGATGACTAATTATCCATGATGGGTTTCAGAGGAACAAGGAGAGGTTTTGGATAGGAGAGGTAGTGATATAAATTTGTCTCGTAGAAACAAAGTTTGAGGTTGAAAATGTATTGTGCAAAAAGTCACTCTAGCAAAACTTTTCGGGATCATATTCTAAATGGATTATATTATATTTGAGTTTAAGAGATAAGTTAAAATTCAAAAGACTAACGCCTTCTCTTTGTCTCAGCATCTCAATACTGGTATTATCAAAGTTTTAATAGATAATACCAGTATTATCAATACTGGTATTATCAAAGTTTGCTTTCAAAGTTATAGGCTTCTGTTATTAAGTCAGATATCAGACTTTACGTTATGTTTTTTCTGTCACTTTAATTTCTGATTAACTTTAGCAAATAATCAGATCCATCTTTCCAGGACAGTCACTTTATCTTTATTATTGCTATCTATATTACAAATGAATTAATTAGCATTCTCATCACAAAACCCAAGTTCATTATCTGATAAGAATAAAATTTCTTCAGATACGTCCTGAGGTATTTGATTTGTCTTATTTATATTCTCAGTAGGCAGCTTTTTTTCACTTGGTAGAGATGGGTATAAGCAAAACCTGATTCTGCTCATTACGTTCCCCTGATTGAGATTTTATTTCTCTCCTTTGTTACATGGAATCTTTATTTATTTTCCTCTTCCTTTGTTTAATTGGTTTGTGACTCCTGAGATACAGTATACTTTCTATTCTTGAGTATGAAAAACAAGTTCCAATTTTTTTAATGTTGTTTATATTCAGCAATATATTAAATTGAGAAGCTTGTCTCGGTAATAATTAAACAAAAATTTAACTCATTTAAATATCTTTTTTCTGAGATGTGTTTAGTACTGAAGTAATGATGGCCATACTACTAAATATGTACAGACAACTTAATTGGAGGGGGACAGTTCTTGCATTTAGTCTTAGCTTTTCCTCTAATAAAAGATGTACTTTTTCCGCTGTTAATCTAAAAATTTTTATCCCATCTCTATTCGGTTTACCACTCCATTCAAGTACATGCTGCAGCTTTTGCCACACCTTCACTAATATCCAAATATATGCCTCCAAAAGAAAACAGCTTATATTTAGAGTATGGAGATTTTAGGTCATTAAAATTCCTCAATAAACAAATAAAATAGAGATCTGTTTTCTGAATCACTCTACAGTATTTCCTTAGTAGCCTATGAAGTCTTTTCTTCAGAGTTAATAAAATTTTTTTTGATTATTCTAATCAGAGATACAATTCCTCTAAAGGAACCCTTTGCCACCCCACAGCCAGGCCAATAAAATATGAAAAAGCATCAAGTTGTTAAAAGAGTGAGCTCATCACAATTATTCTCTACCTTATTTCCCCATTGTACTTAGAGAGACCCATTCTTTATTCAGTTACTCCTATGAAAGTGTTCAGTGCAATTGTGAGACCCCTGAGAGCACATGAAAGAACCTCAAGGGTCCTGGCACAGGAAGCACAAATGCTACAGGAGGCCTGGGGTGATTTCCAAAGGCAGCTGTAGGCCAGATAGACCTCCAAAAACATCCTGTGGTGCCATATTGCTCATTTAAGGGAAGTGAGTTGAACCCAGGGTGTGATACAGCTTTGTCTTCCAAGATCTAGAAGCAAAAATTGGAAACTCCAGGGACTCTCTTAGAGATACTCCAGATACAAATATGTTCAATTTATGGGACTGGACTAGAAGTGAGACAAATGAAAATCTAATGTCTATAGTGTGGACGTCAGATCTTTGTCACCAGTTGTCCAGTTATGCAGATCCATCCTTTCCATTTTTCATGGCTTTCTTTCCATTTGGTATAGCCATGGCATCTCAGCTATTGTTGTAGTAATTGGAGATCCTGTGAAGAAAAATCATCCAGACCATAGTTCAACTGTCTGAGATAAAAAAAAAGAGTTATTGGTTGACAGTATCATTCCATCCTTTGTTCACTAACAGTGTCCTGGTTTTGGATTGCTATCGTTAGTGAAATCATTGTTCAGGGTATATAAAAGCACAACGAAGGATTGCATTCAGAGGGTGTCAGAAGGATGGAGCCAGATTTTCTCAGTGGTGCTCAGCAATAGGACAAGAGGCAATGGGCAGAAAGTGGAACACAGGAAGTTCCATCTGAGCATGAGGAAGAAGTTCTTTCCTGCGCAGGTGACTGTGGAGTGTCCCTCAGTGGAGGCATTCAAGAACCACCTGGACACAATCCTGTGTCATGTGCTCTGGGATGGCCCTGCTTGAGCAGGGAGGTTGGATGGGATGACACCACTGTGGTCCCTTCCAATCTGACCAATTCTGTGATTCTGTGAATAACAAATTCTTAAAGGCCTTTCTGGAAGTTTCCTGATAGGTTATCTTATACTGACAAGATACAGCCAGTTTGATTTAATGGCAAGCACACAGCTTGGAGCAGTATAGCTAAATCCTTTTAAAATTGATTGCTGAAAAAAAAATCAAAGTTTTGACAGTTTTTGTACTCTATACCTTGTTTATTGTTTTCTTTGCCTGTTAAATTTGAGCCATAAGTAACCCTTTCCTCTGAGGTGAGTTCAATGCATGGAGAAGTTAATGATTTATTACTTAACCTCTGCTTAGTGGGATTCACTGTGACCTGGAATGCAGTTGTATAAAAAGAGTATTCCTAAATAATGTATTTACATTTATCAGAGTACAAAGTGAGATATTGCCAAACTGAAATGGGTACCCAATGGATACCTTAGCAGTGATGTAATTCTGAAACACAGGTTTTTAGGAAAAATGGATGCATTGGGCAGAATTGATGAGTTTAAACCTAGAATGATAGCTAATGAAATGGTGAAAGAGCAAAAGGAAAAAGGCCATTGAGTCATTCAGTCAAAAGAATATTTAACACAGAAATGAGCATTTATCTAAAGAGATGAAATTTTCAGTCCAGCAGCTTCTCCATTGCATTTACAAGTCAACATTCCTCTTTCACAGTCACACCTGGGGCTCCTGGGATCTCTGTTGCCCAGCAGTCATGCTGCTGACAGCTCTCACCGTGTGCTGGCCAGCTGATTCCTCCTTCCCCCAGACAGGGCGATTCCTCCCACACCAACCTCTGCAACAAGGCTCACATCAGAAACAGGGCAGTGAGGGGGACAGAGAGGCTTCCAAGGCTTCAGCTTGTGCTGGGCTCTGCAGATGACCAGAATGCATATCCAGGTGATACCAACTGGGAAGTGATTAGAAATCCCAGAGTAGCAATATAACTAAGGGTTTGTTTGTAGTATTATTGTAACCCTCAAAGAGTAGATTTTGCAGTGATTAACTCTCTTTGTGCAGGTGTAAAGGTATTTTTTTCAGTTCAAGTGCAACCCACTTCAGATGGCTCAGACCAACTCACTTTACCCAAGAGAAGAGGCTTAACTTTCCAGATCAGCTGAGTATTTCCTTCAAACAGAAATTGAGACCTAGAGTGTGAGGATTTCCTGTGAAGCTGCTAGAAAATCTGGCTAATTATGATTGTATTGGACTAGAGCTGAATAGTCTTAGAGTATCTTCAAGGAAGACGTAATGATCTTGATCTTCAGCTTTCTTCACCTTTTGATGATGAATGCAACATAGCTCTGGCCACATTTTCCCTGTATGTCCTTCAAGAGCTTCTTGACATTCATCAAGTCCTTTAACATTGTCAACTTAAGAGGTACTCAGGCTGTGTTTGATATGAGTGTTTTATTTACATAATGGACTGAATTTATAGAGCAGAAAGAATAGCACTCCAAGTGAAAAAGAGGGGGAAAGTTAAAAGCAACCCCTAAGTTTGCCTCTTCATTATTGAAAGGATGCATCATTTCTATAGGCATGCTACAACTTGAGTATGTCAGTAACTGAAAATAGATCACAGGCAGGGGAAATATTTCTCTTTGCTTGTTTTATAATGGCTTCAGAAGAGCTAAACAACTGCTGTAAGCATAGTGCTTACCTATTTAAATCTCCATTAAGCAGCAGTATTGTTTTCCTTCTGCAACACTTAGGTGATGATGAAAAAAAGTTCTCTAGGTAATTATGATTATATGGCAGCATTCTCTATATCATAAGGTAAATTTGGAGATTGGTATATTAATGATGGGGTTTCTATAACAAAGAAATGGATGCTCTTACAGCCTCATTCAGATATACTTTTGTTCTGTAAAGGTTTTCCTGTCCTACATAAAATGGACAAAAAGCAATATCTTGGCTGACAAGGAATTGAACTAAATCTGCTGGTTCTTTCACTTGTCACACTATATTGGTGGTTTGAGCAATAATCTACTGACCTCAATTATGCCTGGGAGATGACCTTCTCATTACTGCCATGTCTACAACTGCAAGATGGACAGAAATCTTAGCTGTGGATCACTTAATACATATTCAGCAAATCACACATGTTTCAGCACACATCCCATGTCTTTTAGTGACGCTGCTGTTAAAGTAGATAATAACACGGCGCCTAAAGTGCTCTTGCTTTGAGGGCCTGGGAGACAGTTTTAATAGGCAGCAATTTATTGGACTTATTCTTCAATATACTCTCTTTTGCTATTCTTTAAAAGTCCCACTTTCTGTGATGCATAAGCATATTTTTCTGCTCATCCCTCCTAATAAAGAATCACTGCTGAATTTCAGATATGGCCTTTTTTTTTTTATTTCTCTGAGCTTCTTCCTAATCCATTCTCTCATCTCAATTAGAGTCAAATCTGCATTCTGTTTAAATGATAATAGGTTAGGAATCCAGTACAATTAATTATTAACAAGACTTGGTCATAGAAAATTAACTTGCTGGGTTTATTTGTCATTTGCACAGATTCTTTCTTCTCTCTTGGCTATGTGACAGATGGGACACTAATAATCAAAAGCTTCTATAAACAGCTCCTGAAATGCAAGTTATTCTTGTTTGAAAATATCAGGCAGTTAAGACATGAACATAATATGAAACAAAACAAATTCAAACTTCAATATAGCGTATAATTTCCTAGCAGAAAATGTATGTGAGCAGCTTACCTATATCCCCATCCTTTCAATATTAATTTTAAATAGTTCATCTTGGCAAGACAGGGCTTAAAGAAAAGAAAAGCAGAGCAAATGAAATGCAATAAGTAATAACAATAATAACATAACCATAAGCACAGGAACACATTTAATGGAAGAATTAATTTAGAACTAGAAAATTTTGGCAACTCCCAGTGTGAGATCAGGGAAAGAAGATCTCTGTGGACTTTCACAAAAGTTTAAAGGGCAGCAGTTATTCAGCTCTTCTAACTCTGTCTTTCTGACATGAACTGCAACCTGCCTTGTCGACACCTTCCATAAGAAAGAAAAAAGATGTTTCTTAAGGCTTTTCTTCTTATAATGAATTGTGACCAAGTAGTAGATTCAACAGTTCAGAAGAAATGCACAAGGTGGCAATGCAAATTTCTTATCAGAACATTTTTGGAACATGCTAATCAGTCACGATAATCAACATGACCAAGAAGTGAGAGCACTGAGTATCTTTTATTGTCTTTGCTGGAGAATCTGACTCAGGTCACTAATTTAAAAATGAAAAAAAAAACAAAACACCCAAACAAACAACAACCCAAACAACAAAAACCAAATAGATATGGTTTGAAAATATTCTAATTTTCAGGCAAAAATCAGACATATAACTTTAGCCAAACACAGAAATGTTGTGAAGGAGCTTGTAGGTTTATCATAATCAGTTTTTTGGGACAATTTGAAATCAGTGATGCTGACATGGTACGATGCAAAAATATGTATTGGAAATAAAACATTACCTATTACTGAAAACTGTTAGCTGAAACCTGAGGCGGTATGAGGCCATATCACATTCTAGTTCTCTAATCTATTGTGGAAGAGACCACTGTGCAAACTTAACAAGTCCTGGCTTAACAATAGTGCTTCCAACAGATCCATACAATACTATTAAATAAAAAATTCCTCTGTAGGGATCAGTCAGGAGAGGGCTGATGTTACAGCAGTCTGGCTACGTGCAGCTAATGGTTCAGAGCAAACCTTCTGGGATGCTTGTTCTAGTATCAAAGTCTTAACAGAGCATGACCTTGAGTGGAGAAACAGGCAATTTGTGAGAGACCTCGGGTGTCAATGCTTGCTCAGCAACACTTTGAAAAGATCCACATGTGCAGGTCACATTATGTTTGAAATCTGCAGAGGAATAGGAGCCTATATTCAAGCAGAAACATCCTTATGTTTCAACCTAAATAATAGAAATACTGTATAATGTGCTGCTATTTTTACCATTTAGGATTTTTCATGTTGCTCTCATTTAAAACCTACAATGCATATGAATCCTACAGTTTCACAAAGAAGCCTTAATTTTGTGCTCGTGTTTGTGCTATAATGAATAAATATTAATCTCCAGAGGAATGCCTGCTAGATTTGTGTAAGATACCCTGGAGAAAATTTACAAAAGCTGAAGGAAGAGTCAGCAATTTGCATATAAGGTACATCTTTTTAAAATGCAATAAGGCTTGATCAGACATTGAGAAGAGATTTTAAACACTTGAAAAAGATCTTCCTGTTTTGTCATAGCATTTTAGTTTTAGGTACTCCAAGACAAAATTGCAGAGCTCAGAGAAACTCATGAATTTTTGTTTTTCTTTTAAAGATGTCCTTGCAGATCTTAACATTTGCAGCATCCCTACTGGCCAGAGAAAAACCAACCAACGAAACAAACCCCCAAGTTTTGGGGTTCATAAGGATAGTGGAAATGTCATTGGACCATCTTGTATTCACAGACACCTTTTGACTACATCACACATGGCATAAATAGCCATAGTATTACTTGTGCAAATGAAGAGTAGAAATACTGCTGAATGATGCAGTTCAAAAGGCTTAGTTTTCTTTGTAAGTCTTAAATAGTAACACTTCCTGCATGCTGTTCTTGAAATATTGACCATCAAGCACTGATCCTAATTTTCTATCTAATCAGGGTAGAGAAAGCATGCCTGTAGCAAGTCATCTGTCACAGAGTTCCATTAGCAGATTTCAAATATTGACTGGCAAAGAAGTATTCACTTTCCTGAGATTAACAATCTATAGGATAATATACAATGTGTCTACAATAGCCATTAATGGAAAACTGATGAAGATAAATCTAATTTGTAACAAAGTTACTGGTTTGCAAACACTTCATAAATAAAAGACAGGCCTAACTCAATGCACAGTTCCTAATGAGTATTTCAACTTTATTGATGCCAAGAACTAAAGTAATACCTGCTATGAAGAAATAATATTGTTTTAGCTGTATGGATTAAAGTTGTAACAGTTTCCTTGTGATCTTCTTTCAATAAACTCTCCTTACTAAATCAACATGTTCTACAAGTTTATAAAGCTTACTGTCTCATTTCAGAACACAATCAAAACTGGGAAGTGCAGGTATCAGCTCTTTTATGTTTACAGATCCATGTAAGCCTAAAAAACATAGGTGAAAAATTTATGTATATATCAAAATATTTGCATTTATATTATTTGTCAAGATGAACGTTACTCATGGATAAGGAAAAGCACCCAATTATTATTAAAAAGAGTTTTAAAAAATATTAATAACGGGAGTTATTTTAACACTGTAATAGAATTTATTCTTGTGCTACTGAAACCGGAAATCTAGCATCCATTTCATTGTTCCTCCTTTGACAAAATTTAACAATTCGTCTTTTGCATGTGTTTATGTCACTGTAGTAGTTTAATAGATATTTACTGTCTCTTCTTTAAAAGTTAAGTAGATATTTACTCAATTCCCATTTCTTCTATTATAAATCTCTAGAGATATTTTGTTGAGCTCCCCTCTCAGTAGTCTCATCTTGAGACTGAACAGGCCCAATTTCTCCAGCCTTTCCTCATAGAAGAGGTGCTCCAGTTCCTTCATCATCTTTGTCAGTCTCTGCTGGACTTGCTTCAGGAGCTTGAAGTCTCTTTTGTACCGAGAAGCCCAGAACTGGATGCAGCACTCCAGACTGGCCTCCCCAGGGCTGAGTGGAGGGGCAGGATCACCTCCCTCAATCTCCTGGCAGTGTTCCTCCTCATGCACCCCACATGCCCCATCATTTCCTGCAAGACAAAAGAGAACACAGCTTGTGCTGGAGATCCCTTCCCCAGTTATCTCCAGGGCCTGGGGTCAGTTATTGCTCATCTTATGTAAAAACATAGGTAGACTTTCAACACCAAATCTGGAGACATTAGGATTGTCTTTCATTGGTATCCTTTCACCTGTGTACATGCTAAGACCAAAAATGTGATCATCATCATTATCTAAGCCTGATTAGGTATTTTGGAAGATGGTGTATGTCCAAGGACAGGACTGCAGAGGGGAAGACTTGGGCAACCTTCTCATGGCTGCTGCTTTGCATTTTCACTCTTTGCAGAAGGTCAAGTCCTTCATCCTGCTAGATGTTTATATAGTGATCACACACTGGGTCTTTATTGCATTGTAACTTCACATAAATTTTACCTCACTTTTATTAACAGGAGTTTAGTAATTGCTGTATGTTGGTGCAGCACAGATCACAATATTTGTCTTTCCTTAGTTTTAATTTAATTTAGTTTAATTTAATTTCCTTAGATTTACATTCTTCAGTTCTCCCCAATGCCTTGATGGTTTATGAACATGTGTTGCAGGATTCATCAAAAATAAGGTATGACTATCTGTTTTCACCTGTTGATTTTAATAGAATACTCCTATAATCTTTCTAGTATGACCTCCTGAGTCTTCTAATAACAATTCTTCCACCATAATTTTAAGTTATGGAATTTTTTTGAAAGCTCTTTACTACTGACTATAAAAGGTGAAAATTAACCCTTTGGCATGGTTTTGTGTATCATATTTTGTAAGAATATTGCAAACATCTATGTTCTGACAGAGAATGAAACCTTTTTTGAAGTTTTGCATCTCTGTATATATATGAGTGAGGAAAGAGAGAGAAACTAATCTAGGGATATAGCAGTAAAAAAATATTTTAGGTTTCAATCCAATCTTATATCTACTCATTAATTTACAAACTTAATTATCCCACTAGCTATTATTCTTGTCTACATAATTTTTCCCTCAAATGTTACTTTAGTTTTCTAAGATGGAAAATACACCTACATATATGCATCTGATTGAAGAATCACAAAGAAACTGAAATTTCACTCACTCTTTACTGAACCATTAGATTAGCATAGATTCCACTTCTTTATCACTTTGTCACTTTTAATGCACATCATATTTCTGCTACTGAAGTATTGCAGGACACACTGACATTGCAGCCATCTCCCCCGCTGCTGGAGGGATCCTGAAATAATGATATGAAGAAAAATGAATAAATTAGTATTGCAATATTGTGCTGTCAGTCTCTGGAGTTTATTTTGCACTTCCTCCTCCATCTTCTCCAGGTGTCTAAAACTGTTTTGTCAAGATAAGTCTCTACCTTACAAAAAAGCTCGTTGCTACTGAGATGCAATGTGAAGATTCCTTTGAGACTGAATCCATTTTCTCCAATTAGTGCAGCTGATAAGTTAACCTACATAGCAGAAGGAATAAAAGCACACAAAAAATCCACTCCAAACTCCACCATTATTCTATAGGAATGGTAGATTTTCCTCTAGCAGATGACAAAAATGAAGCAGGAAAATTTAAGTTTACCTTGCTTACATTTTACTGTGAACCTTCTGAAGATGTATTAGCAAACATAAAAAATTAGTGTCAACTATTGCTTTTATGCTTACAAGTTTTTCTATTTTTATATTAAAATATTTATGAACCTTTATTTCCCTGGCAACTATTTAAAGATGTCCTGACTACACCAAGTTTCATTTTAAATGTTAATTATTCTATTGAGCATATTGTGGCTAGCAAAACATATCCAATAACAATCCAGTAAACTAGAAGATCTTCCAGAAGGTACTTTCAGATGGAGTAAAAATAAAAAATGAACAATAAAGTCCCCTTTCCAGACTGTCTTTAACACCATTCTGGAGTCTAAATTGTGTATGTCAACAGTACATAATCATGTATTTGATCTGGCCTGTGCTATTGATGCAAGCAACGTCTTAATAGCTTTCTCACTTTTGCTTACATTTGAAGCCACTTTAAAGTATTTCCATCTCTCTTCTTTTACAAGACCTTTTTCTGTCTTTTTTTTGACTAAATTTTTCTGTAATAACTATGGAACTGTCATCCTTAAAGGAGACCTCACCTAAAAGTGGGTTCTTAAGTGCTTTGCAGAACCAGAAACACAATTATCATGTGCCTATTATGTACTTTTTTCAGTAAGTCCAGGCTTAATTCCTTTTTTCAGGGTCTTTGATTAAAAACATACCTCTCTTGCTGCTACATTAATTTTATCAAATAAAATTTCAAATTCAAGCTCTAGCTGCACCTAATGGGGAAAAAAAACCCACTGAAAATGTTACAGAACCTGCAAGTATCATAGAGCTGCCTTCTGATTAGCTTCCTCATAAATAATGTCCATTGCTACCAGATATACTGCAAAGAAGTCCTGTTTTCCTCCAGCTGATCCCTATATTCAGAAAAAATTTCATATCCAATGAAACTTTAATTTCTCCTGCATCTCCTTATCCTATTTTTACTATCTGATATTTTCAATGAGTTTTCCACACTAAATACTTAAAAAGGATTCATGTAATTTCGTGTAATTTCCTTCGTCAATCTGATGAACTCCCCATTGGAGCAAGAAGATCAGTGCACTGCTCAGACTCTGCTGGGAATGTCCTCTGCTGTTGAAGACATCCACACCACCACCACACCCTCCCCAGAACAGTGAGGATCTATTACATCCTTCCCCATCACTCATTCACTCCAAATTTAGCAGATATGAGACCATGCCATTGAAAATCATGACTCCATATCAAATAGTTTTGTGTCTTTGTACTAATTCTCTCTTTAATGATCCATTCTCAGCTTTCAAGTGGAATTAAACACGCCACACAAATAAAGAAATAATGCAGAATGTGTTTTCTTGGGTGCAGCAGCACTGGAGAAGGGGATAAATTCTGTTTATCATATATGTAGGCATCCATCTACATACACAGCCAATGTTGTCTCTAGCCTCAAGAGGAAGAACAAGGACAATAATGTGGAATCATTCCTTTCCAGCTGGGAAGAGAAGGATTCATGGACAGATGGAAAATTCTCTACTAAGGTCATATTGTGAAAATCATCTGGAATTAATACATTTTAAGAATAATGTATTATTTCCCAGAGCTTTCTGTCTGCTTTATGAGCCAAGGTCAAAGATGTTTAGTGATGATCTTAGTCTTTTTTTTCCCCAAAACCCAAACAAGCAAACAAACTGCAACAAGAGAAGAAGAGAAAGAAGTCAG
The DNA here is from genome assembly GCA_035048045.1 of Chlorospingus semifuscus. Lineage (NCBI taxonomy): Eukaryota > Metazoa > Chordata > Aves > Passeriformes > Passerellidae > Chlorospingus > Chlorospingus semifuscus. Next base: position 103,234,560 of record JAWWMS010000001.1, read on the forward strand.
AATTTAGTCACAGTTTATTTTTTCAACACTATATTAAACTTTTTATTGAAGTTCTCTAAAATTAATTATATAAATCCTTCATGACCCATACTATGTTTATTTCATTATGGTATAGCTACTGATACTCCTGCAAACATATCTTCCAGTCTTTTAATATGAACACCAATGGAACAGATTTATGACCTACATATCACTATTATTATTCATTTTTTTAATCTTCCTTTAGTTTCACAACAAAGAGTTCTTCCCTGAATGAATTTACTTCGATTTGACATGCTAGTATATTTGAATGATTTATTTTGTGTGTCTTGGAAGACAGAGAATCTTATGGTGATCACATAGAAAGAGTTTGTTGTTTTTTCTTAACATAAAAATAACATACTGAAGAAGCAAAAGCACGTGGGGTTTTTTGTTGGTTTTTTGTTTGTTTTGTTTAGTTGGTTTTTTTTAATTAAGAAATGCCTTTCTAATAAATGTCTTCTACACGAATGTATATTTGCAACACACATAAATTTCAAGTGTAAACCAGTGGTCAGGAAATCATTGTTATGGTATTAATTAACTTCTGCATTAATTCATTAGTTGTGTGCATAGTGACACAGCTGATAATGTAGTTTTATTTGCAACACAGTCAGTGTCTGCTACACCAAAACTCCCCAAGGTTTAAGAACCTACAAATTGCCTACATTTTGATGACTTATCTTTTCTTCTTCCTATGTGGCTAAAAATAGCTTTTCATTAAACATCAAACCTCTGTGTCAACATCTATGAAGAGCAGAAACCACAGATTTCCCTCCAGGAAAGTTGCTTCCAGGTCAATTTCCAGTTTGTTTATATTTTAGAACAAAGCACAGCAGAAAATAATTCAACCACCTCTATGGGCAATATATAAGTATATAAATATAGTTACTGAGGAAGTGTTTAATTACTCCTTGCCTTTTCCCTTTTTCCCTCTCCTTCTAAAACTATCAATTTATATGTGTGAAAAGAAAATTTAAAGCCATTGTAAAAAAAAAAAGGTTTCTACAATCTGATTTGATTAAATAAGAGCTTTAAGAGAAATAAGAGAGGAAACAGAATTATCTTGAAGAAGAGAATAAACTGTTTTAAACAGATTAGAAATTGCTACTATAGAAAAAGGTTGTCTGAAACAAGAATAATATGTTTGGGGGTTGGAATTTCATAATGTTTCAGAATCAAATTTCAAAGTTTTAAAAATTTTCCATCTTTACTCTATGAAGACAATGGTGAACAAAGAAAAAAATACATAATTTTATTTTCTTTGTTTCAATAATATGAAATTAAGAGTAAAACTGCTCGTTTCTCAAGCTGTAATGAATTTAATCTCTACTTAGTGAAATCCAGAATGAAGAACAAGCTGTAGATTATCTTAAAGTAAATCTTTTCATAGGTTTAGCTCCACACCTACCATGCTTGGGATAATTAATGATAGTGCTGGGGTTCTTCACAAATTAGAAATAACTCTGATATTATCAATAAGCTGGGTAAGGGCAGACATTTTTGCACCCTCTGGAATGTAGCAGTAGGTGCTTTGGAGTCTTCTGCTCTGTGAATTCACAAGATAACAAATGAGTCACTTTGCTGACCTGAAACCATGCAAAATGCGTGTAAAATGCCAAAAACTCCTCATCACTCTAAGATTTCTACACAACCCCATTACTGCACTGTCTGACTGTGATATAATCCTACATCTGTTTATCCTCATATTAAAAGGACAACAACTGCTCTTCCTGGCACTGAGAAGAAGAAAATGAACAGAGGCCCCAGGAGCTGAAGAGATTTTCCCAGTGACAACAACGCTGGGATGGGTCCAGAAATTAAACTTTCAGCTGAAGAGCCACCAAACAAAAAAATTCTTGCTTCATTTATTTATGTAGATTTATTTATGAGTTTTACACTTGTGCATTTGAAGATGAATGGTGGATTGAATAAGAAAAATAAAGAGCAGAAGAACAGCATAACCAGAAGAAGGGAGGTTTTGAAGTGTCTTTGAAGCAGGAGACACTGATGAAGACATATTTTGAAGATAAGATAGATGGTAATAAAATCACCAGATGAAGGGAAAAAAGATCATGGGAATATCAGAAAAGAGGAAGACTATCAGCTAAAGGGGAAAAAAACCAGATGATGAAGACCTTGAGAAAATTAAATCAGGCGAAAAAGAATAAAAGATCCTGAACCAAAATCAAATAAATAAATAAGTTGGAAGAACATTTTTGTCCAGTGGGTTCTGTATCAGGAACAAACTAGAAAGTAAGCAGAAGAGAAATTTAAGCTAAAGAAAGTAGAGAAATCCTGGAAGTTAATACATTAAAAGTTAACATTTTAACTCTAGAAGCTAAAATACATTAAATACATTAGGCCTAAACATCAGCAAAACTAAAAAAATAAATAGCTATAATGACAAAATTTATACATTTGTGAAGAAAAGTATAATTCAATATAATAATGCAGTCATTTTCTATTTGCATGTTGAATTGCAAACCAGAAATCAATTAAACTGTGTCTTTACAGCCTGGATAGGGTAGAGGATTATTGAAAAAGGAAATATATTTATTGTCCATGCAAAAATGTCAGATACTAAAGCTATCCAGAAGAAAACACAGATATAAAATATCTTAGTAAAGCTGATGTTTGTAGGGACCTACTAATATGCATTTTCTTGGAGAGCATTTAAAAAGGAATTATACTAAAATGTCACAAGAAACAATAAGCCCAAGAGCAAAAAAAAAGTTTAGAGGTTCTTAATACTTCTAACGTACATCTATAGTGAGCAAAACTTTTTTTTCAAACAATATCTCTTACTGTCATGTCAGGATGTAATTTATGCTGGAGTTTTTTGTAAGATTGCTTGGAGTTTTTTTTGTATGACAAGTGTTTCTGTCATCATTTTTTCCTTTTGTTTTGTTTTTAAATTTTGGTCAAGCTTTATTTTTAAGACATAAAACATTTCCTTGATGTTTGTGATGGCGCAGTGGTGCTGCTACCATGAATTTGTGAGGTGACTGAAGACACCACATAATGTTGTAGCCTCATGTGAAAGACAAAGATCATTCTCGCTCACAAGAAAACCCAATCACAATACTTCACATGAGGTAAAAGGAGGACAGCATTTCCACAAGTGGAGGAAAAACAGCCCAACATGGGTAAAAAATCTACATTGTTTGATTCACAGGAAAACAAACACCTCTCTGTGAGAAAATATGTGTTAGTCTGTGTCCTCTGATCTGAAAAATAGCAGGTGTTTTCAGTTTCTATGTATCAGCTACCACTGCAGCTGGAAAAATATCAGAGCTGTTAAGAGAAAAGAGTGAATAATTAATCTTGTATCTGCAGATGGCTGTATCTCCTCCTTTTCCTGTAGACAGGTACATTTGGTGGTTATTTCTTTTTGTGCTTTGTTGTTGAGAGTTTTTTGCAGATTGAGGAGTTTTTGCTAGACAATGGCCATATTCAGCCGATGCACAATCCAGCCTGCTTGTACTAATGGACAACGGACACGTTCACAAACAATGAATAATGGACATATTCAGAAATGGGGTCAGTATATCCTTGAAAGAGATACAAGAAGAAGTCATCAGGACTCAGCACGTTAGTCAGCAAGCTTGGGAAAGTAAGAAAAAAGTGAATCATGGGTGGGCCAGATGACCACAGCAAGACGCGTGAAAAATTAGGTGACCCAATCAGCATTCTAATTTAGATGTGTGAACAGCTAGGATTAACCAATCATGTGTTAGCTAGAGACACGTGGACAGTAGAGATTTATTATAAATATTTATTATAAATATAGTCTTTTTAGGGACAATAAATTGGCTTCATGGATCATATTGGTTATGGTGTGATATCCCTGAACCTTCGCACCCTGGATTTTGTCACTACACTTCCCCCTTGCTGGAGTTTCCTTTCAGTGTGAGCCTCTCAGACCAGCTCTCAAGTTTCCAAAAAGCCTTTGTGGCTCTCCCAAGAGCAGCAGCAGCTCTCCTTTGCCTTCCCTTTGGCTCCTCCATCCTCCCTCCTGGTGTGCAGCCAGAGGAGCTGGGCAGTGGGCAGGGGCTGGCAGCTGCAGCCCAGAGGAGGGATGTCTGTGTCAGTAAATCCCCAGGAGCACTGGCTGAGGAGTAGAAGCAGGGACAGGGACAAGTTGGCAGCCTGTACCAGCCTGCCTCACCTCACCTGCTGTGAAGGTCCCAGCCACTGTCACCTGTCCACATGGATAAAGTCTCCTCTGGACTCTGTGGTGCTGGTGGTTGGAGCGGTGAGTTATGCTGGCAGTATGGAACCAGTCCTTCTGAATTTCAGCCCTATGTGTGCAGGTTCCTGACCTGGGGTGGAGCATTCTGAGAGCTCTCGTGCTGTGCCAGTCCCACTGCAGCTCAGCAGCTTGCTGCATAGCAGCCCCAAACAATCCCTCATCTAGGCCAGCATGTCATAAACGTTAAAAACCCCTGCATGTGTGCAGATCCTGGGGCCTTGGAAAAAAACCCAACATTATCCTTATCTTTCCTTGATCCTTTTCTCATAAAGGAAGATAAATTAGATGGTTTGTCCTAAATCCTGCAGCCTTTATATGCCTCAGTACAATGAAATCTTGTTCCTATCTTAAAGCTTTTCCCCCAGCCCAGTTATCTCAATCCTAAACTGTATCTTATGATACTTAGCAACAGAATTCCCTATTCTGTTTAGTCTGCCACTGACTAACAGTGAAGATCCTTTGCCTTCTGTTCTGTTGGAGTAATGACCAAGTACTTCAGAACTACAGAGAGTGTCTTACAATAGAAAGTATTAAGACAAAATACATATACTGATATAATCTCATGCAACAAGAACCTGCATTCTTTTGCATTCTTTCTTTTTTTTTAACATCAGAAGACTACAAGGTCTAAACAAGAACAAAAAAAAAAGTAATCCTTTGAAATTTCAATTTCTTTCAAATAAGCAAATACCTGATTAAGGTAGCCATACTTCACACTTAATACCATCTATATGAAAATTGATTTTCTGCCGACTTAAGAAATTGCCAGTCATTATTTAACAAGTGGCACATTACATACAACCCATTGAAATCAATGTAAGAATCCTGTTTTCTTCAGCAAATAACTTTCAGGAGAGGACAAAGAAATAAAGCTTATTGCTGCAGCAGTGACTTCTTTTCAAAGGATGTTGGCAGCAGGAGCAAGCAGGAAAATACTTGATCACAAAACTGATACTTACTGGTGACAAAGGTCTAGAAAGTTGGGCTTTTTTATTATTTGACTGGCTTATCAAGTGCTTTGAGATCACTTGATGATGCATGTGAGACTGAATCGGTATTTTATTCATGCAGCTATGTGTGATATTCATGCATCAGTGTGATGCTTTTTTACAGTTCAAGTCTGTAAATGTTAGGGCAGAAGCACTCTCAAGATTTTTGCTCTGAAAGTCAGCACCAGGCACGGCCTGATGATGCATGGAAGAGACTCCAACACAAACCAGTCTCCTGTATTTTAATTTCCATGGATATCTGATCAGACATGCATATTTGTAGGATGTGGAAAGGCATGGAATGTGAGTTTGCATGTAGTCCTAGTGATTAGCTTGTCACCCATTTGGAATCCTGGCAACACGAGAAGTTTTTCAAATCAGTTACAGTAAGAACCCTACTTACTCACACAGGTTTCCTGTAATCATCTCGAACACTCCCAGGATGAATGACTTCCAGCAGTACCACTGGGCATTTTGCAAAACTAAGAGATACGGAAGCACCTTCGAGCTGATATGAGAACAACAAACTTCTCCTAAGCATTAGTAGATAAATTCTCAAATGTTATTTTCACAGAGTCTTTTCATAGTAAATGTTACTTTTTAAAGGTAAAAGTAATTCAGTTTCGCCCCCTGAACTGATATGACATATTTTCTTCAGTTTTCTTTATTTTTATTTTGAATATATCTGTATAAAACTCTAAGTCTTTGCTCAGAGGAAATGTAAATGTCATTCAAAACTTTATTGACCTTCTTATAGCAGTGGGCTTGACAGCAGCTTTGACTTGTTAGAGAAAAAGCCTTTCAAAGTCTGCTGATATATACACCCCTCAAAACAATCATCTACCAATTAAAACAAATACAGTGTAAAAAAAATTATAAAACTGCTTGTGCTCTTGAAATAGTCTGATATTTTTTATCAGCTCATCTGGATTTTAGTTGTGACAATATGAATACGGAGAAAAAGGAAATGGCTACATTAGATAATCTTAAAAATCAAAATGCTACTTTCATAAAAATGTTTTGAGGCTATAGATATTAGCAGTGGGATTACAGGTCAAATAATAGTTAGGCAATCATAACTAATGGTCTAAACTCTGGGATAAATGAATAACACTCAAGTTTTTCCTTTCTTTCCCACTAAATATATTGCTTATTTTTCTTTGAGAATATTCAAATCAGATGATGGGTTTTTATTTTTTTATTGATGATGAGACCTAGGAATACCAAAATTTTAGGGTTTTTTTATATACAATTAATTTTTTTTCAGTATTAGAGCTGATGGGACAATGAAACCACTCCACAGTGTTTTAGGAGAAAAGATAATTTTAGAAGTCAGATTTTCACCATCACTTTTACCCTAATTTTAGTAAAATAATGTTTTGAAGATTGAACAGATTACAGTTTCTTTTGCCCAAAAATCATAGAATCATAAAGTAGTTGTATTTGGCTGCTTGAATATAAATTTAAAGATATGGAAGTCTGAGATGTGTATAAAAAAGCATCCCAGAGGTCTTTTTCTGATGCACTGGCTCTTTTCAAAAGAAATGAGAAGTTGAAAGTGTACTCTATAACCTGATTCTTTGCTGCTTCTCAATTCTCCTACAAAGTAGAGATAAAATGCTGTGTGGAACACATAGCTTTGTGTTTGGTTCGTGTTTGTCTTATAAAATTTTATATGTCTGCTCCCTCTTATTTCACTTCACTCTTCTGAAAAGTGTCCTAATCTGCTCTACACTTTCCATCATCACCTTGCAGTTGCAGAGCAGTACGTCAGAAAGAATGTCCTGATCTCTCTTTTCTGAAGGCTGAACAAGCCAAGCTCCCCAGTCTTCTCTCCAAAGCCAAATTCTCCAGTGTCCTGACTGCCCTGGTGATCTCTCTCCAGTGTATAAATGGTGTCAGAGTGCCTGCTCTCTGTGTGTTTGCATAGGTTAGAACCCATCAGAGCTTTGTTCTCAGCCTCATTTGTCATTTAACCTCAACTACCAGATTCAGTGACCTCTAATCATTTTTGAAACACATCTATTCCATTCACACATGATCTGTTACAGATTCAGCCTACCTTCAGAGCCAGCCACAGATCCACAGTCCTGCTTGGGACATTTGGGAAATGGCACTTGTGTTGGCACAAAGCAGAGAAAAGGGAGGGGTTATGATGCCTGCATGAAATTGTGTCAGGGAGGTTTATATTAGATGTTAGGAAAAGATTCTTCATCCAGTAGATCACTGGACACTGGAACAGGAAAATGGTCACAACCCAAGCCTGACAGAGCTCAAGAAGCATTTGGATGATGATCTCAGACACATGTGGGATCCTGGGGCAGCCCTGTGCAGAGACAGGAGTTGGACTCAATGATTCTTGTGGGTCCCTTCCAACTGAGGATATTCTGATTCTGCCCTCCATATCTGGGTAAAACATGTAACTTACATTTTTGTGGATCCAGCTGTAAAAACCCAACTCCAATGCTTCCTCCTGTAAGGCTCCAATGTAGTATGTGGGTCACTCAATTACATACTAGTTCTGATCATTTCATTCAGCCTTTTCACCTACTGATGCTGTTTGCTTCACGTTCCTTTTAGGTTGCTGTGGTTACTAATCTACATGTAAACATTTCTCACTCCTTTCCACCAGTGGATCTGCCCTTTCTTGCAGCCAAAGTTTATAAGGGTCAGTACATAACCATTTATCACTGGCAAGGCCATGGCACCCAGGGAGAGCTCTGGGAATTCAATGTTAACTTCTGCTGCACACCCAGATCTGAATGAGATATGTTCTCAACAGGGCTCAGTGGAGAGGAATGATCTTTCTGCTGGCCAGTGCCACTCCCCTCAGGGTACACTGTCCTTGTTTCCCATTCTGCCCATCAGGATCCCCCATCCCTGTGGAAAAAGACTCATGTTCCTTTCCACAAAGCTGCTTTCCAGACAGACAGGCTGCAGCAGGCACTGGTGCATGGAGCTATTCCCCCTCAGGGGCACAACTTTGCATTTACTTTCTTTGAACTTCTTGATTTTCCATCAGCCCATTTGTCCAATCCCATTTGTCAGGTACCTCTGAATATCAGCCTTGTCAGCATATCAGCTTCTGCCCTCAAATCTGTCTGATCCTATTGTCCAGATTTTAAAAGGTCACAGTTTTGATGTTTGAGAGATATCACCTGCAATCAGCTGCCAGCTGGAGTTTCTATTGCTTATATTACCCTTTGATCCCAATGGGAAAGCCAATTTTTGACTCACCTCCACTCAACTGCCCATTTACTGAGTTCTTATTTGACCAATTTAGCTCTAAGGTTACTCTGGGGGAATAAGTCAAAGGCCTTAATGAAGTTAAGGTGTACAACACCCTCTCTTTTCTCCTTGTTCACAGATCTAGGCATCTCAACATGGATGGTGAGTTATTATTTTTCTCTTGAGGATAAACCATCTTAATTGTATTCCTGAAGTATTTACATGAATTTTTGAGAACTGTATATATTCACAATGAGCAAACTCTGGAAACTAGAGTAGCTGAGGCAACGTGTCAGAAATGACTGAAAATAATAGGAGATAAACAAGCAATTCCTCTTTTTTGATAGCTTCTTACACAAATGAAAAACCACCTACCTTTTATATAGGTATTGTTATTCACCCTGTTCATAAAAATTAAATGGAGAAGGAAAATATGAAATAATAAATGAGTAGAATTTTTTTTCATGTGGACATACTCCCGGTGGCAGTGGAAACTGTCTAATTTTGACTGAAACCAGGGGTTTCACAGGTTTTGGAATCCATACAGAATCAAGATTTAGCTAGTCACAATAAGTTCAAGGCTTACAAAATGATAATACATTCTCATTGATAGAAACTCAGATTTTTTTTTGTTTTCAAATCATTAACTAAAGATACAGAAAAGGTGACTGATTTCCCTATAAGGAAGTATCTTTTAGATAAAGTCATATTATATTCACTACTAAGTTGTTTCCCTAACTCCTCTAATTACTTATAACAGTGCTCTTTAGAAATGGCATTTTCTTAAAATTGTTCTGGAATCTCAAGTGCTATTCAAAGCCTACCAAATTAAATGATAACGGGCTTTATATCAGACTCATATAAAGTGACATTTTTGGAAAATGTAGGTAGGACTATAAGTGATGTACTGCACAAAGATTTGATCTTTCTTGAAAAGTAGGGAGATACATTTAATTTTGCAACACTAAAATCTGAGGAAGCAATATTTATGAACATAGAAAAGAAAGAGGATCCAAATTATGGTTCCAAGTCACTCTAGGAGCCTTTTTCCTTCTCCTAGAAAGAGGACATGAATTAAATCTGATTTTTCTGGTAATGGTGGGTTAGTCCTGGCTAAGAGCCAAATGCCTACCAAGCTGCTCAGTCAGTCCCCTCCTCAGTGGGACATGGGGACAAAGCCAGGGAGATTGCTTAGCAGTTATGTTGTAGGCCAAACAGTTAACAGTTGTAGGCCAAATTAGTTTATTGACAATGAAAATAGATTTGAGTAATAAGGAATGAAGGCAAACATTAAAACAATCTCTTAAAACTCAGTGTCAGTCCTTCACTCCAGACTCCTCTATCCTGCCCCTTACCAGCACAGGGAGGAACACGTGTAGAGGTGAGTTAGAAAATATTTTCTCACTACCACTCTTCCTTCTCACCTTTTTTTCTCTTCCAGCTGAAGTCCTTCAGGTAAAAATTCTGTTCCAGAGTAGGCTCTCTACAGGCTGCAGGGAATGCCTGCTCCAGTACCTCAGACACCTCCTCCTCTCCCTCCTTCTCTGACTTTAGTGTTCACACTGTAGTTTCTCACTCTTTTCTCCTCCTCCACCGGTCCAGCAATTTTTTTTCTTCTTCTTAAACATGTTTTCCCAAAGAAACAGGAAACTTGTCCTGTGGTTGGCCCAATACAGCCAATGGGAACTTGCACTCACTTCTCCCTTCCCACTGTCCCTCTGCGGCAAAAACCTTTGCTGCCTATTGTAGCAGTGAGCCCCTGAACAGGGAATAATTAGCATTGACTTTATGATTCCAGAACATTGATTAATTTCTTTATTATACTATACTATACTATACTATACTATACTATACTATACTATACTATACTATACTATACTATACTATACT
>JAWWMS010000001.1:103245039-103274720 GCA_035048045.1 Chlorospingus semifuscus
ATACTATACTATACTATACTATACTATACTATACTATACTATACTATACTATACTATACTATACTATACTATACTTCCAAGAAACTTATTACTCTTGCAGACAGTCTGATACAGATTTGACCAGATTGGTCCTTGATTTCAAAACACCAATTAAGAAATCACCCTTTGGTAAACAAATCTCCATAACGCATTCCACATGTGCACAACTACAGGTGCAGCACGTGAAGAATGGAATTGTTTCTCATTCTTTTCTCTGAGAATTTCTCACAGCTTCTCACAGTTTCCCAGGCAAATCCTGGGAGAGCTGTGCCTCTCTCTGTTCAGAGGATATGTGATTACCACAGCCACCTACACCCAGTACAGAGGTAATCCTGTTTAACCAAGCCCTGGAGCAGGAACAGGGCAGGATGCTGCTCTGCTGTCTGTAGGAGCATCACAGGACTGATGTTCAGACTCAGTAGCTGTAGGAGTCCCACCTTTCCACCTGGTCTGCCAACTCTGTCACTTATCACACTGCTTAGATTGGAAATTACTGGAAGGATGTGGAACAGCTAGATTTTTTGCTCAGTATTTTATGCTAAGGATTCAGACAGACAGTGGAATTTCAGGAAGTATCAGCCAGATAGGTGCACGTGGATCTATACGTCTCTCCATAACCTTGTAATTCAGGCACTTAGTTCTTTAGGACATGGATGAATTATTCAATACAAAGCACTGCATTGCCTAAATAATCATTCTGGAGGGATCTCCACCAGCCAGGCATTTACAGACAGTTATTTCTACTCCTTAATCATTATGGGAAACAAATACATAGCCATTTCAAAAATCCTTTTTAAATAAAACTATATTTTTCTGTGCCTGTTGTGGGACATTAGTTGTTTGGCTTAAATAAATAAGCTTTAAACAGAATGAGTCACTTATTGTTATAATGCCATGTGGTTTAGTATGCTGATTGCTTAGCTCTGTTTGCCTTATCTGAGAAGCTGCATTTGTTCAAGCCTTAGGCCATAAGCTGGGGACCTTCACCTAGATATGCTTTCTGCTGTAATAAAGTGAATTTTCTTAACAATTTGCCAAGTAACTGGTATGGTGCTGTGTTTTGGTTTTTGTGTGAGCAGAATGTTGATAACACACTGTTTTAGTTGTTGTTAAGTTATGATTATTCCAAATCTAATACTTTAGTTTCCCAGGCTCTGCCATAGAGCAGGTACAGAAGAAGCACACACCAGAGCTAAGGAGGGAGGCTAAAAATGTCAGCAGAAGCTGAAACTCATCAATACGATAGCAGTTAATGCCCCACCTGAATGGAAAGAAGAGAAAGAATCTGATAAAGTGTTAGAGGACCCCAAACCAAAAATCACCACTGAACTAAAAAGGTGTGTGGAGAGCATGTGAAGGATGGGTGCATAAATGGCAAGGGTCTATTTGCCCACATTTTTCTTTGTTCTGGGTCCATTTCTGGAGACACCCAGCTCAAGCTGACCTACTGCTCTACCACACCGTTAAATTATTTCTTTTTTTACAAAATCTGATACCTGAGAATCTTCTGCAGGAAATACAGGATTGAGCCTGAAGAAAGAGGAGTCCCATCTGAGCATGAGTGAGTGAGGAATTAGAAGGGGCTCATTGGAACCACCTGCTGTGAAGGGTCTCAGGCCCCAGCAGCTCCACTTTGAATTGTGCAATTCTGGGACTGTGTTTTCTCTCTTGACATCGCCCTCCTGCATTATTTCATTAAAAATTCTGGTATGATTAATGTTATGTAGCTGAAAAAAATGCAGTACATTCAAACTGAGTCTTACATATATGGGAAGTTTGTATATGTACAGTCCCCATGTTTTTCTTCCACAAGTTAGATGGCAGGTTTAATTGAGAGTAGGCTAAAGATCTGAAGAAGGAGAATGAACCCTTAACCGAAAAAATAAAGAGGGATAGAAAGAGGCAGAGGGAAGGAAAGGAATCCTGTTGCATCTGTGTAATAAGGTGTTTACAGTCTTTTTTTTTGTGAAATAAATTTCACTGCAAGGAACTTTCATTTCAACTTTGATTCAATGTAACACTCACTTTCAAGCATACACCTATAATGATTCTTACTCAGTGAAACAGATGGAGGCAAAGATAACTCAATGTAAACATCCATTTGAACCCTGCTGACTTCAGTGAGAAGGTAGTTTGCTTTGGAATTGTTAAATTTGATGACTCACATAATACTGGTAGAAATCTCTTCATCACTTCAGTGTATAATACTTGGAAATGTAGCCCATATTTTAATAGTATTCAGTTTAGAATAACTGAAGTCAACAGAATGCCCTGTGCAGACATCATCTTCAGTGGCTTAATATTATGAATAAAAGTGAGTGCTCTTCTGGTGAGACAACAGTTCATTATTAGAAAGATATACTACAGGTCAGAGTTGCCTTCAAAGATGCAGTAGTCTTTTTTTCATAGATTTTAATACTCAGTTTTACAGTCCATATTCTGAAAAGTACACCATTATGTAACGTTATTTTGTGGATGGAAAATCTGGGATGTGCATGACCATTGCCCTTTGCATTTTCAGTTGCAGAGGTAATATATTCATTACTATTGGATTTACTGACTCCACATTCTATTTTAGTTTTCTATATCCTTTCTCTTCCTATTTGGCTTTTATGTTTAATGCATAACTGATACAGACAATAAAAAGATGCAAACAAATCACCCCATTGTGGAATTCATATGTGACTTCACAAACATCAATTTCGCTCTATCCAGGTGCGATGATTGTGAGTGCGTTAACTTCCTTTGTCTGCCATTTCCAGCCTTACCTGGAAGGACTATCCATGCATTCTCTGTTAGTTTTTTCTGGGAGTTCTGTGTAAGGCCTAGAGCAGCCAGCCAGTTCTGGCTTGAGCTGCACTGTGGAAGTGTCTCTGCTCAGCCCTGTGCCCTGTTGCCCTGATCTTTTTGGAAGGACCCCAGATCTGCCTCCTGTATGATGACTCTGTCCTTGCCTGGGCTCCTGGCTGAACAATTTCTAAAACAATTTCCCACCTGAGCATTCTGGTTCCACAAAAATGCTGTTTTCCTTGGAAACAAGCTGGTTTTTCTGCATCTTTTATGGAAACCAGGCAGACGGGGAGGCTTCCCTTCCACCTCTTGCAAGCCAGCTGGCACAGTGCTGGGTGAGGAGCTGCCTGCCCATCTCACTAGACTTCATGGTTGTCCTGGCTGTCCAGCTGCCCTGCTTCCCACCTGGCAGCCTGCTCCAATTGCCTGGATTCCTGGCTGGCTTTCCACCTGGGTAGCCAAATCCCTCTACAAAAGTTCTTGAGACGTGCCCTATGCGGTCTCAAAACAATCAAGTTTTCTGAAATTAAGTTAGGCAATAAAGCAAAGTTTTCTTTGTTTCCAGTGAGAAAAACAGAAATAAAAAGTAGAAAATTGTCAACAAAACAAAAATTGCACTTTGATTACCTCTTTAGCTTTCACAGCTGTCTCTGTTCAAAAAAAAACCAAAAAAGAGACTATCATGGTAACATTGCTTGTATTAGCAAATAAAAAGGACTGTATAAGCCATTTTCCCTTTGCTTAGGCTATTTAGTCTTTTAGTCTGTTTAGCATTTTCCTTTTTATTTCCTTAAAAGGAAAAATGAAAAAAAGTCACTCTGAAATGTTACAAGGGCTTTGAGATTTAGCATTGTCATTAAGTGAAATTAGGAACACATTTAGCATATCTTTATGTAGCTTTCTGTTATAGCAACAAGAAATTAGGATATTTGTTTTATTTTTTCAGTGTTATTGCTTATATATAACTAAAAAAATGCATGCATAGGTAATGTACAAACACAGAATTCAACTTAGACAAAGGGCAGCCCCAGCTCTGAACTTTAATGCAACTCCTGGGCCACTGGGTAAAGGGTGCTGGGGTGGAGGAACCAGATGGAGTTTTTCAGAGCAATTAAGGCCTTTTAGTGCACTCAGGGCACTGAAAATGAGTCTCAGTCCAGGGAAGTTTCCAAGGGGCTTGTATGTGGACTCTCCTGCAAACAATCTTTCCACCTTGGTCTTTGGCACGGCTCATGAACAGAGGTCTCAGGGCCCTGGGATGGGGCCCAAGCACAGAGAAATCTGAGATTCCACAGGAGAATGAGGCCAAACAGAGCTTTTCACAGAAGACAGCTGTGATGGGAACACTCTCCAAAGCAACCTTTGCGCACAGACCTCCTTTCTCTGTGGTACATGAGGTAGACACTGGGTTGATAAGAGCTTTAAGACTGACTTGTCCACACATTTTGTTGAAGCACACATGTAAAAATCAAGAAACAGATTTTCTGTGTCTCAAAGTATATATTATTAGAGCAGAACTTAAACCAGTAAATTATTAACAGACAAATCCTTGATCTCATGAATGAGAAAATAGAAATAAAAATTAATTTGCAAATATGCCTTCTACCTGTTATTGCTCATGCCTATAGATCTGATGCAAAAGTCTTCAAATTCAATATCATGAGTTTTCAATTATGATGAAATCCACAATATTTCCTGTGAATTCAATTATTATTAGTATTAGTGTCAGCATCAGCATTGGTATTATCATTAGTATTAAATTTTTCTTGGTTGAAATTTTTAAACTTTTCTTATCTCAGCCTATGAGGGTTTTTCCTTTTTTTCCTCTGATTATTTTCCCTGTCTCACTGGAGAGGGATGGAGGAAATAGTGAGACACAGTATGGTACTTGTGTCTGGGGTTAAACCAGTCAACTATAGTAAAATAATATCTTAAACCAGAAGACAGCAGCCAGGACTGGGACAGGCAAAATCTCTGCTGTTTAATTACATCCTTTTCACAGCATTCAATAAATATACAGAATGTCTAAACAAACCAATTAGTTGTAACATTCATCACGCTTTGAATTTCAACTCCTCTTCCTTGGACGTTCCCCAGGAGTGTTCTCTACTGAGTAAAGAAGGAAGATACCAGGTGGTTGTTCCTGGATGTTTTGATTAGCAGCAGGCAATTATTTGAGATCATGTCATTGCCATCACAGGTTAGCTTCTAGGCCAAGATATCTAAGAACTTAGGAATGTCTCTAAAAGTCCCAGTCAAAGGTTGATTGAGTCCAGTGGTGAGTTCAGGGGCCCTCAATGGCTGCTTGGGAATAACATTAGACAGAAATTGTGACATTTCCCTAGGACACACTCTTATTCCTGGTAATTTAGTTTAGAGATACAAAGCCGTCTTAGGCAATAATGTTTACAGTCAGTGTAGGAGCCATGGTATTGGAGCAAAAGGTGAATTCTGGGGTTTTTCTTTGCTTTTGGCAGTGTGCCCTTTTCCATTCAGTGTTCCCATTTCCTTCCAGCACTTCCAAAGAAGTGATGATAGGTGACACACTTGGTGTCATCTTCTAATCTCAGCATGGGCTGTTACCTCAGGGAGCTGAGCTTTGAGCTCCTAGTCATCCTACAGACACATGGATGAGGTTCCTACCTCAGAATTTTGTTTGGTAATAAATACATGCCTGCTCCTTTATATCATTCTAGAAATTGCCTCTCTCCTTTGACTGGCTGCTAAGAACCAGTCTGTCCTATACCTTTAACACCTCTGTAAGAATTCTATTCTCTTTTGATTCTCCTCCACTCTTCTAAGTACTTCTCTCTTCTCATAAGAAGGGTGGATTACTCTGATCCTTTCTGCTTGAGTATTTACTTTTGATTTTCTCAATCCAATGAAAATTAATAAGATCAAATGAGTCAAGGGATATAGAGGGAAAGTAAACAGTTCATTTTATGAAAGAGGAAGAGGATAATATCCGAAATGCTCTGTTGGAATCATTTCACCTGATCAGTCCAAATTCTAACAGATTAGCAGATGGCAAGAGCATTCTAAATGAGTGCAAATCTGTCCTTTGCGCTTTTAGGATCCTAGGAACACAATTTTTATTCTAATGGTAAATATCTCAAAAAATTGCTGGGAAAAGAGGTAATATATTATAACTGTGGTACAGCACAAAACTGAAGGCACAAAAAGCTATGAATTTTAGAATCCCTGGCTCTGATGAAACTTGAAAATTAAATCTGACATTACACTGAGCCCCGCAGTCTTTGTCCAGAATTTCTTCCCCAAAACCTATACAGAAAAAAAATCCTGAATTATTTTAAATTGCAATAACTTTGCAGGTTTTTTTCATTAGATTTTCTCTCATTTAACTTGTTCTTCTGGCTTAAACTCTCACACATTCAAATTCTGTAGAATATGACACTCATACCTGATGGAAAACACTAACACAGAAGTTTTCCTGTTTCTATCTTTCCTTCAGATACAGATAGTTGGATGAATTTGACCCTTATATAAATCCATAAACTTATATCTCATAAGTTTTACCATTTACAAAACTTATACCTCATAAGTTTTACCATTTTTTTAAAATCTGGAATAAAAATGAATGCATTTTTTACTAAGGATTTATTGTATCTATCTCATTTTCTCTGTCATTTGCTTTCTCATCTAACGTGTCAGTACAAGCTGAGGTAACCCAATGGAAATCACTACAGTTACATCAACATTATCCTTGTACTGCTCAAGAGAAAGTAGACAGTCTTCCTACATGAAGGAAAGTAGATTAAACTGAAGTGGAGAATCTGAATATATACCAAAGACTTACTGGAAAAAGTACTTAATGACGCAAATCTCTACAAATAAGGAACTAGGATGTGCAGGAATTCAAAAGTAAGGTGATACTTAAGAGGCAGATAAACATTTTTAGAGGTGAAGAGCATAGCTTTTACTGCTAAATGCACTAATTCATTCAAATAATTGAGTAAAGCCCTGCTCAATAAAACTGGTTATGCACTTGCTGAATTCTGGGTTTGTTTGGCAGTGGATTTGATTTGGTTTTGTGTAGTTTTGTTTTGGGTTTTTTGGTAATGTTTGGCATTTAGTCTGAAACACGTGAATAGCCTCATTGCAATGAGATGACTGCTATTAGCTAGATCTGGTGCTGCATAAAAATTCCAGTTGAAAGATCCAGCTCCCTGCTACTGCTAGAAGATTAGACAGTTGGAGCACAACTGAAAGTTGCTTCTTCCCAAGCTCACCACCAGCATAGTTTCATGGATTTTATCACTAAAATGCACAACAATGTACAGTGAAAACACAGAAGAGACTTAACATCTTTAAGCTGTTAGTATATGCACAGGAATTAGGAGAAAAATCTTGTATACACAGAAGCTGACCTACTTACATTTAGCAGTCTATGTTAAATATCAAAAAACACATTCTGCTGAAGGCATTATATTCCTTGGAAAGTAATGGCACCTCTTCTGAAATGTTTTTCATTTATTCATTCTGAGACAGCTCTTTTGGACTGTGTTTGTGCATGATACAGCAGTTCTTGTAACAGAGATGGCTCTGAACTCTTGCAGTAAGTTATGTAGAAAACAGAGAGATTACCAAGGAAAAACAGCAACAGAACACAGCTTTTAAGATATAGTCAAATCTTTAAAATAGGGTAAAAAATTGGAAATATACATTTATGGATACTGTTTGGGAATTAAACTTCAGGAGAAGAGTTTTTGTTGTAGAGTTGTCATGATGTGTTGCCATGATGATCACAGATAAACTGGAGGAGATATCAATGATGTCACTACTGCTGGAGACTGCCATTATTTCATATGTCTATAATTCTACCCTGCTAAATTTGGCAGATTCCAGCAGCACATCAAAAGGAAAAAAGGTATGACCAAAATCAATGTATAACGAATGAAAAAAGTGCAAATATAAGGGTCAAGTGTTAAGAAAGCATGGCAGTTTATAACTGAATCCTAAACAACATGCCCAACACTGTGATTTGACTGTCAGATGGAAATAGTAAGATTGGGGTTGTTTTGAATGACCAAAAATTTTAAAAAAACATTCAAAATAAAAGAACTATATATAATTATTTTGTTCATTTTCATTTTGATTTCATTTAAGAATAAAATTTCACATATTTAGGAGTCTTCCAAAGTTTGCATTTTCCTCTTTTGCTACTCCACGTAAAAGAAGGGCTAATGCAATTGGACTTCATCATCCAGAGGAGTGCTGCTTCCCAGTGTGCTCAGAGCTGACTCTGGCACACTCCGGGTTCCCAGTTCCTGCTGCCTTGGTCAGACGGGTGCAGCTCTGCAGTTCATGGCCGTGGGTGCAGTCAGCAGCAGCTCTTACAGACCCACCTGTTGCAGACAAACCCAGCTGGATCCTCCCCACTGCTGATCAGCAGGAGGTTACTTGTCAGCAGTGCCAGCCCCTGCAGAGTGCATTTCCACACTGTGCATCACACGGATCATCACTGATTAAATCCTGTGGAACACCAAGGCACTTACCCAGCCATTGTACCAGACTGTGGACATCTGTAGGCGCTGGTGTCCTTCTGCCAGTCCGCACCTGAACTTTGCTAACAACTAAGAAAAACACACAGCTGGACTCAGCTCCTGAGTCAGACACAGAAAGCTGCTTGAACAAACATCTCCAGTGCCATTATTGTGTGTCATGCTGTGGATAACACACATAACAAAAGATTTATCCATGTGAGCAGGATAACGCTGCGGTGGTACCAGGAACCTGTGTTTGGGCAGCTGAGTCATCCTGCTATATTTATATATGTCTACAACATAAATGATTACATGGAAGCAGGTACCTAAGCGCCTGTTAAGAGTCAATGGCCATCTAGTCAATACAGTCAATAGAGAAAGAAAACTATTCAGCTCTCCCAAAGCAGATATCTACTTTAAAAGGAGATAAGTAGGTCCCTAGACTCCACTGTCTGTGCTGGCTACACGAGATAAAACAAGAACTCAATTCTCATGTTTCATCCAGAAATTTGTCATGAAAAAGACGCTGAACTTTTACTTCTCCTGTTTGGTTTTTCTTTTTTTTTTTTTCCTTTTAAATTTGTTTTGTTTTGGCTAATTGTTTTTGGGGTATATTTTTTTTGTTTTGGTTTTGTCTTTTTCCTAAAAGAGAAAAAATATCTTTAATATAAGAACTGGTATCAGTTGGAAAAAAAAAAAGGCAATGCTTTCAAGTCTTCTTTCATATTATAAACTACATCAGGCTGTGCTCCATGGCTTTGATTTTCCAGTCTTCTGGAATGGATGTCTGGCAGAAGTACACAACTTTAACAAAGCCATGTATGAAAAAATAATTGCTCCTCTATATGGAATCAAGAATTTCAAAGTATGTAGGTCTCATTCTTATGGAATCAAGATGTGTCAAAGTGAACATTTTATTATTCACTATTTTTCTCAGCTTCTCTTGACAAAACCTAGCCTTAGCTGATCCAGTAAATGACATTTATTTTCCCTCATCTAACTGTAACCCACCAAAGTTATTACAATACTGTCATTGCTCCTATTGGATCTGGTAGATGTAACAGGCAAGTGCAGCTGACTGAAATTCAAAATGAAACTTCAAGGGTTTGAAATCAACAGATGACTGAATCAGGAATGAGTTAGGACTTCAGAAGTTTTGGATTCAGTTCCATTATGAAAATCTCAGTTGTTATCAGACCATTATTAGATTTAATAATTAGATTTAAGTCAGTTTTCATCCTTATTTTGTTATTATAAATCCTAGTATTGCTTAACATATAGTTATGTCCACAGCATCTGGGAGACATTTTTAAATTTTAAAAAGGGAGATGATTTTTTTTTATGAAGAAGGAAGTGGGCTCCTTTTTTTAGCAGCAACAATAGGATTTCCCATTTTTATTGGAAATGGAT
This sequence comes from Chlorospingus semifuscus, assembly GCA_035048045.1. NCBI lineage: Eukaryota > Metazoa > Chordata > Aves > Passeriformes > Passerellidae > Chlorospingus > Chlorospingus semifuscus. The sequence goes on from JAWWMS010000001.1 coordinate 103,254,783, forward strand.
TATTTTCTATCAGCTTTTAAAAAATGTTGTGAAAAACTTATTTCTAGGGAGTTAATGAAGTATTATGCAAATATTAGTTTACAAGAAATAGCTCTTTTATACCAAAAAATGTCTCTATGTTTGCTAATTTTTATGAAAAGTCACTTAGCACAAATGGACTACCAGAACAAAGAAAGGGGAAGAAAAATATGTTAAAGTAGTCTGAAAATACAAGATATACACAGATAGGAATTGGGAAATAAAGTTTTGGAAAACTTGTTTCACTCATCTTCTGATAAATATGAAACTGTTTTGTGGAGTTTATAAATTCAATTAATCTTTCCACTGACATTAAAACCTGCAGCTGGTCTTCCATGTGATGTGCACACTAGAGATGTGAAGCTGTATAATTATGAGCAGTCATTGAACAGAAGTTTAGTGAGCTCAGGCAGAATGACTGAGCACCAAATGGAGTGGAAAATTCTATTATTGTGTATTTGGTTTGGGGTAAAGAGCTTTTACCTACAGTCAGGTTTAGAGGTTACGTGTCATCTTTATATCACTCATCAAATTAATTCATTTTTCAGAAAGATCCTTTCTTTTCTGTTACTTCACTCCCTGAGTGCAACCACACTGCAGGAGGCTGCTGCTAGTGATGTAGCTTTGTTAGAAAAATTCTTTTAAAATTTTTGGTGTAGCAGGAACAGAGAGAAAAGCTTTATGTGTTCCAAGAACCAGCTTCAGATTTTAAGCTGAAACTGGCTTCCATTTGCATTTAAAAACCTCATTCACATTCAAAGACCTGATCAGAATAAGGAAGAGAAAAGAATGGCTAAACGTTATAAAAGCACATTTTTTTAGTGCAGTTTCTAATTTAATTACTAGGGGAAAAAAAAAGGAATGTCTCCTCTAAACCCAGGCATAGTGCTGGTGAGATATGAGGAAAAAGCAGAGGCAGTGCAAAGGCAAGGGTTATTTCTGCTTTCTGTTTCCTTGTGCAAAAGTGTGTCTCATTTGAAATCTTGCTGATTTCAGAGAAAATATGTTAAAATTGAAAGAGAGTCTGAAACAATCCTTAGTTACGAGCTGCTCTATTTGAGAATTACAGATATTCACACCTGCCAACCTTCTACAACAAGTCTTTTGGAGGTTGTTTCTCTTGTCTTGAAGGAGGTTTTGATTTACATTTCACTATTTTCTCACATTCTAATCCTCTGCAATTTTAAATTCATTTTTTAATTTTAGAGCCATGACATTCTTTAAGGTTGGATGTTTAATTTCATGGGAGGTGCTTACTGAGTGCAACACATTTGAACAGTATCCTATACTGGATGTGGTCTCCGTTTTCAATCAGTTGGAATTGTTAATATTCAGTCTGTATGGAGTGATTTTTGTCAGGTTAGTAGTTGTTTTTTTTTAATGTGTGGATCCTTCAAACCCATCCAAACCCAAACCCTAACCATTTATATGACACCATGCGTAAAAAATTATATTTTACTTTGATAACAAGGAACACCTGTAAATTTGTTTTGTAAGAGTTTTTTCCTTTCCCTCCCCCCTGTTTTTTACTATAGCATAGATTTGAATTTGTAAATTTAGATTCTAATATATGTTGACAGAGAAGCAAAAATTTCATTAGGGTTTTTTTTTTGATGATGACTAAGAGTAGAGTGAGGTAGGTAGATTGCTATGACAGCTGTTCCCCACTCATGGCAGTTTCAGCAATGTCTGGGATTGATTCTGTCTGGACAATGTCAGCTTTATTTTCTGGCTTTCCAGTGATGAGAATAATTCCTGTAGTAGTAATGTCTCCATTTCTCACTACTGGCAATATTAAGTGATCATAAAACTGAGAGATATAAAAGTCATCTGACTCCTACTAAGTAGAGGCAAGTCTCTGGATTGTTGCATTATACGTTTCATGAACTCCCAGTGCATGAGTTTCAGAATTAAAAAGACAATCAGCGTCTCTAGTTTGTATAGTCTGTTTTTGTGATGAAGACAATTAGAATTTGCCTGTAAGTATTTTAACTAGATTTATTTAAACATGAAAGAATGAAGTATAAAGATAGAATTCAGTTTCCTCAGAAGATCAAAAGAAAGCTTCAGTAAAAGAAGATGTAGCTATGCAAGAATTACAGAAACACAGTTGTCCTGTTTTGAAAACATTTTGAATAAATGTTATAAAATTAGAAAAGTATATGTGGGATCTTCACAACTTAAACAATTAAATTCCAGTGTTTGAAACAAAAAAATCAAGCCAAAGCAAAAAACAACTCTCCCCAAACAAACAAAAACAAAGAAACCAACAGAAACCAAACCAACCAACCAAAAATAAAAAAAATCCCAACCTGTTTAGGAGGCAAACATTCCGTGTTTTGCTGGTTCAGTGTATGTTATTTTCTGTGTGCAACACATTCAGATATCCAAAGTATTTAGAGCAATAGAAAAATAAAATAAGATTTCTTCTCCTTCCTTTGTCCACCTCCAGGCCTTCTAATACATCATCTCTAGACATAAAAGGTTAGGTTTCAAGCTAGACACGTATTGAAAAGGTTGAACTCCAATTCCAAAACCCAAGAGAGCAATGAAAGAAATGCTGGCTAGCTAGTTCTTTGGAGTTTGCTTTATAGACATGAGGGAAAGAAAAAATGGCCAACATTGGAAACCATTTCTCTTTTAAGAGATCATGCTATTGGTGTCCAAGCCTTTACAAGTTCATTAGCCAGTTTGATTATCCAGGTTAGCAGGAACTGGCAGCCTGGGTCATGATTAGAATCAGAATGCTATAACATCTCTAAAAATGGGCCAGGATTGTCAAACATGAATAGCTAAATTTTGGCATTTTAAACTATACATAGAAACTGACATACAGAGATGCAGTTCTCAGAAATGCTGAATATCCAAACCTTACTAGTTTAATGGGAGCACTTGCCTAAGAAGAAAGTGCTCTGTGAAGCTAAAATGTAATTTATTTTAACAGCACTCTTCATGCACTGTGGCACAAAACGGCTTTCAAGAAAGGCAAACTTCTTTTCTCAGTCATAACACTATAAATTCAGCATGACTTTGGATTTAGAGATATCAAAGAGAGAGTAAATTTCATCCAAAATGTTTAAGAACTCTTGTAAGGCTTCTTACAAATGTAAGGACTCAGATTTATGATAGAAGAATGAGGAGAATGAGGAAATTGTCTCGAGTTGTTTGATTGTTCTGATTTTTTTTCTGCCTTATTATTTGGCGGCTGGGATGATCTGCCATTCCCTGGTGATGTCTGACACGGTTGGGTGCCATGTTGGTATGTTTTTATATGCCAGTATGGTTTTTGCTGGGACTCCCAGAGCATCCCCAGCAGCCTGCTCAGGGCCCAGGAGCAGAGAGCCCCCAGGGCCACCAGCCCCTGTCCAGCAGTGCTGCAGGGGGGTCTCCAGCTGCCCACAGCCAGACCACAGAATCACAGAATTTTAGGTTGGAAGAGACCTTTAAGATCATCGAGTCCAACCCATGTTCTAACACCTCGACTAGATCATGGCACCAAGTGCCACATCCAGTCTTTTTTTAAACACATCGAGGGATGGTGACTCCGCCACCTCCCTGGGTAGATGATTCCAGTATTTGACCACTCTTTCTGTGAAAAACTTCCTCCTTAATTCTAGCCTGTATCTCCCTCGGCGCAGCTTGAGACTGTGTCCTCTTGTTCTGTCTGTTGTTGCCCGGAGATCCTGCCCATGGGGAGCTCCCAGGGCATCCCCAGTGCTCTCAGCTCCCAGGACATGCCCTGACAATTTGCTGCTCTCTTTTAGTGACAAATATCAACATGGAAGCATGTAAAGAATAATTACGACAGCTGGTATGCAGTAAATAAAGTTCATGTAGTTTTATACCTTAGTCTTATATGCAAAGAAAATAAGATAGAAAAAATAGTTTTAAGGTTTTATTCAATATCTCTTTGAAACAGACATAAGGTGCTTATATTTTATCAAAATACACTCTCTTGAATCCCACCCAGGTATGTTTTAATAGCAAAACATCATTTCCTTTTACTGCATTGCAATGTAAATTGTGGCATTAATAAATTTATGCTGCTTTAAGGAAATTACTCATTTTAAAAGAGCTGATTGATTTTCATGGACTGGCACATGTGTGGCTGTGCACAGTATTTACTTCCAAATAGCTTAAAAAAAAGCTTAAAAAAAAGGAAGAGATAAAAGTCATTGGGGAAGAGAATATTTCTTCCCAATTTTAGCCAAAGGGTGGAATCCTTGGGCTTTTTATGACCTGTTTTATTTATAATTTTATTAACAAGTGAAGCATTTTTAAACTTTAATTCCTATAAAATTGAAAGCAAGAATTTAGGGACCAAGGTCTGGGAAGTAAATTGTAAGGCTCCAGTTCTATATATCTTAGTGAGAGCACTAAGTCCTCATGACAAGGTTTAACCACAGTCAGCCTCTTGCTCACTTTCCACACTCCTATTCCATGTCCTAGTGGGGAGGAGAATTTAAAAGAAAAGGTACACCTGGTGGTTTTAGATAGGAACAATTTACTGATTCAAACAAAACATAATCATAATAATAACTAAATTAATAAATAAATGTAGAATCAACAACAACAGCAATAGTAACAAAAATAAGAGTAAAAATATTTTGAATAGGGAGGGAGTAGTAAAACCAGAAAAACAAGTATGTACAATACAATTTCACACCACCTGCTGACTGATGCCCAGCCCATCCCTGAGCCATGAACAATCCCCTTCCAGCTAACTCTCCTCAGTTCAACTACTGGGCATGACATTCTGTGGTATGGGATATTCTTTTGGGGATTTTAGGTCAGTTCTCCTGACTATGTATGCTGCCTCACAGATTTTTGTGCAGCTCCTCCCTGGCAGAGCATCAGGCACTGGAAAGGCCTTGATTTAGGGTAAGAACTGCTCAGCAACAGCAAAAACACCAGTGTGTTATCAACATAATTCTCATACTAAATCAAACCCACAGTGTTGTACCAGCTGCTAGGGTGAAAAATGAAGTGTGTTCCAGACAAAACCAGGATACTGTGTAATAGCCTTTGAGTCTGGATAAAAATTCTGTTCCTTCAAAACTTCTTCTGTAAATAATGCAAAAAAAGGCTAGAAATTGTGTTTAGCTGTAGTGATTCTAATTCTGTGAATTGTTTCATAACACTTTGGCCATGACACATATTTCTACAACCAAGAATATGACTGAACATCTTCATTTTTTTGGTATTTTTGCCACTGACATGATGGTCTGAGGACAATGTTCCCATACAATGGTAGAGTAATAAGGAAACAGTAAACATTTCAAAACATAGAAATGTTCTGGCTTGAAATAAACTCAGCATGGTGAAATTCCAACAGGTCAGCCACAATGAATATGCAATCACACCTGACAATTTCAATAATAGGCATTTTTGCAGTTGTCTAGAATCCCATAGGGATTTACTTCCACTCAGTTTGTTTCAGAATAAATTAATTATAGGTTTGAAACTGTTGCACTCTAGGGCTAAAGGCAAATGACAGAATGCCTTTGAAATCTACCATCAGCATAGCTACTCTACCTAAAATTCTGATCAGAAGTTGTTCTCTTTCCTTTCTAACTTTCCTGCTATTTCCTCTGGGATGAGGGGACCTAAGAATCAAAGGCAGGGGAACAAAAGATATTTCCCACATACAGCATTTTCAGCTTTCCAGCTTCTTTTGTTGTAATCAGTTCTTGAATGAGACAGACAAAATGTCCAAAATGTTGAGTATTTCCTGACCTGCTCTTTTCTGTGAGAGTTTTTTTGTGTAAATCTAATTTTCTACTGGCATCCCTGAGGAGCCATGGGATAATAATGCTATGTATTCCTGTCTCATTTGAAACAGCCCTTGGCTGCCCTTCCCAGCATGGCTGGACAGCTGACTTAAGCTCTTCCAGAGCATGCTGCTTCTGGAATGGAGTATGGGAGAGGCAGTAGCCAGCCTATTGGAATAATCCACCTGTAAGGAACTGCACACTTACAACAGGATTGGCCAAGTTAGTTTAAAGGCATTATCAAACATGAGAGAGCAGAAAAAATAGGGAAGTAACAACATTACACCCCAAATGATTTCACACATATGCAACTGCAGTAAGATCAAACTGGTTTTCAGGAAAATGACCTATGTACAACTAACAGGAATACTTCTACCACTTCTCAGGGACCAACACAAAAGGCAGAAAAGCAAGGAAATTATTTGATTTTGGGGCAACAGATTTGCTTTGGCCACTGATACCCAAGAGCTGTTGACTAGAAGGGTAGAAACACAGCAAGAGAATGCTGCTAGGTAGAGGACACATTTCCTTCAGGCTCTCCTGCTCTGAAGTGGGAAAGCAGCTGACCTGCTGTGGCAGCTGAAAAAGAGGAAGATCATTTGTCTCCTGGGTGGTGGCTGGGCAGTGTGACAGTGCCAGGCAGAGAGGGCAGAGCTGCAGCAGTGCCACAGCAGCCCTGGGGTTGGGGAGTCGAGGCTCCTGCAGACATTCCCTCAGGATTCATCCCCCTCTCATCGCTTTGGGCGCTGCCGCCAGAGGGCACGAGGAGCCAAACTTTGGTGCCTTCACAGCGAAACCATTCCTCTTTTCCTACAGAAGGAACAGAGTGACTAAACTGTGCTTTATCATCTTTGCAGTCCCTAACCAGGCTGATGATTGGGAAGGAAGAAAGTGGAGGTTTCCTTTTGAAGGAAGGAAATCCAAGAAGGAAACACTTGTGTACAACTTTATTTATGAGTCTTTCTGCTTTCCCCTTTTGTATTCCCGATGTTCAGTATGTTCAGGGAACATATTTTTTTGCTGTGGGAGGACATTCCTTTAGAAGAGGACCCATTTGTGTCCCAGATTTCGGATCAGTTCAGAGGGATGTCTTCCCAGGGACCTTATCAGATTTAAGAAAGAGATCAGGGCCAGGCCTTTTTTACAAATTTATACAGACTACTGGCACAGTATTGTGTGCCATGAAAATTGCTGTTTAGTGATGTTGTCACCTATTTAGCAACTTTTAGTGAAATTAATAAAGTCAGTTTAACTGAGAAAATGCAATAAAAATTAAATAGAAAACTACGGGCTCTGTTTCATGAGGCTGCCACTCCAGTTTAACTCTTATTTGTGGAAGAGACATGAAGGTGTGGGGTAATGTCCAACCCTGTGTGTTTGAGAGGAAGGCCAACATAAAACTCCATCCCATCCCATCCCATCCCATCCCATCCCATCCCATCCCATCCCATCCCATCCCATCCCATCCCATCCCATCCCAATTTTCTATTCATAGAAGAAGACAATTCTCTGAGCCTGCTCAGGCACCTCCTCATTCATCCCCCAAGCAGCCACACACTATTGTGGTCACACAGTATTTGTTCAACAGCCTGGGGTCTTTTTGCCATGTCATGACCAGGCTGGCAGCTCCCTGTGGCCAGGAACTGGGAGCATAGGGATTTCCTGTGGGATAGAACTTGGCAGCCAAGGTCCATTCCACACCCAGCCAGAAGCAGGGCACCTGGGGGTGCACATGGACAGCTTCAGCCCTGGGCACCATGAGCTGCTCAAGGGGGGACTGAGGCTGGACCAGGATCTGGACCCACAGGTGGGTTTGGGTTGACATGGCCCCTCTGGTCAGGACAGGGCTGTGAGGAACTGGGGACCAGCTCTTCTGTGGTGTCAGTGGGACAGATCTGATGGCCCCAGGGGGCTGACATGGGGTCCTGGGCCATGGGCAGAGTTGGAGGAGTCACACAGCAGCTCACACACCGCCCGAGCTGGTGGTGCCTCCTGGTGCCTGACACTTCCCTCTGTTTCAATATATACAGGTCACATTTCCTACAGAAACTGAAAGCCAGAAAAAAAAGAGCAATTCCCAGGAACATGTGCTTGTGGTCAACCCTCATTTTATAAAGATGACCTAACTATCAAAGGAAATACAGCAACATTTGAAAGGAAGAAAAAAAAAAGGCTGAAAATATCAAACATAACATCACCTCTTCTGGCCCCTGATTTATAAAGGCTCTTCAACAGCTGCTTCTTCACCTTCTGTTTGAAGTTTTTACGTGCATGTTTTAGCTGTGTTTTACTAGATATGTCTGCCAAAATATCTATTAAAAGACATTTCCTATGTTCCTGGGGAGGTCGAAAGCTTTGTTAGTGTAATTCCAATTTTTCAAACATCTAAGTAGTTGTACAGTTGATATTAGCAGAAGCCAAGTGGCACCATGGCCTGAAACCAGGATGTGTACAATTTGCCCAATTCACTGAAAACCAACTTTGAGAGTAATAAAATGATTGTGATCTGTGTGCTCAAAGGTAAGTGCATCTAGTGCATAAACATTATTTTTCCAAACTGAATGACAGCATTGCACACATCATATTTCTGATAGACACAATATCCATGAATTCCTAGACTGTACTTTTAAAAGGAAAGAGGGATTCAGAAAAAAAACATGGCTTTTAAAAACAACTTTAGTAGGAACATGTGCCTCAGAAAGTAAACACTGACTGGGAAAAATAACTTGTGAAAGAAAAATTAAAAGAAGATATTAAAGCAAAATAATATTCACTTTTTTTTCTACTAACAATACAGTAAAAAACTTCCATCTCAACTCTTTTAACAAGACAGTAAAACCTAAGATGTGGATGTATTTTACATGTAACACCTTTTGTTATATGGGTATGTTTCTAACCACAGCCTCCACAGCTCTGTCAGATACAGATCTATGGAAGTGGAACCTTCAATCCTTGTGAGGCATTGGTTTAAAATGAAAGAAATTACGCATCTTTGAAAGACAGTGCACAGGATGATAACTAGAACTAAAATAAGATGTGGTATCAATCAGTTCATAAAATAAATTACAAAAAACAGTTTATGAAAGAAATATTTTTGATATGTGAAATCAGGTGAAAGGGCATCAGAGACATATGTATCACAAAGTAGATTACAGTCACAAACACAGCAAGGGAACTTTTTACTGCTAGGAACTAGAAAATGAGCCCTGAGAAGGATAAAAATATAAAATTAATTCAAAATTTACAAAAATAATCAATAAAGTCTCAGTCAATGGGAAAAGACAGATGAATATTTGGTGTAGTGGCGTGAGTGAACTTCTTTGCTAAATACAGAATTTTTCCTGTCTGTCTCAAGAAGGAATATGCTTCTGTTGCCCTGGCTTATCTAGGCACACATGTGCATTCTTCCTGCACATTGTCCAGTGCTTCCTGAACAATGTTATCAGGTTACCCATGTTTCTTCTCGTGGTCTTCGACTTCTGTTTAGTTGTCCAAGTAGAATGAAACTTCATCTCACTTTTCCTAATCATTCTGTTCCACATAGCAAGGTTTGCTGAAGAGCTCTGCTGTGCACCTCAGCTCTTTTACATCCTGTTAAGCCTAATTTTTGGACGTTTTCCCTTATTTCTACATCCAGATAGTGAAAAGTGTCATCCATAGTGTCTTCACCAGGTATGGGTAGTATCCTTACCTGGTTGCTGCTGGTTTGAAGATACCAAGTAATTTTTTTTCATATTTTCTATCTCTGCTTAACAGAAAAACCTGGAAATGGGCAAATTCAAAACTTCGAGGATAATAAGAGGATTGTTTCACTAGCAAATTTTTTCTTTTGAAAAGCATCCTTTTAGTCTCCTGGTTTTTAATGAATTTGTGACAGTTTTCAGCACATATATCTGGCAAGACATTAAGGGGACATTCTCTTTCAAGGTGTTCAAGGAAATTCAGAAATGTCTTTTATCAGGTCATCAAAAACAGATCAAAGAATGGCTTTCCTCTGTCTGTGGGGAAGAGATCAACAGCTCCAGGAGGGGCAAAAGCTGTTCAGACATTGGGGCATCATACTCCTGTTTCTGCCTTGATGTCAATGCAAGTATTTTGGATCAAACCATCTGTTTTTAATTCTGAGTGTTGGTTTTCCAAATATGAAAATGAAAAACTGCTTTTGCAAGTAAAAATGTCCTGTTCTCAGCCTAAAACCTCTGGTCATAAATGTTTAAAACAACAAACAATTACCCATATGGTGACACAGTAACATCTTTGGACACTTTTAAGAAGAGCAACTCTTCCCATGACACATCTGCCTGGAGGCAAGGTTTGGAACATCTCTCAGGGGTTATAAAAATCACTCTGTATTTAGTTGATGCTGCAACTCTTTCTACATGAGAAAAAAATTTTGGATTCTAAAAAGGACACCAAGATGCCTGTGACATGTATACCTAGAAAAGTCTTTCTTGGTTTTGACACTTCATAAACAGAATTAATTAAATCATTACAATCATATTTACCTTATTTGGGGAAATAAGGGATTTACTGTCAGGGCTTCAGTTAAGTTTCCCACAAATTTTTAAAAAAGGCCTTTACTGAAAGCTTTCAAACCTATTAATTGTGAGAAACTATAACACATACAGTATTTTCAGGTGTTAAAGAAAGTAACTGATCATCATTCTCCAAGGAACGTTAAAAAAAATTTCCTACTCTAGCTAGGTGACCCTGCAAGAATAGTGATAAAAGAGTGTTGTTAGAACTTCTGGGTCATCAGAAATAGACAAGAAAAACAGTAAGGGCTGCTGTTAACATTTCCAACTATTACCTATTTCCTACAGACCACCCTCTGCATCTTCAGGAGGAACATGGTTCCTGTTGTCCTTTTCTTATCTGAAAACATTATTAAGGAGGGCACCATATGGATTTACCACAGACACCAACATGAAGCTCCTCCACACCTCAGAATTTAATTTTATCTTAGATGCATTTAGATTGATACCCTTAAGTTTAAGGAAGTGGTTCCCCTGGCTGTGAGAAGCTGCATGTGAAAAAATTAATGGGGTGATGTGTTCATGGAATTGAAACTTACTTAACACTTCAGCTAAGTAGTCACCAAACCGCTGAGCCCCAATATCCTGCAGAATTTCTGAATATCCAAGCTGTGGATATCAGCTCTGTCATGATACAGGCAGTGGTCATGCAGCACATGGAAGAGAAAGCAAACATTGCACTGTAGAGCCACATTCCCCTTGGCATGCTTCACAAGGCAGCAGAAAAGATCATTGCAAGTGGATAATGTGACCTTTTCCTTCTGGAGGAATTAATTCCCACAGCTAGGGGACAAAGCCGGGTCTGTTTTCTGTACACATCCTCCGGGATATAGAAGATGAAACAGGCAAACAGAAAGACTCACAAATAAAGGTATGTACAAGGGTATGCTCTGGGATTTCCTCCCTTCTGAAGGAAACCTCCACTTTCTTCCTTCCCAGTCAGCAGCCTGGTTAGGGACTGCAGAGATGACAAAGCACAATTTAGTCACTCTGTTCCTTCTGCAGGAAAAGAGGAATGGTTTTGCTGTGAAGGCACCAAAGTTTGGCTCCTCGTGCCCTCTGGCGGCAGCCCCAAAGCGATGAGAGGGGGATGAAGCCGGAGGTCTTGTGCTCCAAGGGAGAAACAAAAGCAAAACGTACCCCAACCCAGACACATCTATGTGAGGCTTGCAAAGCCCTTTGCCACAGCTGGAGTGGGCACAGAAGCTCCTGGTTTGGCTCTGGAGATGTCCTTTGGCACCAAGGGTCAGCACAGGGAATGGTCTGCGTCTTCAACCTGCCCGGTGCCGGGGCTGCTGTGGCACTGCTGCAGCTCTGCCCTCTCTGCCTGGCACTGTGACACTGCTCAGCCACCACCCAGGAGACAAATGATCTTCCTCTTTTTCAGCTGCCACAGCAGGTCAGCTGCTTTCCTGCTTCAGAGCAGGAGAGCCTGAAGGAAATGTGTCCTTTACCTAGCAGCACTCTCTTGCTGTGTCTCTACCCTTCTAGTCAACAGCTCTTGGGTATCAGTGGCCAAAGCAAATCTGTTGCCCCAAAATCAAATCATTTCCTTGCTTTTCTGCCTTTTGTGTTGGTCCCTGAGAAGTGGTAGAAGTATGCCTGTAAGTTGCAGGTAGGTCATATTCCTGAAAACCAGCTCGATCTTACTGCAGTTGTACTTGCACGAGTGACATGATTTAGGAATTATTTTCATGTGAAATTGTGTCACTGAAAAGAGCAGGACAGGAAAGTCTCAGGTTATTGGATGTTTTTGTTCATCTTTCTCCAAAAATGATTAGTAAAAAAGAACGTGGAAAGTTGAAAATATTGCACACGGGAAAAAACCTTTTTAATCCCCTCTCATTGTTTGTTAGCTCCCATCTTACCAGAAGAACTGCAGCTCAGAGCTTTAGGTATAAAATAACTGTGCCCAAAATGAATTTTAAAGGACTTCTGCCATTTCTCCTTAAGCATTTGGTGAAAAATCTATTTGTGAATCTAGTTTTTCATGTATTCAAATAAGAACAGCATAAAATCTTACCCATTAATATAATAAACAGACGTTATTATATAAACACATATTTGCTTGCAATTTGGATGCCAGTTCCAGAGGAACCTTTTCTCTCTTTTTTTTTTTTTTCCCAGAGCTTTTGATCCATCTTTTTCTGCTGATACCTAAGGCTCACATTATGAATGCACCTTCCACACTCATAACAAGGATTATAAGGAAAATGGGATTACCTGTTAAAGACAGTTACCAACAGCAGAAATAAACATTTACTGGATTGCTCTGCAGAGATTTTGATACTGTAATGTGGGCATGGGTACATGAAATCATGTTCAATATCCTTACTTACATTGTTTCAGTAAAATAAAATACTGAGTTTCTTTTTCTGTAGTACCACAAGATTTTAATCCATGCTTCAATTCTGGTTTCTCATTATTCTTTTAATGGATTTGTGTTACTAGAACACTTTCTTGGAAAGAAGCTGCATGCTTTTCACATCCAGGGATGGGATCCAATCCCTATGGGATTCAAGACAACAATTAGGATGCATGCCTCCATTTTTACCTCTGCTATAACATGTGAGGCCACATGTTCATAATGACGGGTATATAGAAATTTTTCCCTATTAAGAATAAGACATTGGTCTGTACATGACATTATTCATTTTAATTTGCATATTTGCCATAGAGATGTATTGTAAGAATATTGATGATTTAAGTAGTAATTTATGCAGTTGTCATATGGATGAGATATGAGTCTCAGACTTAAATCTTGCTCTTCTTCATGTCAGTGATACTAAAAACAATGTTATACTAATGATGGTACAATATAAATATAGCTCTTAATTAACAGAAGTCTGATAATTAATAAATTACATTTTATGTCCTGGAGCCTTTTGCTATTAATCATGATTTGTTTGGGGATATAAGCAAAACATCATTAATGATAGTAAGCAGACTGTGATTATGAAATTAAATGTAGCTTTTTTTTTTTTTTACTGAATCCTATTAAGATAGTTTTCCAGTCAGAAGCCCATAGTTATTTTCTGCTGAAGCCTTGAACTTACTAAGCATAGTTTTTTGGGTTGGGTGAGAATTAGAAAGTTTTTGATCATTCCAGAAAATAGGACTGAAGGACCATCAGTTCCATAATAATCTCATCCTCTCATTGCAAAGTTTTATCTTGCTTTTCTTTGTGAGACAGATTTGTTGCCATTTCTTACTCAGGACAAAAAGACACAGCTGTGCTTAGAATATATTTTGGAAGATAGATCCTGTGTCTTGCAAAATACAAGACAGAGGATTTAAGTCCTTTCTGCCACTACCTCCAATTTTGTGTTGTGATATTTTATACAGAAGATAGTCTAAAATGTGTTACTGAAAAAACACAGCAAAACCAGAAACTGTTCAGGCGAGCTCAGACAAATTTCAAAATCTCTGTCTCTGCATTACAACATCTGCCATGAATTGTGTAATTGATCTTCCTGTATTTAGGGAAACTCCAGGGGCCAGCACAGCCCTCTTGCAAAGAATGAACCTCATCCTGAGAAAATCACCTTCCCTGTCGTGTTCTCCCTCCTGCTGTACAAGATGGAAAGATTACTCCCACACTTAATAGTCACATTATTTGACTTTAGAAGCCTCCCTTCTTCCATAAATCATGAATTTAACTTGAAGCAAAAAGCTGTAACAGACCTCTGGTCCCATGTCCTTCTGCTTTTGAAAAGATTCCCTGGATGGGCTCTGAATCTCATGGATAATTGCTTGTCCTGACTGTTGGCAGATGGTGTTAGCAGCCCCTGCTCCTGCCAGCCCTGTTGGTGCCCTGAGGGATTGCACTGTGGCCATCTAGGTTGTGCCCCTGCCTCATTCCCCACCTTGGCCACCCCTGTTCTTGCAAATCCCTGGCAGGAATGTCCACCCTGTCCATTTCTGCATCTGTAGGAGCAGTTTCTGCTCACCTGACTGCATTTTACGTACCCACAGTTTGGTCCTCTCTGCCATAGTAATCTCTTGAAAAATACAAAAGGGGCCGAGTCCAACAGGAGATGTCTGAGGAAATGTCTAAAACTGGTTGAAATTCACACCTAGAGAGATCCAGTATGAATTAGTCCAATAATCTGTTGTGCAGGCAGAGAGGAGCTAAATCAGCCACCTCGGCTAAAGTCAATCTATTGCTTTTTATCAACAGATTGTCTCAGCTGGGAACAGCTGGGGTGTTCCTGGTCTGCCCAGGGAATTGATCACTTGAGTGCCCTGGGTGTGCAGAGGGGCACAACTGCTGTGAAACTCACCTGCACCACAAGTATAACTGCAGAGCAAAAAAAATAATTTTATGCTTATATCTCACTAATTCTACTCTTGTTGCCAAATAATTTACACAAGCTTTTCAGATCTTTTCAGAGTCTTTCAGATAGCAAAAGTGTCAAATGTGTAGCTTAAGTAAAGTATCCACAGGTTATTGCACCTTTCCTTTTTTTTAAATTTCTTTTTTTTAAAACAGTGTTATTTTTAATATTTCTGACAAAGTATAAGACTAGGAAATACTTATTTCTGATAAAATTATGCAGTTTAAGACAAATAAAAATTGTTATTACAGTAGTGTGTAAGGAATAACTTTATTTTCCTTTACAAGTTATTTACTTACAAAAAAGGTGGAAAGATTTTAAGAGCTGAATGAAAAGCAAGACTTTTAAAAAAAGATATAAATTACTATTTATTTTTGTCAAGAGTATCTTAAAGAGGAGGCACTTTACCTAACAGAGACAGCAAACCCATATTCCAGCTCTCTGGCAGCAACAGACTATGTGCTTGTGTCTCATTGGGTTAGGCCAGCATGACAAAAGAAAGGTAGGGTAGCACATACAGCTAAAAGCACATTTCATCTGATTTTAGGGGCAAACTGGCCCAGATCCCTCTGTATGCAGAGAGTAGCCAATATATTAGTGAAAAATTTGTGTTTATGCCATCTGCAGAAGATCATGCATCAAGCAAGGTGAGTCAGGCATGTACAAGTCCTTCAACATACCCCTTGATCTCAGAAATGGTGTAGAGTAAACTGTGAGCTAATAAATACATTCAGTTCTAGTATCTGAATGTTCCTGATAGCTACTGATGCATTGAAGGAATTCTTGGTAACATGTTGAAATTGTGCATTTTACATGCTGGAGTCTGAATGATGCCTGTGAAGCAGGTCAGCTGTGAAAGCAGAGTCTCTTTTCTGAGGATTGTAATTCTAGATAGATTCTTTGGCAGTTCTAAGCTCTTCCTATCTTTCTTCCACTTTACAGTTGGTGAGTGGACCATAGCTATTTGAAATGTAGTATTTGAAATGTAGGAGAGAGCATCTATGTAAAATTAATCTCTGGCAGCTGTTTTTGCTTCTTGAAACTGTTCAGAGGACATTACAGTGTTTTTTATATGAATACCTATGTATAAATAGATGCACAGTATGGAGTTTCTGGATATATGAACTGCTAATTTTATGATCTCTAACACCAAAAAAGAAAAAAAAATGCAACATGCAGATTCCTACTGAGCTGGCTAATTTTCAATATCTACCTTAAGATGGTCAATCATGCTCTGAACCTTAACATTCAGACTCTTGAGTAGTTTATCATTTGACACTGAGTGTAAGGGAAACTAGAAAGACTAGTCTAAGTGTGGACATATATCATAGGATCAAACAACCATTAAGGTTGGAAAAAGACCTTTAAGATTATCAGTCTACTGTAATCCTAGGACCACCATCATATTTGTCAAAATCCTTTCTCAAGTGCCACACCCACACCTTTTTTGAGTACTTGTAGTGGTGGTGACTCCTTCGTTTCCCTGGGAAATCTGTTCCACTGCTTTAAAAATTTTTCTGTGAAGAAATTTTTCCAAATATCCAATCTAAGCCTCCCCTGGCAAAACTTAGGGCCATTTTCTCTCATCCTGTCACTTGTTAGTTGGGAAAAGAGACCAACACTCACCTTAGAATTACCTCCTTATAGACCACTACATGTAATTTCACATTCCATATCACTTCCACAGGAGGACAGTGAAATTGTGCACTGCACTTTGTGCACAAACACAAAGACTCACACAGTTTTGTAGCAGAAACATGACAGTTGGTTTTTGTTTGTGTTTTTGTGTGTGGGATGTGTTTGGTTTGGTTGTTTTGTTGTTTTTTTTTTATTTGATGGGTTTTTGCTTGGTTTTGCTTTGTTATTTTGTTTTGTTTTGTTTTGCTTTTGTTTTGAGAGGATGATCTTGGAGGGATGCTGCATTCTTCCAAAGAACATTTTGGATTTGGTGAAAATGAAATGTGTGGGCAAAATGAAGCTAAGCATTATGAATCTGTGTCTGTAACTTCTGGTGAGATTGCAATTATTTCTGAGTGCCACCCAAATGCCTTTGGCAGTCATAGGACCTTCTCTGGACAGCAGTGGAAATTTTTATGTATGGACAAATGCAACATAATTTAAATTCCATAAATCTGCTGTGTAATCTCCATAGCTTTGACAAAAATATTAATAGAGAGCTAGGGGGAATCTTTGCTTCCCACATTTTCCTTTTTTATGTATGTGTATTTCAGTGTGTATATATTTGTCTCAATAGATTGAAAATTTTGGTCTTATACAAGTTGGTGGCAGTTTTATTATTGAATTGTCATTCACCTAATATGACAATGACTCTTTGCAGAAGAGAGCTCTGGGACCATTTTCTGTACGTTTTTCTCCTTACCTCCTCCTTCTGCTTTCTAATCTAGTCTAATTTACTCTAATCTAATTCAATCTTTCTGCTGCCTATAGGAGTGTGGATAACAAGTCAGAAGATGGAAGAGTCCTTCTTCCATGGCTTTGTTTTGATCCATTTGTGTAGGAGATTTGGTTAGTTTTTGGTTTTGTTTTTGTTTTCTTTCTAGATTTTTGTATATTTTATTTCCATTAACAAGTCACAGAACAAAACTATATATATCAAAGCAAAGCTATAGATAAAAATAACCTATTTTCCACAGTTTCTTATTTAGTTTTTCCAGCTCAGACTTTTTCTAATATACTCTGTTGAAATGGGATAGGGGGCAAATATAAATTTTGTTAACAATTGAGAGGATCCTGTCTGTAGCAAGGCCTTTGGGCAAGTCTTTCCTTAGAGGAAATAGACATTAATTGTGGAAAATGTTTTGTTTTGTTTTTTTTTTTAATAAATAGAATTACTTTCTTTAAAAATCAGGTAACCTATTCATAGAAAAGCCTACTGTGACAGTTTGACATATTACACTCACAAAACAGCTACCCATTTAGATGTTGTTGAGAATATGAGGTTTATAGTTTTAAAGCTGTGTTGGCAGGGATGAAGCAATGGTGGGGGAGAGAGTTCACAAGGGAATCTCTCTAACGAGGTGTCAAGTGGACATGAGTACACTACAGCTTTGCTGCTTGCCACTTGGCTTCTGCCAACAAGGAAGATTTTTTGAGTGAGGAATTTTTGAAGCCAGTGACAGATGAATAAGGTTAATTGGTGAGAAGGTGAAGGGGACACAAGTGTCTTTTTATGGCTTTGTGTATTGAAAATACCAACTGTAAATTGCATGCAGGATGGTGTGGTGTCAGAATATCACACCAGCTTTTCTTAAATGAAACTGTCCCAGGTTTGCATCTCCTCCACCATAAATATCTGTGTTATTTCATTATTGAAATGTGCATAAATAGATAATTTCTAATATGGCAATCCAAAACATATCTCCTTTGTTTGAATCTTTTGGGTATCCCACATAGAACTTAGGATATTTCCCTTACCACCAGAACCAATAACTGGGTGAGTTACTGCTTTGATACAATATATGATTTGCAATAGCTGTGGAATATTCAATCTGTGTTTCAACTGAGAAAGGAACTTCAAAGGACCTTATGGCTCATTTAATTTGCTGGAAATTCCAGAGAAATAATAATTAAAAAATCCACAATTATTGTAGAATCTTATGATTTTTTTTAATTTTAAATAAAGAATTGTATGTTTGAATTCATAGTAATATTATTTAAGACATTGTAATACAATAATGTTAATTTTCTCTGAGTGCATTTAAGGAAAAAGGGAAAATCATGTTCAGACACAGGGTTTAATGACTTAATATCCAAAATATGTATCTGTTCAATGGTCCTTATAGAATAGCCTGTTCCAATGCCATTAGAAGGGAACAGGTCTGTAAAAGGCCATTTCTCATCAACAAGTCAAAAAACTTACTTCTTCAATAAAATTTTGAAGATTCAACTTGTTGTCCTGTACACGCCTCAGATTTTGGCATGCAAGAGCTTTCACATCAGATATGCAAACACAGAGTTACTTAGCATGACCAAGAAGATGCCTTTTTCTTTTTTTTGTGTAATAGAGGCAATCATACTACTTATAATTTCTGAACTGTAACCATCTATCCTAGAGTCCTCATAAAATCCTGTAATTGCATGCTCTGCTTGACAGATTATGTTAACCCAGGTCCTTCCTTCTTGTGTCAAAAATACTGGAAGGAAAATGTGGAGCACTGAAAATACAGCTCTATCAGGAGGAAAGCAGGACACCATGGTCAATTTCCTTTCAGTCCCAAACCATTGGCTTCCATCCCTTGCAAAGATCAGCACCCATCTAGCAATTATATAAAAAGTTCTTGCAAAGTACAGGAGGGGAAACAAACTCCATTTTAGCATCAAGGATGTAGTCTGATGGATATGCAGGTAATAAATTTTTCTCCAGGTTTGCTGCTTTCCTCACTCTCTCCAGTTTTCTTATTTCTGCATATGGATTAAAGAGATTTGTCTCACAGTATCCTCCTATTCTCATTCCACATTTTCGGCCAAGGCATTGGCCAATAGCACTTATTCTAGTATTATTTTATACTTATCTTCACTTTTGTAGAAGGGATATTCTAGATTTGGTAAAAAAGTTCATAATTATTTAAGTAATGTAACAGCATAAATTAGTGAGTCTCTACCCTGAATTCATCATCAGAGTAGAGTGCTAATTATGCAGAATATAAAGAAGATGAAGGAAAGCATGAGTAAAGGCCAGAATTTTCAGTCATTTTGTATAGTTCAGCAATTTGCAATCCTTGTTTTAACTCAGACAACTGAGAGCTCAGAATAATTTTGGCTGTTATGACCAGAGTCTTCAAACATGTAAATAGACTGTTGTTTATTTTCTTTGCCTTGATATTTCAAACATCTGGTCCTTCTGTGTTTTATATTTGAATTTTACTTTTTTTTAACTGAGATATGGATGAAATTCTTTTTATGTGGGAACGTGTTTCAAACAAATGCAACTACATAAGACTGAAAGGAACATGGATGGATGGATGGATGGATGAATGGATGGATGGGTGGATGGATGATAGATAGCTAGAGAGATAGATAGAGAGATAGATAGAGAGAGAGAGAGAGAGAGAGAGAGAGATAGATAGATAGATAGATAGATAGATAGATAGATAGATATTTTAGAGAGCCCTGTCTGTTTTCATTAGAAATGTTCTAAAGGCCTGTGTACTGTGTTTATGGGGCAAGGTTTGCAAGCAGGAGTGTCCAGGTTTAGAGCAAATTTGGGGAAGAATCCCCCAAAGGAGCTCCGGTGGGAAAAGCAGATCCAATCGGCCC
>JAWWMS010000001.1:103274820-103286637 GCA_035048045.1 Chlorospingus semifuscus
AGTGTCTGAAAACAAACTGCATGCTTCTTCTCTCCCCCCCTTCACCCTCTGGAACACTCTTAAAGGTACAAAACTTATTATTCAACATAAACAGAATGAGATGATTTGGGATAAAAGCATCATATAGTCAACCCAGGACAAGGAGGGCTGCAGGGGTGACTTTTTTGAGGAGTCATACAGAGCCAGTTTCAGCCAGTTTCAAGATGGACCCAT
Source organism: Chlorospingus semifuscus (assembly GCA_035048045.1). Classification (NCBI taxonomy): domain Eukaryota; kingdom Metazoa; phylum Chordata; class Aves; order Passeriformes; family Passerellidae; genus Chlorospingus; species Chlorospingus semifuscus. The sequence goes on from JAWWMS010000001.1 coordinate 103,275,034, forward strand.
CACAGGCCAAAGCTGAGTAAAACAGTGGTAGTACCTCTGACACTTCCCATTTAAGAAAGAGTGAAACAGTGCAGCTGGGAGAGAGGAATAAGAAAATGAGCAGAACAGCCCTACAAACACAAAGACTGGTGGAGAAGTAGAGGGTGGGAGTGCTGCAGGCACTGGAGTGAAGATTTTCCCGAAGCCCTTGGAGAAAACTTGGGGGATGCTGGTTGTCCCCTGCAGATGGTGGAGCAGATATCCCTCTGCAGGCTGTGGATGTGCCCTGGAGGAACCTGGAGACCATGGAAAGCCAAGGCCAGAGCAGGTTCCTGACTAGGAGAACCCTGCACACCAGGGAGTCAGTGATCCACATGAAAGCTGACATGAGTGTGACCAAGCCTGTGCTGTGCTTGTACTGCATTCACTGTGCTGTAAATGCATTATCTTGCAAGAACAAATTCCAGTGACTGAAATGGGAGAACTTTCTATGGATGGGGTCTGCCCAGTGTGCTGTACATGGATTGGAGATCCATGAGAAGCAAAACCACCTGGAGTTCCATAGAGATTTAAGATTATCCATACTGTTATGTCCTTGTGGTGCAAGCTCTAATAAATTGGATTTTCTGAGTTTCCTTCTTACTGAGATCATAACAGATCAGCCCATCCTGGAGGAAAACAGAACTAAGTTTGGGATTAGTATCTCAAGTCAGAACGCATCCTGGAATGTTGTTCAAAAGATAGTGCTGAACCCAAGACTGTCCTTGATAACTCATGGCTGCAGGAATTACAGATGCAAAATACAGTTCTCAGGACACAGAAATGTTTTTTCTTGAGTGACTGCATACGTGTGTACCTTTTAATTGATGTGGCAATCCACACAGATCCTGAGTGCATTTTTTTCTTTTTCATGATTTTTGTGCACCAGGAAACCATTTGGCCCTAAGAAAATACAGTAGCCAAGTTGCAGCTGCTTGAAGCATTTTCCCATTAAATGTAATGGCACTAAAGTGGAAGTGCCAAGGGCCATTATGCACTGACAGTATAGTCAAGAAAATACCCATTTGCAGAAAACATGCAGCAAGGTAGGAACAGAGCAATGAAATAACCATGAAAGCAGTTGGAGCCTCAGGACAAGAAAAACAAGTGATTTGCTGCAATGCTTAACAACAAAAGGAGAGATCTGAACAGTTATTTGGGCTTTCAGAGCTACAAGTGTAGTATGAGTGAGCAATATTGCCTTTGGCATGGATCCCTGTTCCCACTGTAGTGTTCTCTTCCTTTCTGGAGAGCCAGGTCCCCCCAAGAGCAATCACAGTCTCATCATGAGAAATAAGAACTGAATCACAAAAGGCAGCTTCTGTAGAAATCCTCCATATCTCAGCTCTTGGTGCAATAATAAAATTCCCTAAAAGGAGTTAAATCAGGAAAAAAAAAAGAAAAAGAAAAAAGAAAAAGCAACATGAAAAGCCAAAACACCAAGTTTTATCTGTAAAGCAGTGGTGAGTAGAAACAGTTGTTGAAAATCAAGACCCCTTATTAATGTTCTAGCTTCTGTTTTGCATAGCACATTAGTTGAAGCTGTGTGGAGGTCAGGACAACAGCTAAATCTGAAGTGTAACTCAATACAGCATCAGTTGGACAAAGAAGCTGTCCTTGGTTTTGGTTGTGCCATTTTGAGTGTGTTCAACCTCTATCTGTCATTATATTGTTGATTTGTGATATGAAAATGTCATACATGGTCAAGCACAGGGCTGTAGAAAGCAGAAAACTGGATGAATAGTAGCTTAGAGTCCAGCTACAGCAGGAAAATAGCAATTTATATATTTTTTAAGTTTTTTCTGAGAGTAATAATGCAGGTGCAAGGAATGGAAATTTCATGAATAAATATTTACTAAAACAGAGACTAAATTTTGCTCAGTCCTGCTAAGAGCAAAATCTGTTTTTTTCCTTAGCTATAGCATAATGAATTAATAGAATTTCAGTAGATCAATTATATAGTTCTACCAGTTTGAATTTCCAATTAAATTAATTATCACCACTTGAGTCACACAATAGACTTCTCTAGCATCAGTGAGCTTTGTCTTCCTCTGGTCCCAAACAGGTTGTCAGGTGCACAAAGGGTGAAGTGCCACATGATGACTCAATTAAAAAACCCCAAAACCCTGCATCCTTCTTATCTCTCTCAGCTTTTCTTCAATAACTTTTTAAACTATGGACTGTGAATTTATCAAATGCTCAGCAAGTGGATTAAAAAGTGCAACTAATATTCCTGATTAGCTGAAGATTTGTTTTGAACAGTATATTTTGCATGATTTAGAATCGTAATGGCTCATTATTAGTCCTTTGTATTGTCATCAGATCACAGTAGCTTTCACTTCCATTTTTCTCACTTAATCTACCTGTTTTCTCTCCTCTTTAATGCTGCTCTTTCTCTATGGTTTGCATCTGGTCAAGCTTCTATTTGAGATTCTTTTTCCAAGCTCTACCTCTGTCACCTATACCTGTGTGACAAGCATCAATGGTCTCTGGCGCCTACTCAGATCATTATTATTGTATCAACTTCTTATTTAATTCTCCCCTGCTCTCCATCATGGTTTTTTTTTTCCTTTTTTTCTTCTATTCTTACAGAAAAAAAGAAAAAGAAAAAAAGGTATCAATGAGAAACAATTAAATAGCAAACATCATTTAAAAATGTGCAAATGAAAGATTACCTATTAACTGATACTCAGATGTCTACCCATACAAGTAAATTGTAGGGAAACAGAAATAAAACTCCTTCAGAAATGCATGTCTTTAGCAATGAATTACTGCAACAGCAGGGAAGCAAAAAAGAACTTGGCAGTAAGTAACAAGCTCTGGTGCAAGATATTTCTATGGCTAAATATCAAGGTTACAAAATATTATAAACAGAAAAGTATATGCATTGACTAGGATTTTGCCATGTTTTTTGAGTATCATTGTGTGTTTTGTTTCAATGGTTAATGACAGAAGTTGAGTAGTTGGGTTTTAAGTAAGGAATTGAAAAGCAAACTAATGTAAATATAAAACATTAAGCCCTATCACAGTCTATAGTAGGAGTCCTAGTAAAATATATATGTATTGTATAAGTGGCCTTTCCCCAATCCTAGTTGTTCTAAATGGGCTGCAGCTGTGATGTCCTTAATTGGGCAGCAGCTGTGGCTAGTGAAGATAACTGGGATGAAAGGGGGTGGGTTGGCCAGTCAGGGAGAGCCTTGGAGGAGCCCTGATGAAGAAGCAGGAATAACGCTGCTGTGAAGAGCTGCTTGTGAGAAAACCAGCCAGAGAACCAACCAGGGACTCTAGAAATATAATAACAGCAATATGAATACAACAATTGGTGGCCCTGATGTGATAGAAGATAGGACAGCCAAGAGCTGTGGCAGCCTGAGAGCTGGGACTCTAGAAATATAACAACAATGGTGCTCAGGAAAAGAATTAGAAAAAGCAGTTGAAACATAGAGTTTATGGAGAAAAGGATGAGTATCCACGAAGCCCCTGGTGCACCTTTCCAGCCCATTGTACTGAGTGTCCATGTTCCTGTGGTCTGGGGACAGTGGGAATGACTCAGCCTCTGCCTCCAGCTTGTGAGGCTGCTTCTGGATTCAAGGGATTTGAAGTTAATGGGGTTCAGTTACTGATGGTGGTGTCTCTTTCCATACCTCAGATCTGAGCTGCTCTCAGGAACAAGTCTAGCAGAGGAAATGCTGGGTTACAGGCAGCTCTTTGTTCTCCCTTTCTCAGCTCACCCAGGATGCTGCATTAGAGAAGCAGGGGCGCCACTTCTGTGAATCAGCAAGTGACCCGCTCCTGCTCAGTCCTGTGTGATCAGAAATTATCTTACTCTCAGTTTGAGAAGTGAAGCTCCTGAGAGTCAGCACATCCTCCCTATTGATTCTACATTTCAGTTTAACATCTTTAAACTTAAATTTCTGAAAGAAATTGATTCTAAATGATTACACGATTAATGATTGTACAGCTCAGCAATACAAAAAGATAAGCTGCAAAGCAGGAGTGTGATCTAATCTCTCACAGAACAATTTGAGCAAGATTAAAACTGGGCAGCACTTTTCCATTCTCCAGAATTTCTAGTTGCCTGTAACTATTGTAACTTTTTGTTAATCAGCAGAGTGAAAATATTTTTATACACTCAAACCATAAATCAGCTTTATATTCAAGCACATAATTAATTTACATTCTCATGAAAGGATTATGTATGTGCTTAATGTTAAGTAGCTGTTTAAGTAGCAAGCAAAGAACAGGAACAAAACCCGAGAGTGAATTAAAAGCCAGTTTTTTAACAAAAATATATAATTAAATAATGAAACCTTCTGCCACAAGAGGTTACACTTCAGAGTTTTTTTCTATATATAGTATCAAAGAGAGTCTAGACAAGCAAATTAGGAAAAATGGATGTAATGTTAGTTTTAATATTTTAATCAAAATATTTATTAATAAAAATCTTCCTATTTAACCTCAATGTTCTGCAGTCAAAACCTATGTACATTGAGGAAGTTCTATGTCATGCTTACCCTGTTCTTGTGTCCTGTTTTGAGCATCTTTTGGCCACAACCAAAACTGTGGAGCTACAAGAATTGTTATATTAGTGAGCAATTTGGCCTTGAGAAGGACACAACAGAACCCTTCTGTTCTAGTGCTGGTGCTTTGATTAGTCACCTGCACAGACATCTGGAGAAATTAAAAAGCCCCTGTCACTGCCTACAGGAGACATTTAATTTAAAGTCTTCTCTTAGTCACTGCCTTTAATCATGTGGTTTTGGAAAGAAACATAGCATCTCACCTTACTTTAGAAATTGTTGCATTTAACTGATCTTACCATTAATTTTCTTTCATTGCTGTATTTTTCCTTATATAGATTATTTGCATATTGGATGTGTTCAAGGAATGATGATGCATTCTTCATAGGCAGATGAAGATATACTGCATTTGTGATCTTGTATATTTGTTCTCCCTGAAATGCATGGCAGCATAGTGCTGTGGATAATTAAATATTTTTAAATGTAAAAATATTTTTGTATGGGGTTTATTGTGCCTGCTGTACTTTCCCTTAAGCTCTTTTTTCACCTTTCTGGACTGTGTAAACAGAATCATAGGCAGATTGAAGTTGGAAGGGACATCTGATCCAACCCCCTTCTTCAGCAGGGCCAACTTGGCCACCTAGATTGTCCAGGACCACATCTGGATAAATCTTTAACATCTCCAAAAAGGGAGACCTCACAAATTCTCTGTTCAGCTTTGGCCAGGGCTCAGTCACCCTCCCACTGAAGGATTGGTTCCTGATGTTCAGTGGGACCCTCCTGTGTTTAAGTTTGGTCACATCTGGAGCCTGGCCTCACCTTCTGTTCACCCTCCCTGCAGTGTTTGTGCACATTGAGATTCTCCTGAGCCTTCTCTTCCCCAGGCTAAGCAGCCTCAGCTTTCCCAGCTCTTCCTTTTATGGGAGGTGCTCCAATCTATTAATGTGCTTAGGGACCCTGTGCTGGACTCGCTCCAGCAAATGAGCCCTGCCAAAGGCATTAAGAAGCTCTAAGGCGGGAGTTAAGTTCCTAACTTTTTAAAGCTCTCTTGAAAAACCCTATAGACAGCTATTTTTAGACACCTAAATGCCTTTGAGTGTCTTGACTGTAATGTTCTTAAAATTATTTTAATTCAAATTATACAGAGATGAGTTCAAAAGAAGGTTTTTATTCATTTGGCCTTTCTACATTGATAAGTAAACTTTCATTTTCCCTCCTTTTCTGCAAAGCATATAGCATATAATGAGGAAGATTTAGAGTATTTAAGATTCCAGCTTTCTTAACATGGTAACACAACTGAATACATAGGGAAGGCATATTTATGAATTTATGACTTAGATTTAATGTCTGTAATAATTTTACACAATTCTATCTATTTTCATACTAATATTAGTAGAAGAAAAAATCAATTTTAATTCCTAACTTTTAAATCTAGGGAGTATAATCCTCTACTGAAAAACAAAAGAAAGTAAATCAAGCTTTTGAGTGGCTGGCTGTGAAATTAACCACTGCAATTTCATCATAATTTTATTGAATTAATTCTTCCTCTCTTGGTTTTCACAAAACTAATGGGTTATGTTTTCTCCCAGATAAGATGATGACTATATAATTTCTGTTTCTATGCAGTTTTGGCATAATGTGTTCTCTGGATGTCATTAATATTTATAAAATACATCTTCCTAATTGGTTTTATCTTGGTATAGTCAACTAACAAAATACTTACTAGTAAAATTATTGGAGAACTTCCATACTCATTTTCAAGCAATGGATAAATATCCAGAGATCTGAAAGATGCTTTGCAATAAATTTTCAAAATATTCAATTTTATGTCAATAAGCATAGAAGAAAGTCGATAAACAAAGAAGAAAAAGATGAATATTAAACATGAAAGGTGTGTATGAATTTTTTTTTCTTACCAGTCCTTTTATTGACTTGAAACATTTATGCATTTTTCTTGATATTTACATCTTCATTTGAAAGATGCACTCTGCTTTGCAGTTGCTATATAAAAATAACTTACATAGTCTAATGCTCCTTTTTCTTCCAATTTTTTAAACTGAAAACCCTAGAGTGACTGGCTGCTGGCAGTCATACTTTTACATGTCATCCTTTATTATTCATTGGCATGAAGATTATTGGCAGAAGAAAAAAGGAGATAGTCAGCCCAGTCAAGCATGCTTTCTGCTATCCAATTTTTCTTGAAACACCACAAGTTTTCCAGATTTCCTTTTTTCTCTGTTGTTGTTTTTTTAATCACAAGACATGCACCTTACTCGCAGAATGTTAGCTGAAAATAGCACCACTGTAAACAGCTATATTTGCTGAATTCTAGTATCATAATTTTCAAGTCTTTCCATGCCCACAAATCTAATTTGTTCTTTTGTCTTGTCCATCATACTATGACAATTTGGTCCTTGCAAGTTTTCTAATGTATTTTAAGAATTATTTCTTCTTGGAAGAGTTGTCTCTGCATCTCCTAATCCATGCACTGATTTTTTCAAGTTACGTTGCCTTTCTATCATTTGAGAGTACTTACTATAGCTTGGTACTGACTGTTACTAATTTTATGGTATCTTGGGTCTTCAAGAAACAATTTTGATTTGTTTAACTTGGTTTTAAATGGTTTGGGTTCTTTTTTTCTGAGCTATTTTAGGGCTTATGAGATAGCTATTTTTAGGGTTGACTGAATGCAGAAATTTGTTCCTGGACTGTAAAAAGATGCAATGCCCTTCTTAAATGTTTTCCTTGTAGTATTTGAGAGGAAATATTTGTCAAGTGATTTGCCTTTAAGTGTTTGAAGTAGATGGATAAGCTTGAGAAATCCATTGGAAACTCTCCCCAGAGTGCATTTACTATTTGTACATCAAATCGAAAGGTCTGCTTTTAAAACAGACATTGTAAATCATGAGAAACAAAGAAAGTATTGCTTTTCTGCTTAGTTTCTTGGCTTCAGCAACTTCCTGGGGACATTTAGCAAAACAGAGATAGTAAACTATCCAGGTGTATTTTGGCTAATTCTCATTGAGACAGCGTAGTAGTTTTAGTTGATTCATGTAATTTGGGTACTGGCACAGCTGTGCTGATTGCAGTGAGAATTTTTTACCTATAGTTTTCATTGAGTATAATTTATACATGCTAAAGAGACTCAGTGTTCGATATATTAGCTTTCTTCCAAAATATTGTTGTAGCTTGTATTGTTCTGGTATGTAGCTTGTATTGTTCTGGTATCAGCTCAAATGAGTCTGATGTCTCAGACTCCTTCAGAATGCTCAGAAGAATGAATTTCTGAGCAAATGTTAAGACTGAAAATTAATATATTCTCTTGTGCTTGAAAAAAATCCTCTGAAACCACACTGCATATCTGCAAAATGACTCTCAAATGTGACGAAACATAAGGAACATTTAAAAAAACACAGATTCCGCTTCCAGCCTCCACATCCTCTGTCACCCTTCCTGTGCTGAAGGACATGTTGGAATGCTTAAGACTGCAAGAGTTTGGGGGTTTTGGAAGGCTGGAAGGCTTTTTTATTTTTTTTTTCTTTACCTGTTCATGTGTTTTAGTTAATCTTTAGGATCTGAGGGATAATTTGGGTAGGAAAATCCACACTGGGAGCCAACAGTGAGGTTCATGTGCAGTTGGTGCACTGTGAGTTACACTCCTGTGAGCTCAGGAGTTCAGCTGGAGACTAGGCAAAGTGTTTGAGAACCTTCAACAATTTTCACTTAAAACCACAGGATGGCAGCCATGAGGAGGATATGGCAAAGTAGATTTCCTTTTTACCCCATGGTATGGCTTTCCACAGCTTTAATCTCAGTGCTTAGCCAGCAGATTTATAAACACAGGCAGATCAGTGTGGCTTGGTCAGTGGACTTTTCCCTTTTGTAATTTTTTATTCTGCGAGTATAACAGCAGTAACAACTTTGGAGAGGTTCTTCAGGTCTTTGCAACCATGCAAGCCGAAGGATGCATAGTCAGAATGTTGATTCCCATGGCAGTGGAACTGTGGCTCTCAGATATTCCTATTAGGAACTGGAAAGTCAGTCAGATTTCAGGCTAGGATTCCTGAATTTTGGATTTAGTTCTAACAGAGTGAGGACTTCCATTCTAGTTCATCTTACTCTGGAGGGCTCCCCCATTGTTGCAAATGGAGTGATGGACTAGGTAGCACTGACCAGATTGTGACTGTAGATAGTCACAATCCAAAAAACCAATTTTTTTTTTGTTTTGTTTCTTAGAAACCTGTTTCACTTTCCAATAATGTATTAATGCTGTATATTATCCAAAATAGACTTTGTCTTGGGGATCTGGAAGGTTAGATCACATAGTTGTTTGAAATAATGCCTGAATTTAGTTGTTTTTTTTCAGTGATGTTAGCAAATCTCAGCACATTCCAAGGTATCTAAAGATCTGCAGTTTATCTGGAGTCAAACTCTACAGTGATGTAGGGAGAAACATCTGTCCATTGAAACAAAAGAAATTGTTCTTAAACATCATCCTGCAGAAAACTTCAAGCTAGTGGCAGTTTCCCTACATATTCTGAGTTAAAAATGTTTGCAGTTTCTATCTAAATTGTTAATTGTACAATAAGCTTGGAGGTTAGTGCCCCAGATCTGTGCTCATAATTATGGCAGCATTCTGGAAGCTGTAGTCAATCTTTATGCGAGAAAGATGCCCCTGTCCATGCTGAGGAATGCAAAAAAGTTAAGCATTCTTACAGGAACATCAAAGTAAAGTACTAAAGTACATCACAGGATCTGAGAATCATAGATTATGATGCATTGGAAAGGATCCACAAAGATCATCGAATCCAACTATGGGTTCCTGTGCAGGAGACCCCAAGAAACACGCTTGAGAGCAGCATCTAAATGTTTCTTGAACTCAGACAAGCTTGGTGCTGTGACCATTTCCCTGTGGCAAGTTATGGTGTCCAACCACCCTTTGGGAGGAAAACCTTTTCCTGACATCTAAACTAAACCTCCCCTGACCCAGCTTGATGCCATTTCTTCAACTCACTCCTCCTCTTCGTCTCACAAGGAATTGTAACTGCAGTGAGGTGTCCCCTCAGTCTCCTCCGGGCTGAACAGACCAAGTGCCATCAGCTGCTCCCCCAGACCCTCCACCACCCTTGTGCCCTCCTTTGGACACTTTTTAATATCTTGATATCTTTTTTATGTTGTGGCACCCAAAACTGCCCTCAGCACTCAAGGTGAGGCCTCCTCAGAGCAGAGCAGAGGCAGAGCAGGACAATCCCCTCCCTTGCCTGGCTGGGGATGCTGTCCCTGATACCCTCCAGGACAGGGATGTCCCTCCTGGCTGCCAGGGCACTGCTGGCTCATGTTCAGCTTTCCATTGACACATATGCATAATTCAAAAAATATGTTTTATTGTATACTATGTCGACTTAGTGGTAAAATTTCCTCTTACATAAGATGTAAGCTGCATTATAAAATACTTGGGGCATGTGTTTACTGTAAAAAAAGCAAAATCATATAGGTTCTACTTCAGTACTGTTGCAATAATACAGTCTTCTCAGAGGGATGGAGACCTGTTTTTTTCCTCCATTGTCATGATAATCATATCTATATTGTGTTTGCATCAGCTGGGTTCAAAATGATTTGACAGTCCTGTTTCATCAGCAGGAAAAATACAATAATCATTGTGAATAATAACACATCACCTCCTGTAAATAATGGAATTGATTGAAAGTATTTACAGAGCTCAACACAGTGGCTCCTTTTTTTAGAGATAATTCAGACCTCTTGCTCCAGAGACTGCTGTTTAGACTCCTAGACTGAGGCAAAGCATATATTCTATTAAAAAACCAACATCAGATAAGGTGCCATGGACAGATAACACCTGGAAAATCTCCCTGCAGTAGCTTTTAGGATGTGGCAGAGTTCCTGCTGCTGTGGCCACACGTGAGGTAACTTCCTAAATGAGCCCTGGCTGGCAAAATGCAGCTGCTGTGGCTTAGGCAGGTGTTTGTCCCTGACAGCTTGAACGGAGGCAGTGGGGTTTGCACAGAGGGCAGAGCAGCCAGCGAAGGCACAGCAAGGGTTAAAGCACTGCCTCTGTTTCCCCATGGGTGAGAACCTGCACCTCAACATTCCCCTTCAGAAAACTTTCCTCCATTCCTACCTAAAACAGAAAGAACAAAAGTTGCCTGAATTTTAACTTTCCAGCCTGTTCTAGGGAGGAGGAAAAAAACCAGCAGCACAGCATCTGAAAATTAATTGGAGATTTAAACAAACAGAACAAAATCAAAATGGATAGAACATAAATCCTAAGCTATTACATGTTTATCCACACAGACCTGTACAGAAGTCTTTTCACTTTAAAAAAATACCAGTTTTACATTATACTGGAATTAAAGGGTAATTTATTTTATTAAAAACCACATAAAAATATTTTTTCTGAGAATATCTTGCTTTACAACCTAAAAAATATCCCGTGTTATTTTATTTAGTATATGTATATGCTAGAAATTTACTAGGGAAAAAAGAAAGATAAAATAGAAATATAGAAAAATAGAAGAATTCTATAGAAACATAGAATAGAAATTCTATAGATATATATATATAGAATTCTAAAGATAGAATAGAAATATAGAAAAAAGTACATAAATGATGCTTGTAATAAAGGTATTACAGTACAGGATTATCTAGGTATTGTTTGAGTTCTTTTTCCACAGGTGCCAAACAAGATGACAGGAGAAGCCTGCATCTGTGATTTAATACCTGCAAACAAAAACTTCTTAGAGCAATCAAAGTGTTGGTCTGAAGGAAACTATTTGATAACATTTTTAGGACTTCTCTAATTTTAGACAGACACTTGTGGAACACTGACATAAAGCTTTGGGATAACCTGCATTGAAAGAACTCCACCTCACAGGCCCAAGGATTTTACCCAAAGTACCTAAATCTGTTTATTAGCTGAGGCTTCTGAGGTAGGAACTTGTGACGGTGTTCACAGGGGTCTTAGGATGAGGGAAGAGATGAGGATCTGACTCCATATTTCAGAAGGCTTGATTTATTATTTTATGATATATATTACATTAAAACTATA
>JAWWMS010000001.1:103286737-103325999 GCA_035048045.1 Chlorospingus semifuscus
CAGAGACCCCAAAGCACAGCCAGTTCAGCATCCAGCAGTGAAGGGTCCCCTGGACCCCCAGCCCCTGACCCCAACCCCCTCAGTGCCTGGTCCTGGCCCTTTGCTTTGCCTTTGGATTGAGCTCAGCTGCTCTGTGTGTGTGTCCTGCTGCAGGGACACATCTGGGAGACCTTGTCAGAGGTGAAACCAAAGTCAAGATAAATGTTCTTCAGTGTCCACTTGACTACCAAAGAAATTATCTGTTCAAAGAAATCTATTATTTTGGTCTAGGGTGGTCTGCATTTGGTAAATCCTTGCCCTTCCAGTCTTTTTCACATCTTTCCTCCTTTTGGGCATGGCTTTCTGAAGGATTGTTTCCATAGTGTTCAGGCAGACTCAGAGCTGTGGTTTCCCAGACTCAAGTTTTCCAGATGGTCTTGCTTAATATTCTTGAAAAAAATCTTTCCGTGTTGTTCATCAGAAATTTGTCCCCTTTTCCATAATCCTACACAGAGTAATTGCTCTTGATTCCCCTCCAGATTTCCCCTGGACTGACCCTACCACTCCTTGTTACCCTGCCAGACTAGCATGTCCAGGTCCTCCAGAAGTGACTGAGCCTGGAGTTAAAAAGTTTCCTGTGTTTTCCTGAGGAAGGCATTAACTCCTTCATGAGGTAAATTATGGCCAATACCCACCACAACATAACCTCCCTGCTTGCCTCCTGACCCATAATTTCCATCCAGCACAGCTCCCTGGTCATAGGAGAGCTCTGGGCATCATGTTCCCCATATAGTCTAGTCCATGCCCCTGTACCCTGAGCCCTGCCCCTCTGTCTTGGTTTGAACAGACAGGTGTCTGCTAAAGAAGGCAGGAGCCTTCCTTGAAATGGAAAGTGCAAACCCCTTCCCCGTGAATTATTATAATTTTGAAATTAAGAGACTCTCAGGCAAAGATATGGGAACAGGAGCAGCAGTTCTTTACCAGGAAAATTAAAAATACAAATGCAATAGTACAAAAAGAAGAAAAACCACTGAGAGAGGCAGAATACAACCCTGTATCAGGGTAGTGGCACAGTCCCATTCCATGGTGGCTCGGCCCTCCTGCAGTGCCAGCTGTGGTTCTGCTGGAGCAGGGATCCTGTAGAAGGGTGGAGTTTTCCTCTGAAGGTCCAGTGGTGGTGTAATTGGGCCTGGTCTTCCTCTGGTAATCCAGTGCAAAAGTCTGCCTGTGGTGTTTCAAATCTCAGATTATATCCAGGTAGGAAATGGAAAATGTAAACCCTCTCCCTCCAAATTTTTATAATTTTGAAATTAAGGGGCTCTCAGGCAAAGATATGGGAATAGCAGTAACAGTTCTTTACTAGGAAAATTAGAAAAACAAATGCTATAGTCAAAAAGAAAACAAACTACTGACACAGTCAAAATACAACATGACACCCTGTGGGTCAGGGTGGTGGCACAGTCCCATTAAATGATGGCTGCAGCCCTCCTGGAGTGGCAGGTGTGGTTCTGTTGGAGCAGGGAACCTGGAGATGGGCCTGGTCTTCCTCTGGGGATCAGGTAGAGAAGAAAGCTGCTCCTCTGGGAATCCACTGCAAAAGGTTGCCTGTGGTGTCCCAAATCTCAGACTCTATCCAGGTAGGAATGCTTGGCTCCTCCCTCTGGGTGGAGCATCTCCCAGTGGGATGATGGAATTTTATCAGCCATGCAGTGACACTCACTGGCCCATTAACAGAAGATTGGTTGTGGAAGAGATAAAGAAAACTGCCCAATGAACAGAAGATAACTGCCCCACCTCCAACAGATGGAAATAGAATACACACCCCCAGGGTAAGGCACCCTCCCACAGAACAGCCCCCCAGAAAAGCAGAGGGGTGCCAGTGGTGGCCCAGACTGACCCCGGTGTGATTTGAACACACAACCTTCTGATCTGGAGTCAGACGCGCTGCCCTTGCGCCACGAGGTCAGGGTGGAGGGGTCCAGGGGCCTGGGGTTGTCCCCTGGGAATGTCCTTTCCATGGGGACCACCCTGGGGTGCCCCTGCACCCCGGGAGCAGAGCTGTGGCTGTGGAGGGGCAGCCTGAGGGGAGGGTGGCTGCAGAGACCAGCCCAGGCTGCAGGATGGAGGTGTGGGGTGGGATGAGGGGAACTACGGGGTCAGTGAGGGCAGGAACCAGGCTCAGGGATGCTCCAAGGGAGGATGGTTGTGATGGTGTTCACAGGGGTCTTAGGATGAGGGAAGAGATGAGATCTGACTCTATATTTCAGAATGCTTGATTTATTATTTTATGATATATATTACATTAAAACTATACTAAAAGAATAGAAGAAAAGATTTCATCTCAGAAGGCTGGCTAAGCTAAGAATAGAATGGAATGAATAACAAAGGTTTGTGGCTTGGACAGAGAGTCTGAGCCAACTGGCTGTGATTGGCCATTAATTACAAACCTCCAATACGGGCCAATCACAGATGCACCTGTTGCATTCCACAGCAGCAGATAATCATTGTTTACATTTTGTCCCTGAGGTCTCTCAGCTTCTCAGGAGGAAAAAATCCTAAGGAAAGGATTTTTCATAAAAAGATGTCTGCGACAGGAACCCATCCAGTCCCTGCCTGTGGGCAGCACATTTCACTGGGTCCCTCATGGCACTGCCTCTCTCTGCTGACTGCAGGTAAAGGTGATGCCCAACCCACCTGCCCCAGCAAGGAGTGCAGCTCTGGGGAAGAAATCTGGTGGATCTGGAATTCCAGCTAAATAGATTTCTTTCCATGATGTAGCAACAAACCAGTTTCTAGGTTTTTTCCCCACAAATATTGTGCTTAGTTAAAAAACAAAAAACTAAAAAAAACCCCAAAAAACTCTCCCCCAACTTTGATGTGCTAGAAGCAATAAGTGGTGGTTTTATTGTTCAGCATTATTGGACTACTTATGATGAGTAAAGAATGCATTAAAAATTTCTAAGTAGGGTGTTTCATAGATGCTATAATCAGAGGAATTATTTTCTCTGTCTGAAAAGATAGCTTTTCCCAGTCAAAATCCTTTCCAAATAGCAGTGAAACTGTAGAAGGGTGAAAAAACTCATTTAGGCTGTTCAATGTGCAATATATTTTCATGTTCACCTTGTATTTAATATTTGAAATTTGTCAAAATATTAACATTAGATTTTTTCATTACATTTTTCTGTCTCATGTCATAAGCATTTTTAGATTTTATTTTTACTTTTTAATTCCACTTTCACAGAACATTTCAAAATATTAAAACTACTGAAAGGAGAAGAAGAGCCATCTCTATTGCCCTTTACTATAGTATTTTGAACAGCAGTGTTCATGTGCCACAGTTAACAATGTTGAGTAGAGCAGCTAATTGTGTGAAATGTTCCATTTCTTGGAATGGGGACATTACATTTATTGTCATCTGCTCTATTGGTTCTTGAAGTGAAGCTATTCTCTTTTAAAAGGAACTGTATCTATATAATAATTTAGTTCATCTTGTATGAGAGTACTCTAGATTTATAAATTTATTTGCATTCCTCAAAAGCCTTATGTGTGAACTTTTACTGATAAAAGTAAAAATTATTCTGTTTCATAGAAGTAACTAATTTCAATCAAATATATATAAGTTGACTTTGTTTGGAATACAGGATTCAGCATTTCAAGATCAACACAAGGGAAATTATTTCTTGTGTAAACTCATAGTTTATTATTTTCGTGGTATTAGAGAGTGATCAAAGTGTTTGGAAGATGGAAAATGAAGGAACGGTTTGGGGGCAGTGGTACTTTGGTTTTGGTTGAGTTTGGGGTTTTTTTTCTTATCAGACACAAAAAATAAAGGAAATTATGGAATTGGAGATGCATAGAGAAAAATGCAATTTAACACTCAAATCTTAAAATTAATAGTCCACATTGGGAAATTAAATTTTAATTTAGTTGATTAAATATCCCTACTCAAGCTTATGGGTGGAGAGGAAGGTAAGAGAGAAAATAAGGAAGCTTGAATTTCAGATGTCTCTTCTAAAGAATATTTTTCATGTCATAAAAAGAATTCTTCGAATGTTTATGATTGCTGACAATTAAGCGTTAATTGCAAATAACAGCTTGAAATAGATACACCATCAATACATCATGAACCCAAGCTGCACAGTCTGTTTTACCTCCTGATTTGGCAGATTCTGTCAAGGACAGTGTTTCCCTCCACGAGTCAATGGGACTGATAATGGGGAGTTGTAGATACTTATTTTCTTGTCCTAACAATACTTGCTTTAAAGTCAGAAATTTAGGCAGGCAACTGGCCCTGGAATAGATCTTTCTGCTACTAGTTTCATTAAAATTTGCTTAACTTAAATATGGCATCCAGCCAGCTGGCATCTAATTATTCCTGGGGTCCTCTGTTAGACTAGCTTGAAATAGTGGGAGTGTGGAGACTGCTTCTGATGCAAATAGTCTGCAAGTTGCAGAAAAACACTTCTGTCTGGAGAAATACAACTGCTTGCTGTCATAATAAGCAAGAGGAATTGGCTGGGGATGAGTCATTTCAGCGTGGCTGATTGCCACAGTGTCTGTGCTAACCAAGTTCTCCTGGTAATCTGCATATAATTCATATGACTGAGAGTTTATAGTAAGTATTTTTTAATGTACAGATTCATTCCTCCTGTGAAGTTCAGCATTTCTCAATGACGAATACCAAGTCTTTCATTCTAGTGAAAAGGAAAATCTAACAATAGAAGGGAGAACTTCCACTCTAACAAAGTAATACCTATGGAATTGAAAACCTCTCATTCCCATTAAAAGAGGATTGGATGGATCTGGAGTGAGAGCACGTGGGCAGGACTCCTGGCAGGTGCTGAAGGAAGACTGACCATAAGAGAAAATATATTTCTTGGAGGAGGAGAAGAACTATCACTGTGTGAGTCCTCAGTCCCTGACTACCATCTCCTCACAAAGCAAGCTAATAGAGGTGAAAGACTAACTCTAGTTTACAGTCTTCAGGGTTATATAAAGATATTTTTTCATCTATGAATTCTACATTTAGTTGCAACGGGATTGATTGTTCTGGATATGTAAATAAAGGCTTGTATTTATCCTCATCCATGTGAAGCACAATTTTGAAGCGATGCCTAGTGGAAAACCCTTTAGTGTATAAACTAAAGACTTGTAACCATTTACCAAGGACCTAACTCAACAGGGATAATCTCTAGGACAATAAGAATAGTTAAGTATTTATTTGCATTGCTAGTAATAGTGTGGTGCTGAAAGATACTGGGTGATTTTCTGTTCATGCAGATGCTATAAAATCTGATTAAGAGGTCATTTTATTAAAACAAATCTAAGCCTAACAGTACTTAGGAGGCAAGGACTCAGTTGGGCTGTGAGGTCAGAAATTCACCAGGAGTGTGCCAAGGAGCCACACAAATGAACTGCTCACTTCCCTGTCTGGGATCAACAAGGTCTTTTAAGAAAAAGTAGTCTTTAAAAACCACAATTACTATTATTACTAGAAAACAAATAGAGGCACTCATGAAAATAATTTTGATTTCTATTTGAAATGTGCTTTAAATTCCTCTGAGTGTTTATCCTGCTGAGGAGCCCCCCATTTTTCGAGGATGAAATGTCTCATTAGGACTCCCCCATCTTGCATTAAATTCCTTATGTCTGGTTACAGATGTAGTCTGTGAGACAAAGAGAAAGGTGTTGCGTGAAAATCCTCCTCCCCTCTCCAGAACAGTCTGTCTTCCAAGCAGACTTTGGAAAAACTGATAAGTACCTTTTACTTTGAATAGAAAGGAAAACTGTGGACAAGGGATTTTCAGAAATGAGAATATTCCTAAAAATATGTTGAAAAAATATTCCAAATATATGTTGAAAAGTTCATAGAGAGATGAAGCCTATGCCATTCAAGACAAAATTTTATTCTCAGGTGAATAGGAGGTTATTTCCCTGTTCCATTGTATACAGAATGAACACCAAGAATGAGTTACATATCTGAACGCACTCATATGAGTAGATCAGAAGGTTGACTCCCTGTCATTGATTTCTTAGGAAAGCAAGAGCTCAAGGCATAATATTTTGTATTTATAATATACATAATATTTATACATAATGTATAAAACCAGAATATTTAAAATAGCGTTACTCTAATGTCTTAACAGTTGTAATGATAAAAAAAAAAGAAAAGAAAAAGCTGACACCACTGTTGATGTGCTATATCTGTGGGGCAGTAACCATGACAACTCAGCTCGCTTTTATTTTAATTTCTAAAGCAAATATAAGTATTTGTAGAAATATTCATAAAATGTGTTCATACATCGTTGATAACATTCAGGGTTTTTAAAATAAACCTTTGTTATTGTCCCTTATTTTCTCATACTTTATGCATTCACATTCTTCACAGTTGTCAGGACTTTTTAAATTTCATTCTCGTCATTTTGATATTTTGCCAGAATTAAGCTGAGTTGTTTTGATTTTCTTTCAGTGTTTTTTATTACATTGCTTTGTTTGTGCATTTTTTCCTACTACATTATTTTTAAATTCCTCATGTCCCTATATTTTTTCTGAAATGTTAATAGTTTTCAATTAAAACTAGCTCTAAGAGTTTATTGATTTATTTTATTTGGTTGTCCTGCCAGGTCTGTGGAGCATTTCAGAACAGAAGCCTCCTGATGAGTTAGGATCCAAAATAATTTAGCCTGAAGCTCTTGACAGCATCTCTGTTTCTTCACAGCACTGCTGTACAACAATGGTTAGAAAGTTAACATTCCTAATAGGTGTAATTTTGAATATCTGCCCATTCTTAAGGAAATTAAATAGAAAATTGTGTGCCTTAATATTCCATATATTCTCCATTGTCTTTGCACTAACTGGACTTCTTTTAACCCAGTGCCATGTTAAAGGTCAAATTCTGCTCAATTTATAAATATAATCACTTCCAGCATGCATTTACTTGCAGGAGTGAAACAAACAGGCTTTGAATACAGAGCTCGAATATTCTGAAGTGTGTGCTGAACTGTCTGGCCAGCTCTTTACATTAACACAGGCATTTAAGACAAACTGAGTTACTGTGTTTTTGATGAGAAATGCTGCCTGAAAACCTCTCTCTGTACTTGGTTACCCTGCAATAACTGAGGGAGTAACAGAGCTGGGCTTAAACAGGGTGACTGATAACCCCTAGTTTCAAATAAAATCTTGGTGGCACTGCTGTAGTTAATTTGCTTTATTTACATTTTCTTTTCTTTGGTGAATTGGTAAGGTTTGAATGCAGACCTTCAGCTGTTTCTTTTTTAATTCCTTTTTGGTCTTTGTTTCTCCTTGAGGTGGTCTGGGCTCAGCATTTTATCTGCATCTCAGAATAATAATTTTGCATTTCAAAAAGTATAAGACCTTCACAAAAATCAGCTCCTTAACTGACATGAAATATATCTGAAAGATATTTTAATATGTTTAAAACCTGATAATTCAGTTTTCCAATTGATCCTTTTTCAGTTGCTGTTTATTTGAACATCATCGGAAACATAAGAGCCTTTCTTTGTTTATGGAGTTTGGTGGAAGAAGCACAAAGTTTGAGAAGTAGGCTATTAACAGAAGTGTTTTCTCTCTATATCTGATCATGAAAGCAAAAGTTAAAAAGTATAATTCTTCTATAAATTCACATTGCAACCATTCAGATAATTAATGATAGTTGCTTAGGTTAAAGAAAAAGTTGCAAGTTACCTGCAAAAGACAGTAAAACCATAACAATAATAATTGTCTTTATTAAGCTACTCAGATGATTCCTCTGACATTAAGCTTGGGATTAATGTACCTCTTAAGGTTCTCCCTTGTAAAAGGGAGAAAAACTTCCCTGCAGCTAATTGTTAAGATGGTTTTAATATAGGTAACATATTATTATGAGCAGCATATGGTAACAATAAATATATAGGTATTTGTCTTTCTCCAATCCATAATTTCAGTTAAGATGGAAGAGTAAAAATCAGCTGAGACAGTTTTAGTTTTAGAAGAGCTAGAGGAGACAGAATTCCTAAAAATCTTATTCTCACTTTCCTCTCTGTCTCATATCCTGCCTCCTGTAACAAGTTGCTTGCAATGGTGTGAAATGAGTCAGCAGAACACACTCAACAACTTTGAACATTTCCTACCAGTATCATTATTTGATAAGAGAGGGGTTTTTTCCTAAGCAAATATTACAAGCCTGTTTTCATTTTTATGGAAATCTTCCTGGCACAAAAAGCATCTCAAGGAGATGTAATGAAAAGTGTTATTTAATGTAGGCAGTAGAAAATATTTTGACTATAGGAGAAAAAATTCAGCTATTCATGTTTTATATGGTGTTTCTATACTCTCTTGTTGGTGCAAAGAAGACAGAAACTTTGCAATCATTAAAGTTTCTTGGAAGGTCTTACATCTAAGCTTGTGAAGAATGAAAACTATAATTTTCACATGTTTTACATGGAACAAAAGACAAACCCTAATGCAGTTTACTCAGCACAGCTAGTTGATTGCATCTGAGGATATATGACAAATATAATTTTTTTTTGCATTTTATTGTTACCATAGCCCATACAGCTTTAGGTCACCCTGTATAACAGCCATGTTTTGTTTTTCCTATCACTGGTGGGCACTATTTCTTTTAATCTTGCATGTAAGTCATGGAAACTTATTTACTCTTTAGTCCTGGCTTCAGTTGACTCTTTAGGGTTACAATCCTGTTATTTAAAAGTTATTTAGAAATAAAATGACAAATAATGAAAAAGATTTTTGGTTTAGATAGTTAGCTTGTAGCAGATTAAGTTTTTTTCTGCTGCAGTTTTGCACAGCACAAGCATGGGAAGGAGCAAAGGGATGATTGATAACTTGTCTCAAAAGCAGTCAAGTTGCCATGCATATCTTGTAGTTCCTGAATCCACTCTACTAGGAAAAGAAGTGAAAAATTAAGAGGGAAGAAATAATATTTTTTTTTCAGGAGAAATTTGAAATTAATTGGAAAGTTGCTCAGGTGGAGATTCACTAAAAGGTTGCACTAGATTGAAGAGATGGAAGAAGAAAAGCTATGTAACCAAAAGATAACAGAAAATGGAAAATAGTTTCTGCAAGGCTATAGAGAATGGAAATTAAAAAAAATAAAGTCTATTTAAAGTGCTGATCCTGAATATGATCCTAGGTCTGCAGTTGCTGGAAAAAACATTGTTTCACCAAACAACAAACCTTATTCAGGACAGTGTGTTCTGCAGTGATAAAAACCATTAAGTCCTAATATGAGCTTGTCTTTGTAAGGGAACCTGTGTTACCATCTCTGCTGGAAGAACAACAGTCAAACAGTTTACTGGCCTCAAAGTATAAGTGGAAATTAAATGTGTCATTTTCAAAGGTGCAAATATTTCCTCTACATCATAAATATCTGGGGAAGTTAAAGGTGCAAGTTAAGAAATAAATTCCTCTGTAGATTAAGAAATGAAATATCTGAGTTACTGCGGTTGTGAGTTCAGTATTTTTCATTAATTTTTTCTTGAATTTCTATACATATTCGTATGTTTTTGTGCACATGTCACCATTATGGGGTTTTTGTATTTTGTGTTTTTTTCATTAAAAAAAATCCTGGAATCAAAAAACCTGGTCTTAATTCAGCTTTAAGTTTGCCACTGTATAAGTAACATGATGGTGGTGTTTAGTCTGTAGAGGTAGGAATAGAACATTGTGCAGCAAACAAATGATTGTTCACTGCACAATGCTCTATTCCTTAGGTATTAATAAGAAATGTGAAAAGTTTGAATGGAAAAGCAGGTCTTTGTTCCAAAAGGGGATAAAGTCACCATCATTAACCATCAGCTATGAGCTGACTTCAGTGTTACAATTATTTCAGCATGGTAATAATTTGTATAGAATATGCTGTTAATTTTATGGGGTTTTGTACTTTTGTTGTTAACTTTGGAAAAGTTTTGCATAATGATGCTTAAATATCTGTGAAATTTTTTCAATGGCAGATTGTTATACACATAGAAGCAAGAGATCCTCTATTCCTTATAATTATTTGCTTCTATTATTAGACAATATTGTCCCTAGCAGATTTGAATAATTCAACCAACAATCAAATTTGATTAATATATTTTTTTATTATCAGTATCTCAGAAAAAGCCCAATATCCCTTTACTGTTTCTGAAAACATAAAATAGTCATAAGATTATTCTTCTTTAAGGTAAATTTGTTTCTAAGGCATTTGACCCAACAAATTCCCACAGATTTCTCAGGTGATATTTATTTCCAGAGAATATATTCAGTTCTGTGGAAATACTTTCCTCTTAGCTGCCTTTATAATTGCTGACATTTTGTGAATAGTGCAATGAGAAAAGACTCAAGGTTGATTGATAGCCATACTTATGTAGCTCTCTAAACAAATTAGTGAAAATTTCCTAAGCCATGCAGTTCAAATTTCAAATAGATTTATTATTGACAATAATTATTATTACTAAAAATAATATAGGTAGCATTAGTATTTAAATACTCACTTCCAATTTCTTCAAATTCTTCTATTAAACAGATCAAAGCTACAACAAGCACCTGATGTGAGCAGACCTGTACAAATGGGAAGGATGCTAATTTGGCTCAACAAATCACAGAGCTCACAGGAAAGACTCAAGTGGAATAAATGATTCTGTATGACCTAACACAAATACAAGAAATTAAGGCATTTTTCTAGGCATAAAAAAACCATCAAGCTGTGTAAAATGTTTTCTGAATCTTGCATGGACTGTCATGGACATTGCAGCAATGTCATGGACTGTCAAGAAGTCTATGGTAGAACGACTGCTGGCCTTCACAATGTGGTGTTTCATATCTCTTTTTAGTGTCAACATATGAAAGAAAATCAGATATGAAATATCCAGAAAAAGGACTGTATGGAAGAGGCTGTCAATAATGCACCAGTGAAACCAGAATGTCTCTATTTCAGCTCATACAGAAAGCAAAATACGAGCCCATATTACAGCAAGTATATGGGCTCGTACCAAGGAGATAACTGTGGAGTAGGTCCATGACTGTATTTGAAGGAATAGAAATGCAAAGGCACTAAATATGAGTGTGTGTGTGTGTGTGTGTGTGTGTGTGTGTGTGTGTGTGTGTGTGTGTAAAAACTTTAAAAACCAAGTCACAGGATGGGATTGGCTCACTAAACTATGGGACAGTGAAAATCCAGATATCCATGGCTACTTACAGGATCCCTACAGAAGGAGCACTGAAAAAGTCAACAGTAAACATTTCCATATTCTGTTTGAAAAGAGAAAACAAGGTAATGAGTGTCAGGAGTCAGGAAAATCTGAAGTCAGCATCCACTTGTCATATATATAATATGCTACCCTCTGTTTGGTCAAGCCATATGTGTTTTGCAGAATCTGGCTTTTTAGATGAGAAAGAGAGGTTGCTATCTGCTTCCCAAAGCATGAGATTATCTAAATAGTTAATAATTTGGTGGGTCAACAGCTATTTTTAGCAAAGGAATATAAATTATAAGCATTTTAATAAACTGAGATTTGCTAAAGGCATGTCTGAATTTCAAATCCTGTTTATGCAAAGAATTTCCTATTTCTGCAGAGGTGTGTGTGTGTATTTAGATATAAAACTACTGGCCTGTTTAATTTGTCAGTAGTTAGTGTACCAGTACATCTTTTATTGTTTATCCTATCACTACTTACAGAGTTCCACAACAGATGGAGACACGATCCCACACAAATGGCATTTTTACTGGGCAGAACTAACAGGCTTTTCAGTAGATTGATGCTTTAGGTGTATTGAAAGAGGCATTTTAAAGTTCCTTAAGATATCTTTTTCTCTGTAAGTCTTCTGCATAGAATTAGTTAGTGTTTTACTCCAGAGAAATAAGATAGGATGCTACACATACATAAAGGAATCCTCTGAGACAGAAAGATCCGTAGACAAATGTGAAAGATGTTTTTCTTCAGTATAATATTGGCACTCCTCTATAGCTCTCAAGACAGGATTTTGATGTGAATAGGGAAATGTAAGATCTTGTTAAGAAAAAAATTACTCTTCAGAGTCTCATTTTTGTCCAGAGATTTAAATTCCTAGTTATGGAAAAAGGCTTTTGGTAATATTAGGGCTTTTCTTTTTCCCAGGAAATGATTGCCAGGAGCTAATGCTTTTAACCTTGGTTTTAGTAGCAATATTACAAAGTAGCTCTGTAAAAGAAAATAAACTAGGACAACTCATTAGTTGATTCTATTCTGCTAAATTTAAAGATAACATTATTTAATAAATAACTGTTTTAGTATTAAGAGATAAGCTGAAACACTAGAGGAACCAAATGAAAATATCTTCTAAAAAGCCCAAAGAACTCACTGGATCTCTTCAGCCCAGAGTGAGTGCCTGAAGTAAAATTTTCTTAAATCTTAATGATCCAATCACAAAGTTTATATTTGGTTCTTATGGTATATAGCTGTACAGTTCTACAGTGAGCTCCTGTAAACATTTTGCTGCACCAGCTGAGCTTAATGAAACAGACAGTGATTTACGTCATGGCAAGGGTCAGCTAATGAAGGTTTTGCCACCTCTTGCAGCGGTTTCACTGCGCCAGGTACTAGGAAGGAGAAACTAAGAGATCAGCAGTACCTAAGAGATCTTGCTTTGAGACTCATCATCAATGTGTGAGAAAAATGCTGCAATAAATCTGATTCCATATTTATATCAGAGTGAAAAATAGCGCATTTAAACATGTCTCACATATTTTCTTTTTTCATCAAAATATTGGAATTCATATGGGCTTGAATCTTTAAAATACAAATGAGTAAGTAATGAAGTAATGAAGTAACAAAATAACAAAGTAATTCATTACACATGAAGTAATTGATATGTTCACATGTTGGTACAAATGACCAATTAATGTCTGCCTTTGATGTGTAGAAACTCATACCTGTCCAAAAGAGTGTTTCCTAATGTAATATTTACTTTTCTTAAAAAAAATAATCTGCAAAAATTTTCAATTATTTTCTGGAAATAGAGGAGAACGCAAGTAGTGAGGAAGATTTAATAAGGGACACTTTTATCTGACTGCACCCTCCACAAGCTCAGCAATCAGAGAGTTTAAAGAGAGCACAGTGACACTGGTACTGTGTCACCACACTGAGGATCTGGTAGTCAGCAGAAGTGACTGAAAATACACTTGATGTGCTCATTTCTTCCGTTGTGCTAGCAAGACCCAGATTTTTATATGTTCTGGCAAATGCTCCTAAAAAAATGCCTAGAAGAACTCCAGATAGTTAGATACCTACAAAAAACATCTGGCAAATAGGATTTCCAAAGCCTAAACTCTCATAAAGTGTTTGAAACCTAATGTGCCCAGGAACTTTATAAAATATCACAATGTACGTGATGGGGATTCCGCATGTAAATAATTTGGAAAATCCATATTTAAGTCAATTTCAAGGAACTATCTGAAAATTCCTAATTTAACAGTGACTTAAGCTTGGGTAGATGCAATCATTAATCGTCAGAATATTTTCCACTACTGTTCAGGAGGTGGATGCCAGGATTATGAATTATGCAGAGCTGTGACAGAAGCACAGACCAGTGCCACTCCAGGACAGTATGCAAAAGATTTTTTGAAGGCAGAAAGAAGGGCTTGTGACAGTCACAGAAAAAGATAAATGTAAATTTCAGAATAAGGAAAAAACTTCAGAGGATAGATCTCAAACAAGAACAGTCAGCAGTGCTCTCTTTTGTGATGCTATGAGACTGTGAAAGTAAGATATAATAATGTAATATTTTTCACTATCCAATTCAGATTTATTATGCATTTATTTCAAAGCTTAATTTTCACCCCTAAACCACTCACCTTTGTTTTTATAAATTCATATGTTAGGGGGTGGAAACAGTAGCTGAAGCAAACCTAAAGAGCAACAAGCTCTTTAGGAAACATGAGCTGTCCAGAAATCCTGCAAATGGTATGCAGCGCAGTAGGTCTGGACAGCCAGCTGGCATCACCGGTGCACCTTATATATGGAATTGCATTTCCCACAAAAATCTCTTTGGTGATTTATGCATGCACCTTTGAAATGCACTAAATGGTTTGGGAAATGAACCATGTGACTAGCAGGAACAGAAATCCCTTTAAAATACTAGAAATCACAAAACAGGAGGCCCAGAAGGTGAAGAAGAAGGCAGATTTCCATGCTTCACTGCCTCACACCTGGCTGTGAGAGGAATCCAACAGATGAGCAGTTTGAAAAAAAGGATGCCACTGGGATTTCCAAAACTCTGATAAGACTGTAGTGACTAAGGACAAATATCTTGTTAAATGAAAGGATTAAAATACCCCCAAAAAAATGCTAAAATATCTAATTTTCTCTTAACTTCATCCATTCCTCTATAATTATTCCTTTGAATTTTGTAAATTAAGATATTCAACTGTATAATGTGTACCCAGTGTTGGATACATATTATTTTAAAAAATATAAATATAAACTATTTGTCTCCATGATCTTTGTAGCAGGTTTTTGTTCTTTCAGGCTACTCTGAAAATTCACTATATTATGAGCAATAGTCACTAACTTGTAAGATTTCATATTATGTTTCCTGTTTTTGCTTGTCTTTCTCTCAATTTTTAGAGCATCCAGTTTTCATTCTCATCTAACTTTTTTTGCTCACCTTTTGTGGTTTTTTTCTTTAGACTCTCATGATCCACAGTTTTTCTGTCTGCCCTCACGCCACCTGTCATCTCTTTATCTTAACACATTTTCTATGTTTTTATTAGAACTAAGCTATAGGTTTTGCTGGGGTTTTTTGCAGTCAAGAGTAAATGCTTCCTGTGTACTGCAATATTTAAACAATTCCTGAGGAGGCAGCTCCAATGCAGTAAAAGACTGCAAATTAAAAGAACAATAGAAGCCATTGTGATAAGTTGAAATGCAACATTGCAATTATCTCAATTTTTCTTTTTCTTCAAAGTTGTTCCATATGAACTAAAAGAAGTCCAAGCGTAAATTCAAGTGACATCAGTCAGGGAGTAGAAGATGTTTTGTCTTTTAAATATTTACCATGATCATAATTGTAAATCCATAAATATATTTGAAGTTATGGCACAGTTAAAATAGTTAAAAGTCATATTTTTAAATGAAAATATCATGAAGATTCAGTGTAACAGCTTAACAATTAAATATTTTTCCTAAAATATTAGTAGTTTGTTTTTCCCAAGAAATATTGTTTGTTTCCAGTTCAGTAAATAATATGTTGTAAAATATGTACTCTCTTTTTCAGTCTAAAATGTACCCCTATAGTGCTAGTTCTGGTTGCCTGGTTGGCTCTCAAAGGAGATGATGTTTGTTTAGTTCATACTTGACACCTTATCAAAGAGCAATTTTACTTGGAAATAAAACCTTCACACAATGAGAAGGCAGAGTGTGTTCTCCTGTACTTTCCCACTTTGCTGGATAAAAGCTCAAGAAGGAAAATAACAGGAAAATATTAGCAAATGTGCCCAAAAAATAAAACTCCTTAGCCTGAAATATATTTTGCTACTTGTTTGAGCTTGGAAATATCTGTGCAAACACTTCAGTCATTTAGCCAATGAATCTGGCAGAAAGAAGTTCTGAAGGAGTGAGAAAATGCAGGCTCTGAAAGAACATAATCACGATCAACAGCACCCAACCCAAAACCAGTTATCTTGGAAAAGAAAAAGCTTATGCATCTCCTCCACTGGTTTATTTGAAGGGCTTTTGTTTAAAATGAGATTCATAGTGTGCTGGCAGATGTCCCAGCATTCCCTGCAGCAGCTTGGGAAAGCTGTAATGGGGTTTGCCTATGGGAAAGCAGTGCCACTGAACAACCAGGAGACAGGAGCACCCCAAACTCCCTTGGCCTGCTCAACCTGGATCTCACTCCAAGAGCACATTCCATATCTATTTTTCAGATATGGAACTTGTGAAGAGAGAAGCAGTCTTTAGGCAGCCACTCAAGTAACTCTGATCCTCATTATCTGTGCAGCTTGTACACAACAGGGAATGACACCCCAAAACAAAAATTGTTTAGAACAACTTGCAATGAAA
The DNA here is from genome assembly GCA_035048045.1 of Chlorospingus semifuscus. Lineage (NCBI taxonomy): Eukaryota > Metazoa > Chordata > Aves > Passeriformes > Passerellidae > Chlorospingus > Chlorospingus semifuscus. The sequence continues at coordinate 103,302,757 of JAWWMS010000001.1, forward strand.
GAGTGGAGCATAGACCCACTGCAACACGCAGAGGTGACACAAGTGCTCGTGCTACTTAAAATTTGTTGCACTTTTGTAATTATTTGTGGGGTGAAATCTGAAATGCTAGACTATGAATTGTTTACTTTTCTTAATGAATATGGGATAATCAGATTAAGGAAATTTTAATATGTTTTCTGTAACAAGCTCATTTGAGGAAATTATCCTAACAGTATGTTCTCCTGTGCTGTATAAGTATTCCAGCATTGTTCATGGCAGAATAACTCTTTCCATCACTGCCACTGGTCTTCCTCTAGGCATTCAGTTCCTCCATTGTTTCCACAGTGATATAGATATTTCTCTCCTTTGAAAAGCATTACAATTTATTTGATTCAATTTTATAATAGAATTATGCTTATACCCTTAACCCCTCTTTTAGATTCTAATCTATTTTATTCCAAACAAACACGTCTATTAAAATGTTGTCATTGTACTGATGCAAGTGATTTCAATAGTTCTTCCATTTTTGTGACCTTGAGAGAAGGGACACAAAGGAAGCAGTGGTAGCCAGAGGTCACAGGAGTGCTCACAGACAACAGGCTCTAGAAAGGTGCAGCCCTCAGCAAGTGGATGAAAGCCAAGAGACGCCATCTGGCTTCAGGGTCAGGACTTCTCCCTGACCTCTCTTTTTTAACAGTACAGATAGAACAATTCACAGCTCTAATTTTTATGTTAAATCAGTATATCTGCGCACTGAGGTGGATTCAGTATTAATATCTTTAATCACTACTTCGCTGAATCACAAAATTTTTAGGGTTGGAAAGAGACCATCCAGTCCGAACCCCCTGACAAAACAAGGTCACCAAAAGCAGGTGACACAGAAATATGTCCAGAGTTCAGAATGTCCCTAGAGAGACTCTGTGCCCTTCCTGAGCAGCCATTCCAGTGCTCTGCCACCCTCAATGTAAACAAGTTCTTCCTCATGTTGACGTGGAACTTGAGTTTTAGTTTCTGGCCACTGCTCCTCATCCTGTTAATTGGCACTACTGAAAAGAGTCTGGCACCATCCTCTTGGCACCCACCTTTGAAATATTTATTTACTTTAATGAGACCCCCTCTCAGTCTTCTCCAGAATAAACAGACCCAGCTCCCTCAGTTTCTTCTCATAAGAGGAGATTTTTGGGAATTTTTAAATTATTTTTTGTTCTGAAGACATAGGGGGTTTGAATAATCTAAAATATCATGCATCTAATGTTTTTTTTACGTTCTCATTTACTCTGTTTGAAAAGTGGAAAAGTTATAAAAACATACTAAAACAAAATTATATACTTAATGGGATACTAATTTTTTTGTCTATTTCATTTGATCACTTATGAAATTTTCAAAAACAATAAAAGAGATGAAAGACAAATAAGGAATTTTTTGATATATTTGTAAAATTTAGAGTTCAGACACACAATCCACTTTGATCAAAGCTTCAGAAATGAAAGTGTCCTTTAAGTACATAAAATACTATTGTATTATGGGTACCCAATTTTGATTAAAACATTTTTGAGAGAGATTATTCAGCCTCTGATTTCTCAAGCTCATCCATAATTTGCCCTACTCTGCAATTTTCTATAATAAAATATTCCCTGAAAAGAAAGTTACTCAACTTCTATCACAATGGTTCACAGCCTCACACCAGGTTACACATTTGAAAATTGATGTAACATAATTTGTATGCTGAGATGATAAAACAAAGCAATTTCCTGCATGTGCATCTCACATCATCTCATTGATTTCTATTAAGTAAATATCATGTTGCAAAAACTGTCTATAAGCCCACTTTCAACTAAATATCTGTCAACTGAAGACATAAATTTAGGTGTGTTTCTTTGACTTTTCTCTTACAACTGGTTCCTCAGTTGAGACAAGTGGAAAATAGACATCTTTACTTTGCTGGGAACATGGGAATAGAGCCCAAGAGTTTGGCCCATTTATTAGCTTGTTAGGAATGTGTATATTATATTTAAAATGTTGTATCTCACTCAACTGTCTGCATCTGAACATTAGAAATAAACCTTAATTGAGGTGTCTGTGTTCTCCCCAGAGTCAAAGGTACGAGACAATGGTTGTGTCCAGCCAATAATGTCACACAACTGATTGTGAACCCCAACCCTCCTGGCCCCCAGTGTCTGATCCATGCCCTGGGTATGGCATGAGAATGCAGCACTGTTTGAGAGAAAAGGCTCTCTAAAATGGGAATTGAGCTATACCTGTAATGAATTGCTTTCTCACAACCTGGGCTTTTTTCAGAGGACTGGTAGGTGTGACTCAGCAGAGACTCTGGCAGCCACCAAAGCTGTAAGTAATATCTAGGTTCTGGTAGATACAACAATTAAACCAGAGGTTTTTTGAGATGTAACAGCATGCATGTGCCACACGTTCCTCTCCCTTCAGCAGCACTACAAGTACTTCAGGAGGCTGTGTCACGCTACATGTGTATTTAAGGTGATTAACATACTGCAGAATAAACCTCACACCAATGCTGTGTCACTATTTCTACAGAATGTGAAAAAGAAAAAAAGAGGATGGAATGCTCTCTCGGCAATTTCTGTAAAGTGCACAAAGTAAATTTGAATCTTTCTTCTGTTTAAACATATAATGTGAATTGCATAGGTTAGGATAAAAATACAATTTCCTGTCACTGAGTATGGAATATATAAAATGTCAATAAAAGGGTAATACATATTATTGCAGCAGAGAATTCTATTCACTTCAGTTCTTTTGCCAAAAAATAATCGTCATATCCAAAATGTCACCCTGTCTTTGGTCTCTGTACTTTGTCCATTCTGAGGCTGTTAGTTAAGTGCAAGACTGCAAACAGTTTCAGAGGCTTCCACAGGGAATGTTGTACATAACTGATCTCTCTGGAGGCTTTGCCTCTGTTCAAAGCCAGCTGAGCTTCACTGCTCAGTCTGTGATTTCTACACAGCAAATTCATTAAAATACATGTTCAAATAAACAACAGGGATCCTAACTCTTAGAATATCATATAAGTCTAAGAATTTTGAAAACCTAATAGTAGACTATTGTCTTTACCTGATCATTTACTGAGAGTAAAAATCTCTAAGAACATCCAAATGGTATTGTTTATTTTTCAGTGGAGGGGGTTGTAGGTGCTTCACATTTTCCACTAAAACAATTTAATCATATATCCGGAGTCCTTTTATTTTCTGACAGTATGAAATTAACATTTCAATTTAAAAAATCATTCCATATTGTCTGCTGTAGCCCATTCATTTTATGCCTATGCCCATTTTGTATTGTAATTCTCAGTGTGAGATATATGGGCATTACTTTACCTGAATTTATGACTATTGAACATTACATTAAATATGGCCATTTTTCCAAGCATTTGGTGTATTGACAGGATGCTACATTTTATTAACTGGAGTAGTAAAATTTATCTTTTTGTTGTTTTTCTCACTATGTAAAAGTAGGCTGCTGATTGGTAGAAGAATGAAATGGTAAAATATTAAGCAGTCATTAATTTTGATTTATTAATAAGCATTCTTTGAAGATACTTCCTTTCATCCAGAATTGGAATAGTAACTTTCTGTAAGATTAAAAGCCTTTTAAGGAGAAAAATTCAATGTGATGGGAATCATTTGGACAGGTCCACTTGACTTTATAGGTTTTTAAGGTAATGTCATTTTAACAGTGCTGTAGATTTTTTATAATGACAGCTTTTGATTATTTAAAAAGAGATTTTGTAATTTTGATGTGCTGCTCCTGGCAGACTTCTGCATTTAGTTTTTCTGTAGAATACAATGTGACATGTATTTAAGTCAACCTTATTTTACATCCTTCCAACTGCTTTGTTCCTCTGAGGCCTGGGGGAGTAGGTAGTCTGTATTAACATGCATGAGCACTCTTATGACATATAGTTTAAGCTGCCATCTGTTCAAAGAAAAAACTTTAATGCACATGGGTTTCTAAAATTTTTTTTAAAAGAAAATCGTTCTTTACAATGCATTGAATTTAAGAGAAACAGACAATATTGGAATTAGAAGTGTCTTGAAATTAGTCTATTTATTTAGTAAATTTAGACATTATTTTACTGATTCTTTTTCCTTAGGAAGATATGATTCTTAATCATGAAATCACATTATACTTTGAGTTGAAAAGCACCTTTAAAGGGCCACGTGTTCCAACTCCCCTCCATGGGCAGGGATATCTTTCTCTATAAGAGATTAATCAAAAGTGTCATTCAACCTGACCCTGATCATATCCAATGAAGGGGCATCCACAACATCTTTGGACAACCTGTTTCAGCATCTCACCACCCTCATCATAAAATATTTCTTCCTTATGTACAATCTAAATTTATCTTCCTCCAGTTTAAAACTATTGTTTCTTGTCCTGTCTGTTACTACAGGCCTTGGTATAAAATCTTTCTTCATCGAGGGTTGGAAACAGATGATCATTAATTTCCCTTCCAACCCAAACCATTCTATGACACTTTGATCTTTCTTATAATCCTCCTGTACAGAACAAGGAGAATACAGAGCAATAATGCCTTTGCATCCATCAACAGGACAGTTCTTCAGATACAGCACAGACAGATGGGAGATAAGGACAGGGAAATCACTTACCAATCACATTTATGATTCTTTGGGACTTCATCTCAATTTTAGTGTAAACATGGCTTGCCTGGCTCTTCAGCAAAGAGAAGAAAAAGAGAAAGGCTTTTGACTTGCAGTGAATATGTGTTTTTTATTTTATGTTTTAAAATACAGAGTATATATTATTATGCAATAATATATTAAAACTAGGTAACTAAAGTACATTTGGAAGTAACAGCATTAAAATCAATTTACAACTGTTGCATAGAATGTGGATGTCTGCTATTCTTTGGTGTATAGACAGTGTTTTAGCAAAAGCAGGGTCAACTAAGAGGGCAAATGCTCCTACAAAATTGTGCTATTTAGAATTTAAATTTCCAGTGGTTTGGAATACTGGTTTGGGAACAAAAAAAACCCAAAAACACCCAGTGGTAATTACTTCTATGCCCAGAGACTGATTTTCTTGCAACTGCAGATAGTCTTTACACCTCTATCCTCATGGTTATATAGGAATTTAACCTTTGTTTCAGCTGTGACTCATTTGTAGAATTTCTGGACAGCATAGGTTGTACTCTGCAACCTTTGTGCTACACTAGAAAGTGCAGTGGTACCTGATAATTAAACTATACATAAAAATTTTCATAAAACTTTTACAATGATGACTCTTGGGTATGTTTCTTAAGCCTTCAGTTCTAGATTGAGTAAATTGACAGCAGCAGACATAGATATAGTAAGTGATACTCTTCCTGTAGTAAGTGATAACTTTTGCACCTACTATTTTTGATTTGCATCTGTTATAGCTCTGATTTGATCTCTCTTATGAGTGTGTGTGTATATATATATATATCAATGATCCATAGGCATTTCCCTTCTGAGTCATTTTCCTGAAGTGTCTGTGCTGGTGGGATCACAGGCCATCTCCATGGAAACAACTATGATACTACAAAGAGTGAGTTGTGACATCACTAAGTGAATCAACGAAGGGAAGGAGTGTTTGTGAATAAAAAGAAACTTCTATAAAAAACAATTTAGTAAATTAAAGCAAGAAATGCATAATAATGTCTAGGTAGTAGATCTATGTAATAGTGTTCAAGGGCTATTTTTCTATCAAGAGAGTGATTTTTTAAAAATTTGTTGGAATGCCATAGGAGCTCTTTACATTAAAACACTGTCAATCTCTCTCAGCTGACAGTGTGAGCATATTTAAATTGCTTTATAGCTACAGTACCATATGCTGCTATGAGTACGAAGATGCAAAATTCACCATAGAAAATATTCTCTGTCTTAAGGTGACCAGAAATAGTGACTTAATTCCTGATATTCTTGTCTTTATTAATGTAACTTCTCACACAATTAGATTATATGAAGCATATAAATACACTCCCTTCTCAAGTTGCCTTTTCTTATAGAAATTTGCTGTAAGGGATACACATTTCAGCTCCTTTCATTTGTATGTTTGCTGTATAGTTTTCCTTTTTCTTTGTTAATTCCCTTTCTAACTCAGAATTACAGCACTACAAATAAATTATTTTTCTCATGATCTTCTGAACATCAACAGTCTTCTATAATTATTGCAGACATTCATTTACTTTTCCCCTAATTAATTACAGCTTTCTTTAGCAGTCTCTATTTTACCCTGTGAGCTTTTTAGAATTGGACATTTATGAAAACTTCTCAGCACCTCAACAGTTACATCACACATTTATTACTGTCCTGAACACAGCAAGTCTTTTATCTGTTTATATTTCATATATGGAATTCACATCAGTTCCATCTGAAAAAGTTGCTCCTGCTTTCAGTATCACAGAATGTAAAATTTTTATTAATTTTTTACCCAAGGCATATTTTAATCAAGGTTTGGCAATAGAACTGATTAAAGCTGTCTTAAATTCTACTCCAAAATGGTTCATCTGGATGTCCAGAGTTAGTCATGCATGATTTCTAATCATTATCAGGTGCCAGAACACCCAAGACAGTCCAGAAGAGAATTATTAGATTGCTTTTTCTTATGGCTCCATCCTTCAGCCTATTCCAGGAAGTTTGCAAAAGGTTTGTGCTGTGTAACAGAAGGAAACACAAGTTCCTCTATCCCTTAAATTTTTCATTTATAGCTCTATAAATGGAATTTAAAACTGTCACATGAATAAGCAAACACTTTTACTTTGAGAATTGTTTTGCCTATGTCCATTGTGGCATTATCCTTTCTGCACCTGATGACTGAAAGATAGGAATTCTGAGGGACTGTAAAAGCAATATAAGTTGCACCAGGTGTCAGTAAATACATCCATTGCAAGGTGAGGGAAAGCAGCAGGCTGCAGCCTGAAGTGAGTATGTTCTGAAAAAATCTCAAGCTAAATATCCTTGTAGATGTAACCCATCCCTTTTAGTTTAAGCTGCAGAGAAGGTGTATTTCCAATGCCCTTTAGGGATTATTGGAATACAGACAATATTGCTGTGGGATAGCATTATGTGAGTTCTGGTGGTGAGGTGAGTGCATCCAAAGAAAAGCAATGAAGCTGGAGAAGGGTCTGAAGAACAAGTTTTATGGAGAGTAGATGGGAGAACTGGAGTTGTTTAGCCTGGGGAATAGAAGGCTCAGGTGAGACATTAATACTTCTACATCTCCCTGAAAGAGAGGTGTAGTGAGGTGGGTTCCTTCTCTTCCCTGAATCCATAGCAGACCAGGAAAACTATTGGAAGCATGATTTTTGACCCCACTAAAACCAATTCTATTATATGGAGCCAAGTATGTGGGCTTTGGAACAAAGGAAAATTTTTCTTCCTGTTCCAATGGAATCAGATTTACCTCAGACCCCACGGTTCACTCAGACCCAGTGTGATATAACCATGGCTCCCAGGTCCCGCCAGCAGTGGCAAATATTCCTGGTAGGTGCTCATCACCCACCCACTCATGGTGTGAGCATGGGCAGCCACAGAAAGCAGCGTAAGCAGAGAGCAGTGTCTTCACTGGCACTGCATGGAGGGGACCAGCACAGACAGCACAGATCTGTTCCTCCTCTCTGGCCGATCAGAGTTTAGGGTCACTCAGTGAAGGATACACATGCCCTAAAACATTTTGTTCACTGACACAGCCACATTCTCAAACACCTGGGATGTTACCACATACTCTATTTCTTTTCATATCCCTATGCAGATCCCCATCCCTTTACCCAGTCCTTGGCTCAGGCCTATCTTTTTATTAAGTGTTTCCTCTTACTGGTTAGTCCGGCTTATAATTTGACAGCAAAAATTACACATACAGACAGAGATCTGAGGGGTCACAGCAGTTTACCCAGAAAGTTGCAAGGACTGATTTTTAATAAGAAAACAAGAGAGCCTACAGTGGTCAGGTGCCTCAATTAGGCAAATGCATTAAACTGCATTTTTTCTTGCTCGTCTGGACCCCTTTATCCTCTTTCCTCTCCACTTCCCATTCTTATTTTTCCTCCATTCACATTGATCATTTCCTTTTTCACCCTTGTCTACTCCCTGGTACAAAGGCTTTCCTAAATTAGTCACAGTTTTGCTTATCTATAACTCAAATTGCCATTTCTGTTATAGTTACCTTTGGCATTCCAGCCTAGTGCACTGTTGAGAGACAGAGCTCAGGCCAGCTAAGCAAGCCTGTGGTAGGTTGCCATATGGCATTGGGAGATTTGACTCCCCAGGAGGTCTCCAATTCTCCCAATTAATTACCTGTGGGGTTTGCCTGTCTATTGCCTCACCCTTCCTTAACCACCAGAAAAATGCGACCGTTTCTTATAGAGAGAACCATTAAAGCTTCTTGCTCCTGCATCCCAGTTCATCATGGTCAGTTCACTCGGCTAAACTTCAGGCCAGGGCTTATGGGTGTGTCAGTGCACCTTAATAAATCAGATGTGCACTCTGCAGTTGCTCTGCTTAATTTTAACTTTCTGAGAAACAGTTGTACAAATTAATGAAATTTGGATTTGCTACTCTTGATAAATACAGTATCTCTTTACTTTTTCATAATTACAGGGGCAAATCTAAAGTTTTCTAAATGTGCAGTGCTCATCAAATATGTTCCTCTGGAAGAACTACACTATTAACACACTGTTAAGCAAAACTTCATAAAGTATTATTATGGATGCACAGATAATTCATTATTCACTGACATATAGAATTAATTCTCCACTGCCTTATACGTAAACTTTGATGAATAATCTTCATATTTTGATCTTTAATTACTAAAAATTACTGTGCATATGTATATACACACAGCAGGAATGAAGCAATATTCAATCAAAAAAAAATGAATGCCTATATTGTTTTTTTATTCTAACTTATTGTAGACAAGGAAAGTTACTTTCCATTTGTGGTGAAGTTCAATACAGCAGTATTTTCAGTCTGAGAATGATTTTAAAAGTTTTAGATTTATCATTTTATGTACATTTTTCTAAAAGTAAAAAAAGTAAACATCATTTCTTTCCATCTACAAGTAAAAAAAAAAAAACAAAAAAACGATCTCCAGCAATTAAATCTTAGATTTGCTTTTCTAGAAAAATAAGTGATACAGATAAAAAATGCAGACTGACACACAAACCAAATAAATCAGACACTACTAATGTACTATGGTCTGCAGGATAGATAATTTAATCAACAACTGGTTTCAAATTTATTACTGAAATTGACCTCAAAGTTCATGTCTTTATGAAACTTTCTCCAGAGAATAAAAACATAATTGGAATGCAACCAATGATGTTGAGTAAAGTACTATTATCTCAAATAGACTTGCAATGACTAAAATGTAGAAGATTTGAAGAATAAATAAAATAAATCCTGTGGTTACTCTAAACCACTTGGAATTTTCCAAAATGTCAATAAGAAAATGGCAGCAGCAGGCATAGAAAAGACACCAAGACATCAAAGGATGTTTTAGTCTTTTGTTTCAGAATAGTGGTATTTGGTAATCTTTGGGCAGTGACTGATAGAGGTTTGCTAAACTTACCCAAAACTTCCAAACTTAGAGATATTCTTTAGGTTTCCTTTTTCATTATTTTGCCACCTGTTGCACTAAAAAAACCCCACAGTTTTCCTAATATCTAATTTAATTCCTCTATTTTTAAAGCCAAATTATTTTCTTGCCCTTCCCTGAATAGACAAATCCTGTGGTCGCTAAATAACTCAGCATTGTCTTTTTAATCATATTTTATATGCTATCCCTATGCTTTTGTCCTTTTTTACATAAAATACTTTTATTCAACCTTTCAAAATAAGAAGTCTTATTCTTTGAACATTTTCATTTGTTTTTCTTTCTTTACTGTGGACCTCCATTAGTTGTGTTTCTAAAAACTGTGTTACCTGAAGCAGATGCAGTACACTATTAGTAGTCTTAAGTAGGAAAAAGATAAACGTACACTTTCTATGCTCCTCATCCAGTATTCTGCTGATTGTACTCCAGATTAAGATTTTCCTTCTTGTATTGTCTTGTACATTTTGTCTGTTCTAAATCCAACACAATCTTAATATTTCTCATTTCAACTAAAACCTCCCACAATTCAGTTCTTTGTACTAGTGTTCGCTAAACTTCATACTGTTAATTTTGGATGCCTTTTCCAAATAGTTAAGATGATTCAGATTTGAATTCTTCCCTACAGAGTGCTTGGAACTCATTAACCACAGCAGATGCAATATGTGTATTGTCTATTCAGTCAACTGGCCAGTCAACCTGGCCAGTAGCAAAAATATATAGAGATTGATCCTTCACTAAATTTTTCAAATTGTATTTTCTCCACCTTGATTGAAAACTATATGTAGATAATTTTTGGAGTGCAATTTTTCACCTAATTACATACCTACTCTGGCAAATATTCAAGAGGTTGCCATGCAAACATCAACAACATTTCTGAAGTGCTGGTTTAAGCCATCTACTGATTATTCCTTACCCAACAGTACTGTTATCCTGTCAAACAAATAAATCAAATGGCTTTCCACTATTCAGTCTAAATATATAAATTTGAGCTCTTTCCCTCACTGCCATAAATTTCTCTATAAACTTGTAATTTATTTCATAACTTAAAGGAATTTTTTTTTCTAAAAACAAAATCAGACCCACTGCTGTGTAACTCTACTTACCCTACTTTTCTGCCTTTCTTAATGTAAGTAAGTTTTGGGTTTTTATTCCACCAGCCCTCTGGGACCTTCCTTCTATTCCAAGAACTCTAGTGATCACAGTTCGGACACTGCATCAGCTTGTTCCTTTAGTGCTCCTAGGAGAATCTAATCAAATACTGCCAACTCGAATATCTCCAAATTTCTTCTGACTATTCTCTCATGCTTTAGCAGATATTCTTCTTTTGATAATATTCATTTAATTAATAATGATGAATTTAATTTATTAATAATATTGTCATCTTGGTTTATTCAAGTGCAACCTACATCCTGTCTAGTGAAAGCATCCAGGAGATTTATTAAAGTGCATTCAAAGTGAGGGAAAGAAAGAAATAAATGTTGAAGTGGTGATAATGAGCTATCAGGAACAATGGGCAATTGTTCTTAACTTTAATGATTTTTAGCACTTAGCTGTTGCTATAAAGCAAAAGGAAAAGCAAAAGCTCTAAAGATATGAAAAATGTAGTAAAAATGCAGATTCTCTTTTCGTAAACTCATTAAAAATACTGAAGTTGTTTTAAAATTTTCTCTCTAGATTCATATAAGGAAGAAGTAGACCTTCATGCAAATGTGATTACCAAGAGTCTTCATCACTAACAGAGCTAGAGACAAACCCAGGTGTTTCAGGTTACCAACATGCAGAGAAACTCGTACATCAGTCAACAGTGTGCTGAAAAATGACTTCATGCTGCTTAGTTTTCTCAGTTGCACTACAGTAACAATTACTGCAGTCAATAGGAAAGACTACAGTGAAAAGTGATAAATTATGATGATATCCTTCATTTGCTTGACCAGTTTTCTTTCATTATATCTTTGATTTTTTTTAACAAAATAGTTCATAAAACAAACATCACCTTTTTTAATATAGAGTTTTTAGTTAACAAATCTTATTTTTTCTCACTAATGAACCTTTGTGATGTCACTAAATGAGCTCTCAGTTGGAATTTGTCAAAGTAAAAGTAACTTAAACAAGATTGGGATTGAAACAATTTCTTGACACATAAACAACACACAGTTACCCAGCAATCAGCAAACTGTACATACAGAATCAATACTGGTAATAAAACAGAACAGCTGCAGTAGTGGACACAGGATGTTAAACCTGTAGAATTTTATAGATGCTTTTATCTTGTCACAAATTTATCTTCAGCGGTTCTAGTCACACTAAATTGTGATTATACATGAGCAAATGCAGAGATGTGCGCAGGGTTACAGGCAGAGCTCCTGTAGCAGAGCCTGTGGGGTGGCAGTGACACCCCAGTGTCCCAGCAGTGTCACACCTGCTGTGTGTCTGTCCTGCTGCCACACCATTGGAGATGTGGGAGCTCCCTGTGCCCATCAATGTCCCTTCCCCACAGGGAGCAGCCTCTCCCCAGGGCCAGGGAGGCCCCTCAGGCTGCTGGGTCTGGGCTGGGCAGTATCTGTGCTGGCACAAAGGGTCCTCTGAAGTGCCAAATCAGGTTTCACTCCTGATGTTTCCACTTTAGAGTCTCTTCCTCCCGATATGAATTTTCATGTTGTTTTTATATGTCTTATCAGGCTAATTCCTGTTTTATATCAAAAGCTTCGTAATTCTCTGATTGCTTTTTAATCCTGCTGATGGTTATCCTCCACTTTACAAGATCAATTTAGGCAAATGGATTTAGAAAATTTTGAGTATTCAGTCCAGATATACATAATATTTCTCAAATTTTCATTTCACCAAGTTATCAAGCAAATCATTCACCAAAGGTTGGACCATGCAAGTGCCCCATAGAATTTAACCCTAAGGTTTGGATAGATATGAAAGCCTGTCAAGAGATATTCCAAGGTAGAAACTGCGTAGGAAATGGAAAACTGATTTTAACAGCAATGTTGCACCTGTACTATGGGACAGGTCTGCCTTATGGAGCACACTGATTTGTCCTGATCACAGGAACAAATGGAGACTTTACCTTAGAGGGCATGTGAAAGATAATGTTCTATTAGGTGCACTGCTATACCCAAGTGTTTACTGCCTGTGCTCTGGACAGGACCAGGACAATATAGACAGTCTCAGAAACTTCAGTTTCAAACCATAAAGAGAAAGGCTTCTTTTTGTTATCATGAGAATGATAAATGTACTTGCTATTTCTACTCAGTAACATCTGTTTTAATTAGAATTGCCACAAGGATAATTGTGAAGAACAAAAAGAATGATGCTGTAGTTTTGTTTTCTTCACGCTATTAAAATACACATTTCTAGTTGATATTTTGGTGAGTTAATTTTTTTAAAAAACATTATCTGTGTTGAAGGATTTTTCTTTAAAACAGCAATTATTTCCTTATTCTCTTCCCTTCACAGCTTTCCTGGTGTAATTCACAACAAGCACATTTGTGAAATAGAAACAGTGAAGTGTTTTGCTACTGTCAAAGGAAAATGAATGGCATAAGGATAGAATGGTCTATACCATAGATGTAAGGGTGGTCAAGAGGACTCAGAAAGTTGCTTTTTCCTTCCTGCTCAGCAGAAGATCCCATAGACCAATTCTTTCTCCCCATCTCAGAGAATGGATTATAAGCACAAAGACAGTACCATTTGGAAAGAGAAAGAAGAGTTAAAACTACAAATAAGCAAATTTATAGTAATTATTGGCCAACAAAAGACAATTTGAATTTTGAGAATTCAAGAGGAAGAAGAGTTGACCCATGGTTCCTGTTTCAGTGATATCTGTAACTGACATCAGCAGTTCTTTACCAGGCAGAAGGTAAAAAATTCTGATTTGCTCAGACAGACTGCTTTTTAAAAAATTCTGTTTAAATAAAAATAGAAGATATTTTTTCAAAATCAAATTACACTCAGGCAGCTGCTTATTTTAAAAACTGACTAAAGATTCACTATGAAGTTAAATAAAAATGAAGAAAATGTGAATATATTCAACAGGCAAAACATGTACTTATTATTAAATTGCCTTTCTTAATCTTCTGTATCATGCAGTCTTATTTATATACCTTCCTAACAAGAACAGCATGCAGCTGCTGCAATTTACATGATTTTTTATTGTGTTTCCTACAGGACTGCTTAAGTACAGATCAGCATTGGCTGTTGTGGAAAGTGAGTGATATATTACCTTGGGCTTAATATTGCAAGTGACTCAGCTGGAGTCTGTGTCAGATTTACAACACAGGATCTGGCTAATACTGGCAGTAGCACAACCTCTTTCAAAGCTCTTGAGAGAACTTTCACAGATGTCAAATGTGTCATAGTCTGCTGAAAGAGGAGGGCGGAGATTCTGTTTTCTATCACCTCCAGGAAGGTACCAAGCTTATTTTTATCCCTTCTGTAGACTTTTATCACTTTCTTCCTCTTCTAGGCTTTTAAAATTTACATCTGGAAACAATGTGCTATAGTTGAATTGCATTACATTTGTACCTTGAAAGCAGCAATCTTTGCACCTGGGTTTGGTGTGAATCACAGTGTTGATATTCAGCACTTAAATCATGAGTGTAAGTATGCTTCTAAATGCTCAGTAGGAAGTATTTTTTCTAATTTCTAGATAATAAAAGCATGGCTGAGATAGATGGGATTACCCTAGTATCACAAACTGGCATTACCAGTTTACCTTGGTCTCACGAACTGGCACTGAATGAAGAGCAAAACACATCTTCCCTGATTGTAACTTTTGGTCACTACATCTATGAATTCAGGGAATCAGCTGAAAGTATTGCTTCCTATTGGGCTACAGTTGGCGAACAGCTCGACAGAGAGACAGCTGTTCTACAGGTGTGCTGGAAATACATTAAATATTGGTATATTCGTAGAAGTCTTCCATCTTTTACTTATCTGTTACTCTTATCAGGTTCACTTTACCTTTGAGTCTTTTGCATGAGTTTTGTTTTAATTCATCTCTGATCAGTTCACAAGCCTTTGTTTTCCTTCATGAAATGTAGAAACACAGAGAGCAGGGTTACACTCTGGTAGCTGTTATGCGCTGAGATTGTCTTTAGAAGTAGGCTCAGCATGCAGCAAGGGCAAGCATCCAGCTCCTTCGTTCGCCTGTGCACCTCATTACCATTGCTGACCATTTAGGTACCCATTCCTCCAGCAACAGACCTTTACCCTTCAGCTGTTCTGGGACTATCTCATTATTTTCTACCTCTATGCTGTACCTCAGGCAACAGGAACTTATTCACTCAAAAACCTCACTCAGGAAGCTTACTAAAGCAAGATACATGCAGTCCTGTCTTGGGGAGCTGCAACAGAGTGATTAGGGAAGCTTTTTCATTGCTGCTTTGTATGTTTGTGCTTTTTCATATTAAATCAAACAAAATATAAACCTCATAGAACAGTCAAGGTGCATGGTTTTTATTTTGGCTGCATATTGCAAGACTCAAGTGCTTTTGGCATTTTTTATATATTTCAGTTCTTATAATTTATTCTTAGTAAAATGTGAACTGAACACAGTCTGCAGACATTAGCTAGAAAGGTGCTACCTTGAGTATTCTTCCTTCACATCCCAGCTTATTTAAAAGGACTGTGTTATATTACAAGTATGTTTTCTGGATCCACTTTTAAGTTTCCTATTTAATACTGACTGCCGTGTTATTACCTAAATACCTTGTAATGTATTACAGAGCTTTGAAAGAAATTACATAATGAACCTCATCCAAGACCATACATAGATCACAAATTTGTACTCAATATTAATTATGTGTCCTCCGAGTGTCTTGCCCTAATGTTAGTTTCTTTTTCCTTCATTGTTTTTATTTTACCTGTAATTAATGCTTTCTGCAAACAAATGTGAAATGTCCATCAAATAGCAAATAATTTAGATGGTTAATTAAATACAATATAAAATAATTGTATGCTGAAAAATTCAATGGGAATTTTTCATAACCGAAGACTCAACTACATTTCATTCAAGATTTCTGAAGTCCTCCACAAAACAAATTGTAGTTGATACGAATGGAAAATCAAAAGGCTTTATCAACCTCAGGTGAGTTATGTAAGCAAAAAATGAGTCTAAGAATACACTGCAACAAAAAAACTGAAGATGCAAAGTCTTATGTTTTATAGGGTATCTGCATTTCCCCATCTAAATGCATCAAGAATGTGCCTAAGTTACACTGACACAAGGGCTTTGTATGGTACTATGGAAATATAATTCCTCACGTTTCTATCATTACATCACAGGACAGTTCAGATGTGAAGTAATGAATTGACCGCTCCGGCTGTTCATCTCTGCACGGACACGCGTAGGATGGCCTTGGGACAGCCCGCGCTTCAAAGGACGAGTCTGGACTCTTCAGATTTTCAGTCTTCAAATTGTTTATTATTTCTTATCTACAAAATTTTCTTTCAGCCCGACAGAGGTCTGACCAGCAAGGCAGCCAAGGGCACTCTGACCTCCCACTGGGCGGTCGTCTATTTTTATACTAAAAACTACGTACATCATATTTACCTTTATTTCCCAATACCTTTCACCCATATTAGCAAGTGCACCTTCACCAAGGACCAATCCCAAAGTGCCAACATCACCACAGAAAATGGATGACAAGAAGAAGAAAGAAGAAGGACAAGACACGCCCTGATCCCTCCATCTTGTCTCCATAACCCCCTGTACCAAAATCCCAGAATCTATATTTTCACCCTGTAAATACTTCATTCTTACACCATTCATTCCCAAGTGACTCTCTTGTCCTCAAACAGGTGGCACATCCCTTGCAGGGTCAAAGTCCAACCACCAGGCGCTTCTGGCAACATTCCATGATTTCCGAGCCCCCCAGGGGTTGTCTCAGTAACTCTGGACATCCGGAGTGATGTGCTGAGTTCCCACAGCATGTGGAAGCTTGTTTCTCAACAGACTCTTCACTTTTCATCTACAGGTCTGTTAGGAAACTTAATACCCACCGCCTCTTTATTGGGATCTCATTTCCCTGTGAAATCAGAGAAATCAGAGAGTAATTGTTCTTCTGTTGGCAACACCTAACCATTTGAAACCACTTTGCTTTCTGTGTCTCTGTCGACACAAAAGTCCTTAATCCACATTTTTTTTATATTGACTAGTTTTTCATTTGCTCTAAAACTTACCAGGTTTACCTTGGAACTGCCTTGGTTATTTCTTCTCTATTTCTAAGGTGTTAAGAATTTTTATTTTTATAGTTCCTCTTTTTATTTATATGCATAGTGTTTAAAGTTCAGGGTACTTTACAAATGCCAGGATTTGTTTATTTTCATAGAAAGACTAAATCCAAAAGTAAACAGAGTAGTACAGCTCTGAAGAAAGAGCATTTTATAGGTGGTGGCAAGTTTGATGTGTTCTTTCCTTACAGACAGAAGTCTTGTGAGAAATTGTTGTATCAGTTTCAGGTGGTCTTTATCTCCTACCATTCTGCCACCAGCATATAAATTCAAAGCTTGTAAAACAGAACTTGTGAAAATACATACATGGAAGAAAATTCTGCCAGCTCTTCAGCAATTGACTTGTTGCTTATGGACATCACTGAAAATGAGAGTAATAGCTACATCCTGTACCACATGGACTACCTTGGGGAGAGATTTGCTTTAATGACAAAAAGTGCTGAATGAACTAAGAGATGCATTGGTCACAAGGAAAAATATTAGGAGACTGGTTCTATTCTTCAGTTGAGACATTTAGGTTGTATAATTCAGGAAATGCAGATAATGAAGATTGAACAATTCAGAAATTCAGAGATCCAAATGTAATCTGTATCGTTTTTGCTTTCTCCAGTCGTCACAGGAGCAGGAGATGGGATTGGAAAAGCATATTCCTTCGGGTAAAATAGATTGCCTACCTTTCATTTTACCTTAACAAAATGACAATTGCTATCCCTCCATCAGTGTCTTCAAATTAGTAAAATTATTCTAGAATTCAAAGTTACTGTGACAAACATGGTCCTAATCTTTCTCTCATGTATAACCAGAGTAGCTTTAATCAGATTCTGAAAGGAAACCAGTGGTGCATTTCAGAGGAAGGTCATTTGCGCCTCAGTGGTCTCATCAAACCAGGGAACTAAAATGAGTGATTCAAAAGAGGGCCTATTGTCTGTCCAGAGAAGGAGGTCTCCTAAATTGTCCCTTTTCTCCCAGTTTCATAGCTAATCTGCAATGAGCTGGTCCAGTATTAACACACAAAATGTAATTTTGTAGCCTTTACACTTGCAAACACATACTGAAAGTTTTATCTGAAATAACCAATAAGGGAAAAACTCGTATAAATTAATATAAACTACAAGTTATGGAAAGTATAAGTAATCCGAATGGTTTAATTTAGAATCAGGAGCTCTAGGAGGCTGCAGGAGGAAGAGGGTCTTTGTGCTGTCCCTGTAGCTGCTGCTGTGCAGAGTCACTGCAGCAGTACTTTCCATTAACCCATGGTGGTCAGCACTGAGGGCAGGCTGGCCTTGTATTGTGTTGTTCCAGCCCTGCTATTATTGATTGTGACTGAGCAGTATATTTTCTCCTTGGTGTCTTCTTTCTAAAGTGCCTCCCTTTCTAGAAGCTAAACAGCAATGAATCAAGAGTTGCTGTCTTCAGGGCTGAGGTGACTGGGTGGCAAAGAACATCCTGTAACATGCAAGAGCTTAGATGTGATGCCTTCTGCTCATAGATTATAAAATGTATTTCACAGGAAAAGAAAAAAATTTTGAATTGATTTAGAAGGTTTCTGCACTAGTATTTTCATTATGCATTGTTTAAACACCTAGACTGCCATTATGCATTGTTTAAACACCTAGACTACCATTATGACTGCCATTGCTGAGAATGGCAATACAATAACTACTTTTGAAAGAGCATTGAATGTAGAACACACAAAGACAAATACCAGGTATTAGAGACAAATACCAGGTATTAGAGTTTAACATTCGGCATAGTTGTGAAAAAAACCCAAGTGAGAGAAGGGAAAATGCTATTTCCTGGCTACTCACTAAGTTGCAGTATTAATTAGTAAATGGGATGGGTCTGATGAATATATAGGTCAAGGGGAATGGGATGGGATCAATACAGGGAGAGCAGGTGTCAAACATTTTTATCATGTCTCTGGGTGAAGTCCTCTCTTTATGAAGTGGAACTAATTTTCTGTGTGATATTTTATCCATGTGAAGGCCGCAAGAACCTGTGAATGTCTAGGCTGAAGCTTGTCATTGTTCTGCTTTGTTTGGGCTGTATGGGTTATGCAAGAATAAATTCCATTAAATGGCCAGCTATAACATGTGAATGGCTGCATTATGCCATAAGAAAAAGCAAACCCACTGCTGTCCTTTTTTAAAACTTGGCTAGAGCTGGATAGATTCTGTGGAACATTTGTTCATTATTTTTGGCATTTGTGAGATGACTGAAAGCCATCTTTCTCCATGCTGAGATGTACCATCCTCTCCAGGTGGTCCCTTTGATTGAAGCTGTGCTCAGCTACTGCTCTGTGGGATAGATCCCAAGCCCACACCATGCGAACTCATAGTTTGGCACATCATCTTGCTGGCTGAAATAGAAGCACACACTTGTGTGTGGCTTGTAGATAAATAGATCTGATCCTGCTGTTTTAATATTTGTGTGTCTTCAGAGGCTCTGGCTCAGCACTGCTGTCTTGCTGCTCTGATGTCAGGATACAAAATTCTCTGATATTCTTCTGGTGTAGGTTCCTCTGGCATTACGTGCTGATGTGAAGGCAAGCCTTGTATGATGGACACAGTCTTATAGAATTTGAGTTCTGATGTCAAGTGATGAATTTCTTTCTGATGCCCTCAGCTCAGGCATGGGTCACAACTAATTTAAGGACTCCACACTTTGTAGCATATGCTACAGGGTTCTTAGGAGAGCTGGTTTTGTGTTTTGGAAGACTGGTGGAATGTGGTTTCCTGTGTTTAGTTTTATGTAGAGATCCCAGTGGGTGGTTCATTGAATAAAACTCAGCAGGCAGAGCTCCAGAGAGAGATCACGGTATCTACAGGTTCCATACTCCTATTTCCAGGGTTTATGCCTAGATACAGGACTCTACAAAGTCTCTTAAGCTCAAAAGCTGCCTGGGGCTGTATGAAGATCCTGGCAGCCATGAGGTCTCAGAACACTACATTGTTGATGCCAGGACACAGACCTTTTGTTTCACAAGCTTGTTTGAGAGGCAAGCAAATGTGGAACTCAAGTTTATCCTCTTCTGAATGATTATCCAGGCTTCCCTGAAGGCTCTACATGTATTTTGAGTAGATCAGTTGTTTTGAATGACTGACCTTCTTGAAGATGAAGACCCTGACCTTTTAACAGATTGCTGTGATGTCAGAGTACTGGAATTTTGGATCTAGTTTGCAGTGTGTACTTGAAAAGCCAGGCTTCTGTTACACTTGGTCCATGAGTTCTTGGGCTGGTAGGGTTTAAACTCACCACACTTCCAAGAAGAAATAAAAGTAAGTCATCTGTGAGTCTGCTGCTAGTCTGTCACATCTCTACTCAAGGACTAGCATTTCAGGTACTGATGTAGTACTGTTTGTTCTGCTTTTGTGGTGTAGTAACTACAGATGTGTTTTACCACCTGTTACTGACATAGCACCTCAGACATACTGGGTTTATGGACAAGGCCATGGCATATTCTGAGATTTATGGCTTGGCCTCTTCACCCTTCTCATGTGATGTCAGGGCATAAGCAGGGTGTGTTTTGGCTCATGTGGTCACCATTCTTGCTACTGTTAATAGTTCATCATTCTCTTATAAGTTAGGCCAGTGCTTGTGTTCAATCAGTGTTTCAGCAGACCATTTTGAGACAGACCACATTCATTTAAAATTCATTCATTTCCTAATTTAACAGCTCCTTAAATCTTAAATATTTGTTTCTTGTCCTGAAATTCTGGGTAGTATTACCAGTGGTATAATACCTGTTAAATATGATCTGAGTTTTCCTGTTCTGGTTGCAAAGTATTCTATTTTCTCCACTTGATCTTGGATTTATTCCTGGAAATACTGCTATTGTCCTTGCATTGCACAGATCATGCAGAGCTAGCAGAAAAATTGCTAGATCATCCTGCTCTGTCATCTCAGTTCTGATCTGCTGGAACAAAACCAGGGTTGAAATATTTGAATCCGAATGAATGACTTTTTGATTTGTAGGGACCCTACAGTTCTGAATCCCAGTTAAAGAAAGACAAAAGGTGAAACATGGATCATATCAGTACAGTCCTGGAGAAGAGTCTCTTCTCTAGGAAGTTGAAGATTACTGTAGGCAACTACAGATTCCACAAAGCATTAATAAGGATTTTAAATTATTACATCTAATAACCCATGTAGAATATAAGGAATTTGTCAAGGTAAATGTAGCAGTCACGTGCAGAAGCAGTCATGGTTTGAATTTAAACCTATCTCGCCTTTCACAGAGCTTTATTGTTTAAAAAATCAATTCAGACTGAGCTGTAAACACATGCTAGAAAATGCAGAGGGATGTAATACTTGTTTAATGTAGGTTTGAACTTTTAATCATGCATTTTTGAGATCCCAGTGTGCTTGAATTTTCTTTATCATTAGCCCTATTTCTAAATGCTTAGTTGTCATGATTCTTTGTGGCTGGTGTTGTTAATAATGTTCTTACATTTAGGCAGACTGAGTCTCAGAAGCATTTTAGTCCTTTGCCACTGGGAGTCAGGATTTCCTAACATATGCAGCTTCCCATTACACACTGGCTGGGAGCCAGTGCTAATTCTTTACTGAGAAGGGAAACACCATTCTTTAACGTCAAAGCCTTTGTATATTAGGAAAATTCTTTGTGCTAAAGACGTCAACACTACAAGTTACCATCATTTGAAATATTAAGCGAGGTTTAACCTTTCCTGCAGATGGCCAGGGAATTCTAAGCAAAATTAGTTTTGTTTGCTCGAGGGTCTGTTTGTATCTCATGGTAATTACAGTGTTCTACAAAACCTGTTTCTGGAAAGGATACACATTTTCTATATGGATGAGGAAGCAAAAGAGACTAGTCAGAGACTAATCAAAAGAGACTAGAGACTTCCTTTGCCTTGACTTCTGGTTAGCCTGGTGCACAGCAAAAGGAGGTGTTCCTCTCACCTGATAGGTAACACTTTCATAAGGTTGCTCTAAATATGTGCTTTTAGGTGAAATACAATGCAACCTTAGCAGTAAGAATCATTTTATAGTTAGGTTTTAGGAGGGGGTTTTCTATCAAATGACATACAGTGAAAAATGTATGATACTGAGAAACCCAGTGAAGCAGAACTTTTTTTATTTTGTGTATTACATGGCTGGCAATTTGTCTTGGATCTGAAGATGCAAAAGTCTAAACAATCCCTGTGCAAACACCCCCAAATGACAGAGAGGAACTGGAAGGACCCTGGAAACAGAGACCATATCTCTGACTGAAAATGCCTTGAGTCAAATTCCTTACAGACAATGGAAAATCTACCAATGTGTAGGCAATTATAGTTCTCTACTTGAGAGCTTCAAGTGGAGTACTTAAAGCAGACTTCTGAAAACCCAAAGCACCCCAGTCTGTGCAGGTGCCTTTGGAGCCCTGATCAATTATGTTAGAGGATCTACGCAATACAGAATTGTGAGAAAGGCTGAAAATGCAAATGGTTGTGGCTGATGCCTTTAGCAGGGCAATATCCCCTTGTACTCTTGATGGAGAAAATTTTTGAGCAAAGGTCCTTATTTCTTAACATTCTCTGCATTGTCTCATGAGAACCCAACAGGACAAACTGTTTCCTCAAATAGTTTAAGAAGAAAGTGTTGCAGAGAGTCAGCTATAGAAATGAATAGACCTTCAGTGGATGGTCTTTGGCAGTCATTTCTTCTTCTAAGCAAATCAGAAAGTTCTTTCAGATGATACAAACTTTATGTTTTGTGATGGCTAATTTAGCTCTTTTTCTCCTTTCTCTCACAGGCATTTTTCTAGTTTTAGTTTTATCTTTCTTTATAAACTCAGTTCAGCTGATAATTGTTAATAATTTCATTTCAAAAAATGGGGCCATGGTCCTTTCTCTGACTTTGCCTAAAAATCTGATGGGAATGAGGGGCCTCAGAAAATCAGGAGAAAACCATTCTATGTTTATTCTGCGCATGGTTACATGAAACTGACCATAGATGGATCGTTACATTAAATAGTGTTTGCAGCTATAGAATTCCAGCTATTGCAAACGTCTTTGTGGATGTACATTTTTGTGACTCTATTTTGAGTGTTTATGTCTATAATTCACCTTTTTTCCTTTGATTTTTTAATATTTAGTTCTTTTAAATTTGCATCTAATTAAAAAATAAGAAAAAACAGTTAAAATTGATCCATCAAACCTGCATCAGATCTAATTCATATTCAGTGAAAATTACTAAAGTCCAAATCTTTTCTAGCTGTTGGGCCTTCAATTCAATAGGCTTAATGTACTTCCTCAGGAAAAAAAAATGATGATGGAAGGTGATGCTACGAAATGACTGGAAAGCCAGCAACATGACTAGGCTCCCAAATAGAAATAGAAATAAAACTAAAACTAAAACTAAAACTAAAACTAAAACTAAAACTAAAACTAAAACTAAAACTAAAACTAAAACTAAAA
>JAWWMS010000001.1:103341680-103355076 GCA_035048045.1 Chlorospingus semifuscus
CTTCTCTTCTCTTCTCTTCTCTTCTCTTCTCTTCTCTTCTCTTCTCTTCTCTTCTCTTCTCTTCTCTTCACAATGCCTTGTTTTATAGGCAGTTTTTGTGGAGTTTCCCAGTCTTATTTTTTTAACCTTATCAATAGACCCATCAATAACTGTATTTGTGTGGGTTTTTCTGATTTATTGCAAGGACAAAATTTCCTTTGAGAAGATCAAGGACTTGAATATCTTAGTATGCATAAGCGCTGATTTGAAGCAGGTATTTATTTTGGCATGCTGGAAGGCATGAGCAGTGATATTTTGTGTTGTAGAAAAAAAACCAGAATTTTATCTATTCTATTTTCTCCTAAAACCTATAAATGGAAATTAAAAAAATAAAAGAGTTCCACATATAAAATTTCTCCATAAAGATTAATCTGTCCAAAAGAAAATAATTTCATAGCCCACAGTAGAATTGCCTACAATAAATTCTAAATGATCATTATAAATTTACTCTCACAGAAATTTTACAATGTTCAAAGCAAGCAATGGCATTTAGAGTCCTGACAACAATATAAGCACTAATTGAAAGGCCATGTACAATTACATAACAATGTTTAATTGGAACATAGATAGGGAGAGAGAGTTCAGAATTTCCTTCTGTAATGATCTGTCAGCAGAAGATATCTTTAACATTTTATTGGGTAATCAATTTAGCAGGAAGTAATCAGGATGCTGAAAAATGCTGGTTGCATTGCTGGTTGCAATGCTGGATGCTGCAACATCATTTTCATCAAACAAAATAATAAATAGTTTAAATATGCTCAAATTCTGCTCTTCATTTGGGATAGTTATTGCAATATGCAACTGGTAGAATATAGAGCCAAGTGATTTCATCCAAATGTTTATGAGGAATGTTTTCATTTACTCAGTGGAAAACTATATAACCATTCTATACATACTGTTGACATTCTTCAAATGTTAGCAACAGTACTTTCCTTTCTTAATTTCTGTATTGTTTTAGGTTCTACCTTGTCATTATAAATTCAGATGTGATGACAAAAAAAAAAAGAAAAAATAAATTAAAAAAAAACCAGGTCTATATCATGGTTTACTTAGAGAGCATTTTGCAAAAGAAACAATTGTTTCTTTCTGAGCTGAGTAACATTACAGTAGAAACAGATTTTTCTCTCAGTGTTTCTTGAGGCAAATCAGTGTTCTGAATAAGAGAAATGGATGGTTTTGATCTAAGAAAATAGAACTGTTTTACAGAGTGGGGATGAGTATTTCAATAACTGTGAAGGAATAGCTGTAGAGCAAAGGGCAAGATCCTCTTATCATTTGAAGCCTTTGGGGAATATCAGTCTCACTTAGATGAGCTCTTTGGACAAGCTCTACAGCAAATTTGGGAATGAAAAAAAAGGAAAATATTTTACTGCCAAGAAAAGGTCAGGACGTTTTATACAGCAGCAGTAAAGGAAGTAAAGGATGCATTCTATGTTTCAAAGCACAATTCTTTTTAGTTCAAGGTGTGATATGTCAGGTGCATATCATCTTTTCTCACTCTGACTATTTTATTGTATCAGAAACAAAGACATCTCTGCTGTTCTCCTGATTACTGACAAGTTTTATTTCATTTGACTTCAGCAGTATTTACTCTAATTTGGTTCTTTTGGGAGACCAAACACTCACATCATAATGACAGGACTTTGGGGGCTTTACTTGAAATTGCCACTCTACCCTTTTTCAACTTACATGATATTTCATGTATTTTGAATGTATCACTCAGAAATAAAATTTAGTGATAAATGAAGACAAATTATACCACTCTACATACACTACCATGCTGTAAATTATTATACTGTACCTTGAACACCTTCTTGCAAAACTGATAAAATAATATGGAGTGCAAAAGACATTTGTATTCCACAAGAAAAATAATTTATGAATGTTAGCTGTAATAAGAGTGAGGTGTTGGGTTTTTTTAATTGTGTTTATGTGTATTGAAAACTGTAACAGATTCTCTGCATTGCAGGAAAACAGCTTTTGACTTAGAACTGTTCATGTTCTGTTATGCTTTTCATGGTTTTAACTATTTTACCATAGCAAATACTTTAAAAAAATTAATGGAGCAGGAGGGAGGATTTTTATCGTTAACCTGGAGACAATGATTTGTTTTGAAGAAAAACTAATGGAGCAGCTGTTTCTGGATCTGAATTTAACTAATTAAATTATAGGAAAGACCTGGTTGAGATTTGAATGTAGAAGATAGTTTCAGTGCATGTCATCACCAAAAACCAGAGAACAGCCTTCCAAGAAGAGAACAAGTGTGAGAAAAGCATTGAGAGAAAACTGGGCTTCCAATAAACAGACTTTAGCAAATTTAGGTAAAAAAGCAATCTAAGGAAGACATTGCAGTATAATTAATATCTAAAAAAGACTCTTCACAGTGCAGCACTAAATTAGCCTGGTGTCAGAGAAAGGCAGAAAGACTGAGAGAGACTCCTGCAGTAGAAAAGAATTTCAGGATGCTGGAAACTGGTACATGTCTAAGAATAATTTTGCAAAAGAATAGAACAAATTTATAGAGATAAAATTGGAAAGAGTAGGGAGCAAAATTACTTAAAACTAGCAAGACATATAAAAAGCACCAAAGAATAAGTTCTGTAAGTGCATCAGAAATAAGAAAAATTCAGTGCTTATTTCTAAGCAGAGCACAGAACTGTGTTTTAAGTCTGCATGAGCATGCATTTCTATACACATATTAGTACAAGGATCACATTTTTTCACTAGCAAATCAGAAGACTTTCAGATGAAAAATCTCAGAGGGGATTTGAAGATGTATTCTTTTTCCTGTTATAGACCCAGCAGTTTAGTGAGGATATTAAATAAAACACTTTTAAAACTGAGGCAAATTTAGAGAAGGATGAAGGGAGGAGTGGTTTTCTCAAAAAGTGAAACAATTCCTCAGACTATATGATTTAATAATTCATATATTAAAAAAGTGACATAAAGTATAATTGAGAAGCATTAAGGTGTAAGAGGTGATATAAATACAAACATTTAAAAATGTCTGCATCTATCACATTAGGATGCAGTTTGTCTGGGCAATTGGTGCAGGAGAGGATCAGAACCTCATTTCCTCACAAAAAAACCTTTCTGTTCCCTGTATCCATAATACTCATAACACTGCTGTGACTCTTGGGGATGGTTCTGTGCAGAGCCAGGAGCTGAATTCAGAAATCCTTGTGGGTCCCTTCCAACTCAGTGTATTCTGTGATTCTGTGATTTTGTGATTCTCCATGTAGCTGCCTAATTCTATCCTGGATCTTGCCAGAAGTTGTTGCTTATTCCTTGTCTCTGGTTATATTTATTTTTGGACTTGTTTTTGGTAATGTGATTGGAATTAAAGCACAGATCCAGATATGACCTGTTGAGACTCTATGTTTGAGCTTGCAGTGCCCTGCTATGTGTTTGATATTAGGGTCTAACTGCATAGTGTAAAATTGAGATTTCATGTCATAATTCACTAACAGTTTGGCTTAAGGATAAGGGGAAAAAGGTTGTGGATCTTGCTCCACTTCCTTTCAGAAAACAGAACCAGCAGTCACAATGTACAGTTTTGTTGTTGTGGGTTTTTTTATGCAGATTTTTTTTCCCTAGAGTTAGAGGCACAAAACAACAGTAAAGATTCTTAAATCTAATAAATTACTACAAAAAATGTCTTGAATTTTGCAGATGATTCATATGACTGAGCTAATC
Organism: Chlorospingus semifuscus; assembly: GCA_035048045.1. NCBI lineage: Eukaryota > Metazoa > Chordata > Aves > Passeriformes > Passerellidae > Chlorospingus > Chlorospingus semifuscus. Next base: position 103,345,416 of record JAWWMS010000001.1, read on the forward strand.
ATTTGTTGTATGGCTTAACTCAGAGACCAAAACTCTAGCAAATTTTGCCTCTGTGAAGAGTAGAACCAAATTAAAGATGAGTAGGAATAAGTAAAACAGTCCTCTCCACATGAGCAAAAATTCATTTATTTCTAGTTGATTTATATTAATTTTATTCACTGTGTGATGGAACTCTGAAGCTGCTATGATATTTGAGGTCAGTGCTGGTAAACAACTCGTTATACTGAGTACAGCAAAGCTGTCATCAAAGCTCTAAGGTTAAAATGTTTTTATTTATATAGATAAAAACAGGGGTTTTAAAGGATTTTTTTGATGATCTGGAGAAATAATAAAAAATATTAATAGATAAGCTGCAAAATGAATGCTAACTCTGCAAAAGTAATGCTAATTCCATAGAGTGTGTTCTAAGTTCTCGAAAGGAAGAAGTTGCCGAGGAACCTGGTTGAGGTTGTTGGAAGGTCTCCTTGCTCTCCCAAGTCTTCCCTACATATTTGGTTCCAGGTGCAGTGCCAGCGGCAGCTTGCATGCTCAAACCCCTCTGCCTGTTCCATCTCAGCCCTCCCAAAGCTTTCAGGTCCAGCTTTTGCTCATCTTTCCCTCAGGGAAGGCTCAGGCTGCCAGAAGGTGAGAACACCTCCAGAGGAGAGTGGTCAGGACAGGGCAGCCCCATTCATTGCTGCCCAGCCACATCCTCTGGAAAGAGCACACCACCAGAAAATGTGTCAGCCTTCACAGTTTGCTACTCACCCCACTTGCAAGGAGTCAGGGACTTCATGTGATATAAACAGGACTTCCCCATGTAAGCAGGAGAAGCAACTTCAAAGTTGAATCCACTGAGCATTACAAAAGCTCTCAGTATTGCTGTTCAGACTTTAAAATAGATTCATAGACTGAGTCACTTCACTTTGATCTCATCTGTATTATTTCTATTACCTAGAGCAGAGTTAGGTTAGCCTTTCAGTTGACAGAACTATTGTACTCCCTTTCACAAGCCCACAAATTTTACTGAGTAATTAAGGTTTTGATTCTGTGAGCTGAAATAAATGAAAATTTTCTTTTCATATAATAGCTGTAATAAGAATCCTGCTCTGACATAGCACTATAAGGAGAGCAGACTTCTGACATCTATGTTCAAGGCAAATCTCTTTCTAAAGAGGAAACAAGAGTAGATGAAGCTCTTCTGGAAATCCTTTTATTTGCCATGATGCCAACATCAAACTACAAAATCATTTTACTCTCATGATTAACTTTTGCAAGAGATGTACTGCTTTCCACTGAGCTGTTTTCAAGTCAGTGGGAGAAAGAGAGATGACTTTATCAGCAGAGAAGGAGATGAAGAGAATTACAGGAAATTTGATGAGGTGTAAACAAAGTAGCAGCTTCAGCTGGAGGGTGAGCTGTAAATTGCAGGATGATAGTGAGAAAAAGTACAGTTTGCAAAATTAGCTTCAAAACTGTTAAGCATCAAAGCAAACGACAGGACATTTTTAAAGCTTACTTAAGCAATAAGCTAAAACAGCATTTAAGTCAAGACAACAAACAAAAATGTTTCAACCATAAGGTTCAATACAGTTTCTTCCTGAGATTCACTTTACACTGCTTCACTACTTCAGGGTCAACTCTGGCATTGTGCCCGATATTCTACAGCACTCTTGTGATGAAAGGCATAAAAATGAATTTTGTATATTTTAAATGCCTTCATCTAGATTTTGAGTTATTAAAACGTGATTGGAAACAAATTTCTTGACAATTGTAAATTGATTTTTGATCTTACTCTATTGCAACTGTTGTTGTGGAGAGTTTTTTTGTGTTGTTTTTTATTTCTTGACAGAACATTAATTGTCATAGCTTAAATAAATGATTTTTCATGGTTTATGTAGCTGCGCTATTCATTAGAGCTGCCAAAGCAAAGCAACATTTGAGTTTGGCTAGATTGGCACAGGAAAATATAACTATTTTTAAAGATGAAAAGTATTTTCTACTTGTTTATCAATAAAACTTTTTTCCAAGTAAATCTCAGTCTAGAACAGCACATCATCTTAAAACTTACTCTTTTTTCTCTTTACTGCAGAATGGTTGACATCATTATATTCTATTCTCTTCCTATTTATTAAAAAAAATAAACCAGCATACCAACATGCTTATAATTACAGTCACTCTTATGTGTAACATGTGGGGCTTTAGAAGTGATCAAACATGCACAAGTTTTGATCCAAAGTGCTTTATTTTGAAATCAGCTGCACATTCAGCCCATACTGATATCAGGGTGATAACCTCTTTCCCCCTGGAAAGAAAAGAAGCTGCATGGTCAAGGATGCTTTAAAGCATAGTGGATTTGAACTTTGAATGTTCTTTTATTGTTGAATGTTTGAACTTGAAAATCTGGAAACAGAGCAAGCATTGGTACCAGTGAAAGGGAACCCTCTTCAGAAATGGAATATGTGTGATGTCTGTGAGGAGCAGAAACTACAGAACTGTCACATTTGTGGTGTTTCAGCACACCAATATTCAAAAGATTCAGTTTTATTACATTTGAAAAGGCTCACATGGATAGATATCCAACTATGCACAAAGCTATAGTTGGATAGACAATCTCATTTAAACAGGAAAAATGTCTAATTTTTGTTCAAATGTGTGCTCTGTTTCAAAGATGTTACTTGCTTTATCCAAAAAAACCCCATACAATCATCTGTTGTAAGTGGGCTATAATCTTTCTAATGTGTTCCAGCTCCATAAACATCAGAAGAAACTTTGCAAAATATTCAGGTTCCTCTTCAGCATCTCATCTCAGTCTTTAGCTATAAAATACCATGTGTTTTTTTATTATTATTTTTTCAGAAACTAGGGAGTGTGCCTACTTTTAAAAAGGTATTGCATATTTTCAAATTGCAAATAACAGAAACTATTGCAGAAATATGGGCTTTAAAGTTTATCTAAGCAATTAAGTACCTATATATATTAAAAAAACCATAAAGGAGACAAGAAAAACATCAGAAATTCTACATATGACACTGAAAATAGTGTAAAGGTAACCCCTTGAGTTTCTTCACCTGATTCTTTTTATACAGGAATTTAAGAAAGAATTTTAGCATATCCATGGAAGGAAAATGTATATAAAAGGTTGTAAAGCCCACTCTTAAGACTTTACAGCTCTTTGAACCTTTCCAAAAATTAATAATAATTGCTGTTTTTTTCACACTCCCTGATTATTTTACCTTCACAAGATATGTTAAATATTTTTCAGTTTTAGTCGATTGCTATCACTCACATATATAATATATAAAATAATAGAGTGAACATTATGGATGCTTTGGAGAATAAATACACTGGTTTATAAATGAACATGTGGAGTGAGGTACACTAAAACCATGAAGGCAATCTAATTCAAAATATAATACATATTGTACATAGTTTAAAGCCCAGGGAACTTAAAGATGTTATGATTTGCAGAACATTTTTTTACACAACAAATTAACAGTTGAATTAGAAAGAATATGGATTTTTTTGTGATTTTTCTTCCTTAGTGCAAGGATCTGTATAAGTCTGAAGGTTTTTTGGTGATAAATCTTGTGAGTCCAGCTCAGAGAAGATGTCACAATTTCCACAGGAGAAGAGCAAAAATGAAGAAGCTGAAAGATTTGCAAAAGACCTTCAACAGCTCTTTTCCTTTAAACTGTATAAAGAAGAGCTGCAATGATGGTCCTGCCCATGAGTCACAAACTGAGGACAGTCAGATGTAACAGCTGCCATGTAGTAGGAGTTAAAACAATATCCAATGGCACTGGCAATTCATGAGAAAACTTGCAGGGTAGCAATAGCTTCAACTCCATGCTCCATCTTACAGATGGCACAGAAGAGCTCATCTTTGCATCTTCCTTAAAGATCTTTGCATCTTCTCAGTCTTCCTAACTTGGACCCTAAACTTTTCCTTGTTCTCACCTTTTTTCTGTACCACCATCTCAGCCTGCCCTTCTAATTGCTGACCCTCTCCCAATTACTAGCTTCATATTTCTTGCCTCCTGTCATATTGTTTGTTGATGGGATGCACAGGCAAGGGAGAAAGTACAGAATTCAGTTCTCACCACTTCAGAGAAGTTTTCAAGATGTACATATCTATTTTATTTCCTAGTTTGAGACAATGCTTCACTAGCCAAATTCAGGCAGTGCATTAACCTAGTGGAATGCTGAGGGACTTGTGTTCCCTGTCAACATGATCCCATAACATTGTGCTGAAAACCATTCAAGATTTATTGAGAAAGAAAAGACAGAAAAAGGTATGATTTCTTGGTCTAGCACTAAAGGCACTCAGCCTTGAGGGGGCAATTTTAACTGTAATTGCTGCTCCCAGGGTTGCATTTTACTCAGAGACTAAATAATTGAAATATAGACAGAGCTTTAGAAAAAAAGGGCCAGAACTTCCTCCTCACAGAGAAGGCAGTGAAAAAGAAACACTTTTCCTCTGTCTCTGTATACTCTGTAACATCAAATTTGTCCTTGCGCAGCGGCGCAGCTCAGAGAACTTCACTATAAGGTATATGTTGATGATAGGGTGCTTTTGAGAGATATGTGGGTTGAATCTCTGATAGGTTTTTGATTGAACTGAGCCCATACTTCCAGACAAATTCTCTGAGGTCTTGCATAAAAGATTGATGGTGGCATTTTGACACACTTTTAGAAAAAATTAGCAACCACAGCTGCCTTTTACAGGATGCCTGAATGTGTTCAACAGTTTCAGCGCTCACCACGCTGAGCTTCTTGAGATGATTCAGCATAAGAATGACACATTTTAAAACTTACACTAGCCTATATAGGAAATACAGATTGACTTTTTCAGTAGTTATGCACAGGCAGAGGGGCAAACTCAAGACATGAAGAGAAGTTTAAAGTTTGATCTTGGATGCTTTGAATAAGTTGTACTTATTCAAAGTACAACTTATTTAAATTTTTGTACTTTAATTTTAATAATGTACTAAATTTTAATTAAATTTAAATTCCACTTAATTCCTGGTTTGTAGAAGTGAACAACAGATGTGAAAAAGTATTTAGGAGTCTAATATCTCTTATTTTCCTTTGATTTTAATTTGAATTGTAGTATATTTTAGCAGGAGTAGGGTCTCAAAACTTTTGGGATTAGTTTATTTTATCCATGGTAGCATAATTTTGGAAGTACAAATAACAAAGCTTCTTTGTAATTAACTACAAAAATTTGATAAGTTTCAAGTTTAAAATCTTTCACAAATACAGGATACAATTTGGAAAGGATGTTTCAATAGCTGCCAACTTGGTTTATTCAGTCCAGGTGCTGAGAACCAGTTGAATCTTTTTGCATCTTCCCAGGAGGGTTAGCATTTGAAGACCTCACACCAAAGCCCTGAATGCACTAACAAAGAAACCTTGGAGAGGAACATATTTATTTTACCTGTACCAAAGACTGAGCACTATTGAAGGTAGATCTTGTCTCCCAGATGAATTTCTGAAAGGTAATTTAACCTCTTTTTCAGGGTGCCTTTTGTGAAAACCAGTTACTTCAGACGTCTGTCAGTGTTTTCCCAGTGCTAAAGGTCCTGTGGACATATGTGGTCTGGAAAGCAACCAAACACTTCCTCCCCTCAGCACCTTGGGTGTGCAGCTCAGACAAGACTGAAACTGCTATTTAGCAATGAATTAGAGATATGATTCAGAACAAAATGAGAAGCAGATGAGTAAGTATATGCCAATTTTTCATCGCCTTTTTCTCCGAGAACCACACTTCCAAGTGTCAAGTGGGTGAAATCATACATTGCTTTGAATCAAAGGGTCAAGTATTCCAACATGGGTTTGTCTTTGGAATTAATTTAGTGTAATACATGCTCTTTTCCCCTCCCCTTTTTCTAGCACTCTAGTTCCTGAAATATATATGATGATGCATGCAGCACAAATAACTGGTTACCATAGGAACAACTGTAATAGTGATCCCAAAGCAGGGTTGGCCTTTTTTCAGGATTTTCTTTTTCCCCTTAATACCATACTTCGTACGTACATAAAGATCCTAGCCCTCTTTCGTTTGCAAATCATTCTGGAAAAATGCTCCTATTTAATATGATTTGACTATAAATTGAAAAAAAAAACAACTTCAGTGTGTTTTCAGCAGCCTTTTGGCCTTATGCATTTTTTTACTGATAAAGAGATGAGCACTGAAGGACTTTGGCATCCATGACATTGTAAATGACAACCTTATGGTAAGCCTTAGTACTTTAAACATTCCTGTGATGGCATTACTGAAGTAAGCAAAGAATTTATTATATTTTTCACATTTTTTCCCCTGTCAAAAGTTCCCCTTTTACCGCATCCTGGCATACAAGTATGAGAAAATGCAAATATGTGTGAGCATGAAACAAGCAAAGTGGTAAAAATAAGTGAATTTTCATTCTTCTAAATGTTAATGGCATTACCTGTTATCATCTAGCTCTGCACACGCCATCAGAGTCATAAACTGGGTTTCAGACATGCACTAACATACTGCCACGACCCTATGCAGAGGTTTATGGGGAAGAAATCATGGATCAGTCTGCCTCCTTCCCTTAGTGTTCCCAGGGAAATTGAGGGAGCCCTGTTTTACAACAGCATGCAAATTTCTTGAGTAACGGTGAAGGCTCTATGATTCTATAGAGAAAGGGGGTGACAGAGCAGCTTGGTGGTCACTAGGCCCCTGGTCAAGGCCAACCCATCACAAGCAATCATTAACTTCATCCCCACTTTGGGTAGTACAAATGAATAGGAGAAACACAGTAAATGCCTCACAGGGAGTCCTTGGAAAGAAAGATTTTCAGTTAAAAACAAATAAAAGCTTCTTTCTTTTGTCATGCATAAAACAGTGCTCAGGCTAAAAAAAAATTAAAAATGCGTTAGAAGAAGTTGTAAAATAGCCATGGATAGAGAACATGAGCTACATGTGATTGGAGAGCTCTGTCTGCATTGCTGTCTTTGAATGTAGAAGTTCTGTGTCCCATGTTTTGCCAGAGGGCTGGGATACAGGGATACATCCACACTGAAGCCACAGGAATGTATATGGAGCATTAAGTGCTTATGAGAGTGCTGTTTGTGGCAGATCTGGACAGCTTAACATGAACTCTACACTACAGTCACCAAAATACCACCTGAAGCAGTGATATACAAGCTTTGAACAGTTGTAATTTTCTGACACAAACCACATTTTAGGGAAAGATCATATATCAAATCTATTCCAAAACACTCTTCTCCTGTCTAACAAAAATTAGAGATATTTTTCTGCCTCAGTAGTTTAAGAAAATGGTCACAGTTACAAATTTTGCCTTTCAGAATGGAAGGTTTTTCGCACTCTGTAGAAAAACTACATCAGCTGAAAAATAAATCATATCAAATGGGGGCCTCTGTTCCTTTCTGAAGTGATACCTTATATACCTCAGGTACTTGAAGGTAATTGTGAAATTTACTGAGGCTTTTCCATCCACAGAAGAAGCTACTGTAAGTTGCTTGTTACTGCAGGCTCTTGGTGTTTTTTCCCATGCTAACTATTTAATTTGGTTGCAAAGCAGATCCATGTCATCTTTTTTTTTTTCTATTTGACATATATAATTTAATTATAGTAAACATTTGATGCTAATTAGATGGTAGCTTTACAGGACCTAATGTAATTTATTAGATTTAGACATTTAACTGCAGTGCAGTTAGTGTGTAACCATGTTTAGGGGTATACATTGTATAAACCAGCAATTAATTTACATATACTTACTGCTTCATTAATCCATGTGTCTGCATACCTAAAAATGTAAGGTGTAATATCTATTTTATTAGGCAATGAAGAGGAAAAAGTATTGTCATGTAAGAGAGATTAGAACTTGCAAAAATCCCAAAACATTCAAGGTCAAAAACCCCACAGATGCTCTTTCCCCTCTTTCTTCAGAGGATTTTCACTCTGCCATTCCTTGGAAGATGTTTCTCATGGCACAAAGGTGGCATGTACTGTTTAGGAGGGGTTATTAAAGGCTGTGAGGTTACTGCTGTTTCCTCACATCATCAAGTCTGTTTCTACCTCCCTCAGCACATCTGCACACAGGGTGGGGTTTTCCTACCCAGGGCATCAAAGTGATCCAGGTATTTAAGTTACCATTTCAGAAAAAAGTTATGGAAAGCTGTGCCTAATTAGCAACCTCTAGCAGTGGGAGGGGAAATGAGAAGCAGAGAGGTTGTGCAGAGCTGAAACCCTTTCTGCAGGATGGTGAAACAACGAGGAGCTGCAGAGTGCCATCAGAATCTGAGCTAGCACCCTGGCTAACTCTGCTCAAAAATTACCTCAGTGCAGGAAATTCACAATATTAACTGTGTTAGCTTCTGTTTACTGCAGAAGGACTGCTTCTGCTGTTCCCTGGTAACACTGAATCACTTCGATGAATAATAGGAAAAATGTAAATAAGATATTGTCTTAGTTATATTGCAAATGCTGAGCTAATTTTTTTTTCCCAAGCAGAAATTTTCCACAAAATATTCCTTTAGTTAGAAAATTTAAATTACTGCTGATGAAATTCTTTTCAGGAAGTAAGCAACTTTTTTAATTTGAGAAGTAAAATATTTAACAACAAAGAAAAAATGCTTCGACTGCGACAAAATGGATATTTAGTCTTTCAATTTTTTTTTTCATTTGAAAACGAACTTGTCAGTAATATATAAACTTCATCAAATTCAACAAGGCCGAGTGAAGGTTCTTCACCTGGGTGAGGACAATCCCAAACAGGAAGGGAGAAGGGTCCAGGGAGACCTTATTTTGGCTTTTTAATCCTCAAAGGGGCTTATGAGAAAGAAGAGGACAGATATTTTAGTAGATCCTTTAGCAACAGGATGAGAGGTAATGGTTTTAACCTAAAAGAGGAGGTAGATGTTCCATTCATGAAAGCATTCAAGGCCAGCTTTAACAGTGTTCTGATCAACCTTACCTAGTTGATGTCATTTCTTATTGCAGGGGAGGTTTGACTAGATGACCTTTAAATGCCCAACCCAAATCAAACTATTGTAGGAAAAACAAAAATAAATAACTTTTAACACTGCCATTGTGCTTGTCTTATTAAACTGGTCTCAGGATTTTTTTTCTAAATATCAATTTATTTTTTTTTATTTCTATCTTGTGATATGCAAGTCAATCAGCAGAAAGAAACAGAGAAAAGTGGAAGTGTACAGAATTCACATAGCAACAGGGATGGATTTTAATAGACCTGATTATGAAGTAGATGGGGGTGTGTGTGCATGTTGGTGGAGAACTGCAATTATTTTTAATTTGCAATGAAAAGCCAAGAATTTTCAAAAAGAGGAAAAAATAGACAAGCAAGATATAAAAGGAACTGAAAATGAGAGTAATAGATAAAATAAAACTCACTTGTCCCTTCTGTCCTATGCATACAGTTAACACAGATTTCTTTCCTTTAGGTTTAATGCAGTGCTAATGGCTTCAGTATCTTCTTAGATAGTCATACTTTAATATTGGTTCCTAAGAAGCCTTATGTTGTAGTAACCATCTAGAGTAAAAAAGCTTGTTTGGGAACCATCTGTGCTTAAAAACAAAATGTTGAACACAGTTATTTGGAAGTAGAGTCACTTGGACTGGGAAATAAAGTAATTTCGGTACCCTTTCAATAATATGTTTGAGGATGCC
>JAWWMS010000001.1:103362740-103383396 GCA_035048045.1 Chlorospingus semifuscus
TTCTCCTTCAGTGCTGGTCACCTGTCTCACACAGCTGCAACTTATCAGGAGTGAGATTGCCTGCAGCACTGTCTCTATTCTCTGACAATCCCTGCTCCCACAATTTTGAATCTATGAAGTGGTGGAGGTTCTATTTTTCATTATTATGTAGTATAATTTGAATTACTACTGTTGGATTTTTCACTTCAGAATTCAATCATTCAACACATTTCTTAATTTCTTATTTTTAGCAATTTGACTCTAAGATAAACAATTAAAGTTGTTAAACTCTTCACCAGCTGCTCACATAACAGTATTTTTTTTAGAAATAGCCATTGTTTTATTTTAGTGACCAAGATATTCAAAAAGCAAATGACCTGTCTCTTCCCAGAATTACTATAAATCCAGATTTAACTAAATCACCATTTTGTAGTCCTAATTACAGAAAGTAACTTATTATTTATATATAATAAAACATGTATTAAAATTGTAATAATTCTTACATTCAAGTGTTTGCAGCAAGGCAAAACAGATGTTTAATGTTAATAATGCAGTATGAAATCTATTTAGAACAGGTTTTCTAAGTTGATTCTTTCTACTCCCTTTCCAGAATAAGTGTGACTTCTATTACAATTTCACTCTGTAAAATCATCATTAAATCAATATATACCTATAAAATTGTTGCTGTTGATAACATTATTAGTAATTATAGTAATATTAGATAAAATCAAGGTGCATCTTTCTAAAGGTATTATGTTTTTTTGAGAGCCCTTCATTTTTTTAGTCTTAAAATTATTCTGAAATTTAACAGGCCTGTTGCCCCCCAGTCCTGTTGTATAACTTTCTTGCCTAGCTGAATATATGACAGATGCTAACCTTAATATGACATGAAGAGCTCTACTTTCTTTCTTCATTAGTTTATTGTATACATCAGTAAGAGTTGCTACAAGTTTAACAAATTGTATTTCCATTTTTTTTCTAATGAAAAATTCCCTTCTAAGAGGTAGCAGAAGAAAAGATGTTAATGAGCTTTTTGCTTGTGTTTTCTGAGACAAAATGTATTTTCAGAAATCAGCAGCTCATTTCCTTAAACACAAAGATAAACCATGCATTTTACTTTGAGCTTAAGAATATGGCATGTACCAGGAGAAAAATCAAGAATATAACATTTCCATGAGCATTAGAGCCAGTGATTCACTATGTAACATTTTCCTTTGGAATAAGACCTCTACCTAAAGCAATGAATAGTTTCAAATTATTGTTCAGTACAGCTTTCTTACAGTAGACACTGCAGATACATGAACAAATATACATAAACTCATATTGGTGTCTGAAATACAAAACTTATATAGTGTATATAACCAAGGTACTTAACATTATAAGATATAATTATTAGATAATATCCATTGCAAGTATTATATCATATCCATTGCACATATACAAATTATATATATAGAATGATGCACTGTTATTTTATATATTATCACTTTGCAATTTTAAAAATTATTGTCAAGTGCAAACTGAATGAAAATTTAAGCAACTTCCTTAAATAACCTGTCTCCTGAGATTACCAATTATCTCAAGATGGTAAAGCATGCAAAAGAGTTAAAAAAAATATGTTTTATTTTGCTTGAAATAAATCTGTAATTCATTGATTAAAGTAGAATATCCCATATTTCGTAAGAGGATTACCCAATTACCCAAATACTCTATTAGCACTTCTAGAAGGGTCCATAGACCAGAATTGCTGGAGATTGTTATCTTTTTTTATTATCTTGTCCATCTTTTAAAGTAGTTGAAAGTCCCTGCTAAATGCAGCATCATGAAGAAAGGATGCCATGTCATCCTGACCTTCCCTCAGTAGGAAGTTGAATATATTTGCTCCAAATTTTCCAAGGACAGTTAGGATGTGACAGACCTGAGTCAGCTGATCTCTCTCGCTGAAGCAAGGTTGGTGCAGGCAGCACCTGCTTGATTGCAATGCTGTCACTGAAAGTGACATGAAAGCGTCAGCCCTTCTTATCCCGAACTTATTCCAGAATATCTCCATTGATAAACTCATAATATTATGGAAATACCTCATCAACTTCTTTAGATAGTCATGGCTACTCATGCATAGTCATTCACTGCATAATAAAAAATAAACCAATTTCTTATGATTAATTTCAGCCTTAATTAACTTTTAAGCTGAAAGACTTAATTTACCAAGCATCCTAAGTTATTTACTCTTCATAATTCATCTACCCTTGATTGACTAATTCTCCAGTCTTATAATGGGATTGTGATATACACTTAAGTGAAAAAAAATATATAAATTTGGATAGGAAATATACTGGTAATATTGTCACAATGGTAATTTACCTACCATGGAAAATAATAATTCATCAGAAATGTGCAGACAAATCAATTGAAGAAATTTATATATCAATCAATCTAACGGATATTCAAAAAATAAATAAATGTCCTTTTTGATGAAGGACAAATACTTCAGCCCAAAGAAATATTAATTACTTAAAGACAATGTAGTTGCACTAAGTATCAAATAAAAAACCTCATAGACTTAAATTTACAAGCAATTAAGCTTGTGTGAAAAAGTTGGGAAAAAAAGCACATGAAGTGGAAAACGGGTGACATTTTCTCAGCAAAAACTCTCTAAAAAAAAAGCCAGATCATTCAGCATTTTCATTAATTTTTGCTTGATGTTAAAATTCAAAATGAAATTCAGAGAGAAGATATAGAGCTGAAATTAGCTTACAACCATTTGGCCCAGTACGCTTCCACCAAATGCAATTATTATTCAGTGTTCATTTACCTAAATGACGGAACTTGCCTGCAGCAAGGAAGGAAAGAACACAAGGCTAGACCTCTAGCAATGATACAAACTGCTTTTAAAATTAGTAGTCAGAATTACTATTCTTCAGTGACTGGAAAAGCTAGAACTCTAAATGAAAACTCTTAAATAAGGAAAGAAAAATTCCACTGAAATGTACTGAGAACGATAATCTAAAATTTCTAAAGCCATTCTTGACAATGCATCCACAAGTGTTTTGGAGAGATCAGCTGAGTTAATTAAGCCCACAGGAATTTTTTTCCTATTGTCTGGAAGAGTTGTGAACTTAAATAAGTTACTGCTGCTAAAGTACACAGAAGTCCAAATGACTCCAACTATATTAAACAAAATAATTGTAAATGAATGCATAAATACACTTTCTGCTTGTTTAGAAATATTAACTCCATATTTTTTAAATTTTGCACACATAAAAGTTTAACTTACACTTTCATGAATCTATTTGATTTTTCATATACTGTATCATCCTTTTTCTCACTAGCACTGATACTTTGTCTTCCAAAAGAATGTTTACATATTTTGTGTTCAAAATTCATGCCTGCACTCACGCTAATATATGATGACTGACTTAGGCTTCATGCAGCTATTTACCACTAATATGAACACTTTTTGGTTGTGTGTCTGAAAATATTTTAATTAATTTTGTCTAAAAGTATGCAAAATATTTATTATGTTCTATTTGGTAATTTTCTATTCTAATATACATTATTCCTAACCCTATCCACCTACTTTGAATTTCCATGAGCACCTTAAAATATTAAGAATAGCACAGAAAAGATTTGGGCCTTGAATTTTTTTTTTCCTAGAATAAAATTTTCATTCCAAAATATACTTTTGTTCCAGTTTGCATCATAAATCAGAATATGACTATTTCTCACAGTCAAATTCTTGTACAGAAAAATGAGATTTTTTTTCTAAAACATATATATATTTCCTCAACTATTCTTTGCTGATTCTACTTGTAACTAATTTTTAGACAACATTCAGCTTGTATATTATAGATGGTTTGAGCTGCCTCTTCAGATGTTTCTTCAATAATAAGGAGCAAACTGCTTTTGTAGTATTCTGCCCCTTTCTTTTCCACTAACAATAAGCATCAGTAGCAAAACATGGATTAATAAAAATTAGAATAATCAATTTTTGTCCCTAAATTCTCTTTTGCCTTTCTCCCTCACTGCTATTCCCTTTATCAGATCTTGCATTCACTAACTTTCCTTTCTGTTATTTTATCTTTCCCCAGTATATTGGTTTTTACCATCTTTAAATTTTTAAAGGAATATTGGGAAAATAATAATTATGTTTCTGAGTTGCTCATTACATCATTTTACAATTTAAATGATGTAGTTGTGAACAAAGGTGAAAAGAGGGGTTCCTTGCCGTATTTAGTTCTTGCCATTATTTTTGCTTCTGTGCTCTAGCAAAAGCTTTAGAACCAGGTGCAACAATACTGGGGTAAGGTCTTCTCATAAAACATTCTTTTTTCTGAATACTGGTTTCTCCCTGCATCCTTGGGCTACTCCTGTTTAATGTATTTTGTGCAGGTTTTCTGCTCATCCAGTATAACCTCGGGCACACTGTGAAAATGACGTTTCAGCTGAGCTCTGCTGCTTAGGCAAATTTAAGAAGCCTCAAGCTGTGACTATTCTAGCCCTCTGCTGTCTGTCATAATTTGCATCCTCAAATCCCCTCCTCAGCTAACAATTTTCCTGAGTAATACTTGTTCATACAGTAGTTATTTTACTTCTTTTTTTCTGTAGCAGAATAGAGGTACCTTTGTTTGTATATTGTACAGAAGAAACACTCTCCTCTGTCTGACATTTGAAAAATGACCATTCTGTCATCTGCTCTGCTCAGTTTCTGTTATTGATATACAAATCATAAGACATCCATTTTGCAGCTTTCCACCTGAGCTTTCCTCATTTCCTCTTCCATCTTTCCTCTTGGATTGAAACAATTGAACTGTCATGAGCCTCTGTGTGTGAAACTATGAGGAGTTCTCTGGTTTTCTTTCTTTCTTTTGAAAAGGCGTGCAGGAAAAGGATTTGAGAATGCTCACCTAGAAAAGGGGAACACTAATTTCAAGTCTTTGGCCACCCCAGTTCAAAGTGATAGATTTTGGATTAAAACATTTTCAGTGTTAGAAGAGAGATAACACAAGCATGTCGCAGACATCTTTTCACTAATTAATTTCTCTCACCAACATTGTTAGTAATAAACCTTCTGTATGTTATCAATAAGAGAGCTACATTTCCTGCTGGAAGTGATTTATGTGAAAACTCAGTCCAATTATACCGCTCATCTTCCATCTAGAAATCACTTAAGTAGCTGCGTTCTGCAAGGTTAAAAATACATGCTGATTGTGCTGTGTCTTTCAGATCTTTTCTGATGATAAGGAGAATGTGTGCAGCCAGAAAAGTATATCAAAAATTAGAAATCTGCTTTCATAGGTACACATTCATGGTTGTGTAGCAAACTGCACAGTACTCAGGTTCAAGAATGGTCAATCACATTGTCCCCCTTACTGTAATACACCCCAGGATTATATTAAGAAAGTGAGCAATTCCTGTAGGAAAAAAAAAATACACCTAATTACCTTCTTGCCTCTGCAATTCACTGATTAAATTTAAAAAAAACCCAAACAAAAGCCAATAAGTACAGGTTCTCCAGCTCCCTCTGACAGACTTCTAAAATAACTTGGAAATCTGTCCTAGTCTCCTGCAAGGCACTACTGGGCAAAGTCCTGTAGCCCAGTTTCCTCAGTTCATCTCTCCAAAGAAATTTCGTAGTTAGTTTTTTTTCCACTGCAAAAAGTAAGTTTTGACAGTAATTTTCTCAGGTTTTCATCAGCCCATTCAGTAGTTGTGCTTACAAATTTCACAACCCATCCACAGCTGAAACTCTTTTCACCCTTCCACTGTGGATCTAATAAGAGAATCAGAGGTTAAGTGGCTTTCTGTACACTTACATTGGAGTGGGAAGAACATCCATTATCCAGGAGGACACTGCAATATAATCTACCCCACAGCACAGCACCCAAAACAAGCATTTTATTGATTTTTGTAAATGACGTCTTAAAAAACATGTGTTCAGTTCTGCTGGTAATGTATTATCTGACTTCCCCAGATCTCTAGGTGAAGGGTGTATTGAGCATTTCTCATCAGTGGGATTCATCCAATAGTGACAAAAGTATATGACAGCAATTGAATACAAATACAACTTCAGGGCCTATGCAAATAAGTGACATTTATTGAACTTGACATGTCTAATAGCAGGAACACTTCACTGTGTTTGTTGGCATTATAGTTATTGAAATCTTTAAAAATTAAACTTTCCATTGTCTGTTCTTATTTTATCTCTATAATTTTAAGTGCAAACTGTAGAAACAGGGAAAAACTGCGAGGATTCTTATTAAAGAAGCTGAATATGTCAAGCCAAGAGATCACAGGAAAAAATTAATATCCTCTGCATTTGGCTTTGTTTACAAGAGACTCCAAAAGAGAAGAAAAAGAATATTAACTTAAAATGCACAAAGGTCTTTGTACACTCTCTTCATGTATGCACTTGTGCTGCATGCTAAGTTATAAAAAGCTTTCTGAATAAAAAAAAGGAGGTACCTTGAGATCTGTCTGTCTTTTATAATTTATTCTCCATTCAAATATAACGTGTTAAATGTATCCCCAATAATGTCACCTTTGAAGAAACTACTTAAAAGCAAGAAACTGGAGACAAGGTGTCTCAGAATTTGCTGTTGTAAACATTGACCCAGGCTCAGGTTTATACTTTTTTTCTCTTCAGTCCTTACTAAAATCTGTAAGGTTGCATTTTCAGGCATTATCCATACCACAACACTTATTTCTGTTCTTTCTTCAACATGATTCAATTCTGCTGCACAGAATTATATGGTTATGTTGTATCTGAGTTAATTTTTGTTGTTTTTCTTATCAGCAACTGCATGAGTGGATATAAGAAAAGAGCCTTCATTTGCCAGCTACAGTCCACCAGATTTTCCTGTGATGCTTCATTTGTGTAAGGACACCAAGGAAAAACAGATCTAGCAGTGATGTAGTTCAAGTCTGGGATATTTTCTGGTTTGCTTTATTTTTCATTTTTCTTTAATATTGGGCAATCCCCTGCATACTCTGGGTGATCTTTGGAGTTTGAAACAGCCATTAAAACTTTATAGCTATTCTTAGAAGAAAGACAAAATTGCAAGCACAATAATTTCTTCCTTTTCATGGACTTTGACAGGGCGGCATTACCACAGTACTCCAATGTTGACCTTCAGCTTTGAGACAACACTAAATAATTGAAATTAATGTCTTAACAAAATATATTTGTATCTACCAATTCAGTGAAGACATAATTGCATCTGTCATCTGGACAGGGATTAATGAAAAATTTCAGGATATATAGTGGGTAAATTCAATCTTTTCAAGTCAGTGTAGCAAAGGAAAGTCAGAAGGGAAGGCTCTGGAAGGACATTGACAGGAAAAACTAATTAAATTAATTTATTCTACTAAAATCTTTAATGAGGCATACTCTTGATTCATGAAATGTTGAGCATTTATGTTGCCATATCTATTGTTAAACCAAGGAAACTATTTCTAAAATTACATTTATCTTGCTATGGGAATAAGAAGATAATTTCTTATACCAAAAGAAAAAACCCAAATTGGTATTTTTTCAAGAACATAATTTTACCTAGCTCACCAAAGGTTGCAGTGATGTTGCTAGAAGCACCGTATTTCTGTTAGTTTGTTTTAAGAGCTCTGTGTGATACAGTGTGTTTATCTCTGATGGCAAAAAGAACCAGACTAGCGCTGGCTTCTCTGAAATGCCCTCCCCATGGGAGTCCAAAGTGTTCCTTCACAGGATACTGTAATAGCCCTAGAAATAAAGTTATTATTGCTATAGATATCCATGCCCAGACACCCTTGCACACCCACACAAATGAATTGAAACAGAAAGATGGCTGTTCCATGTGTCAAAAAACTGAGAAGACACTGTGCTTCTCCAAATTGCCACTCCTAAACACAGGTCCCAGAGAATATATCTTACTTCATGGATACTGTTATTAGCAGCTTCCAAACCCATCAAACTCATAGTAGCTTTTTTTTTAGTGAGGCACATTTCTCTTATCCAGAACAGAACAGCAGTTCAGACCATCATATACACACCATCATTCTGAATGCATCCACTATGCTGATGACACATCTATCATTCTTCAGAAGAGAGATAATGAAAACATAAACTTCAAAGTCTCTCTTATAAAAATGTTTTCACATCTTTGTGATACATTCACTGAGATAAGTTGTGGAAACATTGTGCGTTTGATTTTTTAATTCTTTTTTTAAGCCATCATCATAAAATGGATCTTGGCATCTTATGTTTTCGGTTTTTTTTAGTGTGGTGGGATTCGTTTTTGGTTTTTTCTTGTTTGTTTGTTTCTAATAAATTTTTTTTGTTTGTTTGTTGTTCTTCAGGAAAATATCTTTTAAGTTATCTTGAAGTGAAAATAGTATAATGAAGGCATATAAATAATCCTGGCCTTCTTTCAGAAATACAGGTGATGTGTATTCTTGAGTTTTGGGACAAAGTTTTTATCTACAGTGAATTATTAAAGTACCTTAAATACATCATTATTTTGTACCTATGACTTCAGTAAATTTTCAACACAATATATGATTAGTGTATCCCCCTTTTTTATCTTTTTAAACCTTCTGTTCTCAAATATACTTGTCATCTCAGGTATTCAAGACAGAATAGACAGGTTAAATATATAGGTCAAGTTTTCTGTCTCTTTTATCTTGAACATGTACCAAAAATCTGTCACATTTCAAATTTCTATTCCTCATTAATTTCATGACTTAGATGAATTTCAATCTGATACCACTGTAATTCCTTGTTTCAAATTTTCTGTTATAAATGTTCATTCTACAGATATATCTGGTGGAAAGAAATCTATAGGAATTTTAGGGAAGGGTTCATCTACTTATATTATCTTCTTTCCTCCCTGTAGAGTTTTTCTCTCAGTGTTCACAGATAGTTTATCAAAATCACAGTCTTAGGGCGCTTACGCATGCAACAGTTGTTTACAGAATTACCCAAAGTAATGCATGATTTCCAGAACTCTGATTTTTTGTGTGTATACATTCTTCACAACACATTGTACGAAAGTAAGAATTTTACCAGAATTTTGATTTGTGAGAGAAAGCTATTTTACTTTTTTCTGTATTTATTTTGAACTCTCCTGTTTCAATTAGTCTTCCAGTAAGAATCTCATTGTAGCCTGTGTGATCTGTTTGGTTACCATTAGCGACTCCTGTTTAGAATTTGACGAAAACAGCTACAAATGTGTCTCATATCTCAGATTTGGTCTCCCTAATTTACATTTGGAAATTCTTTGTTTATAAACATTGGACTATAAAGAACAATTTCAAAATTTTCTAGCATGTAGAAGATTCATCACATATCATTATTTTAATCACATATATATTATATATACAAGATAATCTGTGTATAAGAGCAAAGGTGCAGTATCTGCTTTGCCAGATATATGATTTATACTTAGTCCAACTTTAGGTTTTTTTGAAAGAATAATAATGCAAAAGGAATAACTAAAACACACTTGTGAATTATGGGAATAAGGATTGCCTTTGTGAATATTATGTTTCATAAATATTTTCACAGATAAACAAACCATCATCTAAAATCTGAATAATGATATTTTTCTTCTCTGAGGATTTATAACCTCCAACAGTTTTAGTAATTTTTTTTAACATATGATACATTTTACGAGTTTAATTAAAATGTAAATTTTCATCTTTTGTCTGGTATTTGTGAGTAAACAGTAGACAGATTGTAAGCAAATACTGAATATTATAATACCAACTTGTAGATATTTTTCCATTTAAAAAATTCCCAAATCACAATTCTAATTATCAAAGTAAGGTATGAAATGCATGAATGAGTAGAACTTATATCTGGGATTTTTCCATAGATATATTGTGATGCTAAATAGTTAAATAGCATGAAGAGACCAGAAAAAAGCTGTTTTTTTCTTTCAAGTATTTAGGAGTGTTATTCTGGCCAATGAGGATTTTTGGCCATTTAGGCAACTGCCTAAAACATTTAATGAAATGCATGAGTTTATTATGATGATATGTTTCATTATTAAAATACTTAGTTCACCTAAAAGAGCATTTTTTACCTTGTTTAGATTCTTTGCACTGAAATAACTTT
This sequence comes from Chlorospingus semifuscus, assembly GCA_035048045.1. NCBI lineage: Eukaryota > Metazoa > Chordata > Aves > Passeriformes > Passerellidae > Chlorospingus > Chlorospingus semifuscus. The sequence goes on from JAWWMS010000001.1 coordinate 103,372,810, forward strand.
GAATGGTATTTTGCAAACTCCTTTTGACTTCTTCCAGTCTGCAGGCCTTTTTTTTTTTCCTCCAGAGTTAAGTAATGCCATTCTGACTTATTTAGGAGTGCTATTAAGACCTACTAATCATTTTATGCTTCCTTCTGCATCAAATATTTCAATCAGAATTTTGCATGAGCTATGCCAGAGACAAATGAAGCCAAATAGTTTTTATGTGTGACTTCATCTCTCTTTACCAAACAATATTCATTTTGCTGCATAAAATAGAACTACAATGGGAAAATATGAGTCCCACCACAGAAAATGTAATGCCAAGCATTTGTCTGTTAGGGAATGAGAATTCAAATTCCCTCTGTCACTGGAGAGGATGTAACCTTTTCTCCCACATCCCAGCTGGACTACTAAAATCCTTATTAAGAAGAATAGATGCAGTTTTATCTGACAGTGTGGTAGCGAGGACTGGGGCTTTCCTTCTTTTTTAGTTCCTTCTTTTTTCAGCTCCCAAGACTAATTTTGTGATTCATGTGGGCCAGTTTGGGATTGGAGGTGTCCTGGGAGATGCCTTGCAGAAGGATTTTAAGGAAATCATGTTCTAAATGTTCTGACCATCATAAATAAATATCTTCAGGTGCCGAAATCTTCATGAGGGAGAAGTGAATTGCCTACGTACTGGAGTTTCCTGAAACACCAGATGGCATTTGATCATGGATTTATTAATTTCAATATATGGGAAGTTGGGCAAAATGAGGGGATATAAACTTTCTTACAGATTTAGTAGTGGTCTTCTTTAATAGAATGTGGACATTTAGATTTTGATATTCTGTTTGACCAAAAAAAAAAGAAAAAAAAACAAAGATGAAAATAAGACATAGAAATATTTCAGTTCCTGTTAGATTTTCAGGCTGAAACTTAGATCAAAGAACTTTGGCCTGGAGTAGCTTTATTCTTGTATCTGCAAGTTTTCCAAAGGAAAGAAAAGAAAAAGAAAAAATAACTCCCCAGACCTATTCAGAGTTAACCTTTACTATTTTGGAGCTTATTTTCTATCATGTGATCTGAGAAGAGAAAATATTTTTAAGAGCTGCTGTAGATAAAGCTCTTAGAATATCTTAGAATAATAACAAGCATTGAAACACAGTTAAAATATGTGTGGCTACCACTGATGCAGAGACCTACTCCTTTCAAGAAATGCCAGCATATATAAATGGCATTACATTATATCCATTTTACTTGGCTGAATGTTTCCTGAACAAGTTTTGGCAACTGTCATACTTGAGACAATCTCCCTTCCGAAGGAGAACAATCTGTTAAATTAATCAGGTGTATCTTTAAATGTTCTCCATCCACTCTGAGTACCTACATAAGTCATTCATTGCAGCAAAGGCATGTGTTAAAAATAAATAATTACTATAAATTGCTTTAGAATATTTTCTTACTTGAGTAAACACAGGAGTGGATAGCAAAAGCAAGGCCTCTAAAGAATATTCAGGCCTATGAAGAATAATAAGCTATGCCTTTAAGAAGATCTACATGTCGATATATATAATTTTTTTTTTATATCAATCACAATGAAATAACAATCAAATCCTTCTAAAATAATTATCTAAGCCACCATAGTTCCAGGGTGAATTTATTTTGTTTTTAAACAAAATTATATGTAGCAAGAGTGGAGCGTCACAAAGAATTAGTAGAGTAACTGAAAGAAAAATCTGCTCCTCCTCTGACTTACTGAAAGTATATTTTAGTGCTTATAAAATTTTAATTGAATATCAACTGTGTTAGAATTCCTTATCAATGAGGAGTATTTGTCTTGGTAATAGGCATCACATTGTGCCTTTTATTCCAGAAAATCTGATCTCTTAAATGACTGTCATCCTTTGATTCCTAGCAGACATCCCTTTCTTATGTCTCACTTGTAGGAAGTTAATTTTTCCCAATCAATGAAGCAATAGTCATATTTCACTTTTATTTTTATTGCTTGCAGTTTTCACTTATAAAAGACAAAATTCTTACACAGAAAAGGAAAATTAATGTCGTCAAATTCTAGTTGAAGCAAAGAGCTGTTCCTTGACAACAGTCTTGATCAAAGGATAGTGTTTAGTGTGTTCCTAACTTGAAATACCTCAGTCATTTCCACTGACAAAGTTCAGTTTTGCTAAAGTGCACTGTTTATTCAGAACCACTGTTTTAAAGACCTTAATTTTTTAAGGACAATGAGCATCCAATGTTACCTGCAAATCTAGGAGTGGAGTAAATATAGATCGACTTACCCCATAAAGCTGGAACTGCATTATGCTTGTCCTTTTAGCACAGAACACATATAATTCATAAGCAAGCAAATTAAGTAGGGCAACATTACCACCTTGTTGGACAGGCTGACTTTAAGTATCCTTTGGTGACTCATTCTATCCAATTTTATAATAAACTTCTTTTATATAATCCTTTCCTTGAATATGCCATTAAAGGAGGATGACAGAGCGTAGGAGGTGAGAATGACTAGATGAGTATTCAGCACCAGATTGGTATTCCATTAATATGAACTACCATTTCCTTGTGTTCAAAGATAGACATTTGCTTGGATATCTGTAACCACAATGTTTTATTTTTACTAGACTCTTACATTAAAATAACTCTACATCCTCGTATTTTATTTCTTTAAATCGATAAATTATTTATTTATTTAGTGTTGGTAGAGATTCAAACAGAAATATTATGTTTTCACACCAAAGATGCTGTAAAAAGTGCATTCCTGTGTCCTGCACAGAACACAGAGTATTCTATACCCTGCCTTCTTTTTCTTCAGACAACCAACAATGAAAAAAAGCCCAGGAAAAGCAGCCTTCTAATAATTCCATTAAGTTTTATTAGACAAATAAAAGTGATGTTTGTTGCTACAACAACACAAACTGAAAAGAAACAGAATTGCCACTAATTATAATTCCTGAATGCGAATATGCTGGCAGTATTCTGTCCTCTGTAGTCTGTTTCTGTAAAAACAAGTGATCTTTCATCCGACCATTCAATCATACTAAAATACCCCTTAAGACAGTGTTTTTATGTACCAACTTAGTGAGTATACTGGCTAGAGTGAGAATAGGATTTCACACAGAGGTGTTTGTTTTTGTTTGGTTTTTTTTTTCCCAGATTACATTACACAGATTCATGTAACAAGGTTTCCTGTTTTTAAAATCTTGCCTCGTGAGGTTTGAATGATTTTTCCAGGAAAATTTGTAAAATTAAATATAGGGCCAGAAATATTACTGAGTTATATCTGATTTACCATTGTTTTGTTCAAGACAGGCAAGGCGCTATGCTGGTTTTGGCTGGGCTAGAGTGAATTTTCTTCCCAGTGTTTGGTATGGGGATGTGTTTTGGATTTGTGCTGAAAACAGTGCTGGTAATAGAAAGATGTTGCTGTTACTGCTGAGCAGGGTTTACACAGTGCCAAATCCTTTTCTCTTTCTGGTACTGCCTCACTGGTGAGGCAGCTGGGGGTGCTTGGGAAGGTGGGAGATAGCTCATCTGGGACAGGTGATCCAAACTGATCCCAAGGATATTCCATTCTGCACCATGCTCAGGATAGAAAGAGGGGGAAAGAAGGAGGAAGTGGGTGACATTCAGAGTTAGTGTTTGCCATCCCAAGTCACTGTTTAGGGTGAGGGAGCCCTGCTCTCCTGGGATGGCTGAACACCTGCCTGCCCATGGAAGTGGTTCATGAATTTGTTGTTTTGCTTTGCTTTTCTTTACCTATTAAACTTTACCCCAACCCACGAGTTTTCCAGCTGTTACCCATCCAATTGTCTCCCCCACCCTGCTGGTGAGGGAGGGAATGAGCAACTGTGTGCTGATTAGTGGCCAGCTGGGCTTAAACCATGACAGACATTCTTAAATTTTTGTTTTAATATTTGACATATATTTTTAGATTAATTAACTGACAGCTTATTTGCACCAGCCTCTGCTATTTGCAAGGTAGACCTGCAAAGTTTCAATTTTCCAAGCTTTGTCAAATCTCAAAATGTCATTTATCAAAATAACCTTTCTATTTTTGTCTTTTATCCTCTCCACTCTTCCCTACTTTCTAAATCCTGTGAAGACAGTATGTAAGTAACTTTCATTCTTTTTCTGTGTATATATTTAGTGTACTTTCAGCACATTTTATGTGTGCTGAGGGCACTTTGAGGACAATCCAATTGCAGTCTTGAAGGTGCTTGCAGTTACTTGGTTTTATTTATGTTCCTGGAAGGGAGAACAAAGAAATGCAGAAGAATGTTTTATGTGTTTCTTCTGTTTTGGATGCCTCAGGTGAGAGAAAGGGGAAGAGGAAAAGAGAGAGAGAGAGAGAAAGTTAGGGAGAGGAGAAGGGAACAGAAAGAAAGGAAGGAGTGGGATAAGGAAGAAAGGAGTGTAGGGAGTAGGGAAAGAAGGAAGAAAGGAGGAAAGGGATAGAAGGAGACAAAGTGTTCTCCTGGGATCACCTAAAAACCACTGTGGATGTTGCTCATGGAAAAACAATTTAAGATTCGGATAGATTTCTGAGTTGAAATATCGTTGAAAATCTTGTTCAAAATATAAGTTTCCACCGAGTTTTGCTGTGCTAAGTAATACTTTCAATAATAACAGTAATTTAAATTTTAGCAGATGAATGTAGAAAAAAAAACCTTTAAATGCTTAAGTATTTTTCAAGAGAGGGAGTTCAGTAGCACTGCTTCTGCTTCCTCAGTAACAGAATTGGCTGGCAGAACTTGGAATGCATTTGTATCAGCAGAGGCTGAGCTATTACCTTTATTTTGAAAGCAACATTACAACTAAATAAGAGCTTATATTCTCCCTTGGGATGTACTGAATTCTGTCATTTCCAGAGGTAAAGGAACTAATGTCTGCATGACAAACTCCTCACATGAGACAGTTCTGTAGGATGAAGCTCTTGTACAGCTGCTGGCATTTTCAAACCCATCACCACGAGTCACAAACCTGTACTCATCTACATCCAGACTAAGTTCTTGATCAGTCAGCAATTTGTGATTCACATCCTTCATACTGTGGTAAGAAGTTCCTCACATACCAGTTCTTTGAATTCAGCCTATCACAGTCAGAAAAATAGAAGGAAAAGATCACAAACAGGGGAAAAAAGAGACAGACTTGTGATATTCTCAAGGAAAAGATATATCCTGTTGTGAATAGACCTAAATGTTTAAAACAACAAACTTCACACCATGGGACAGGATGATGTTTTAGGAGGGCAGAATTCTTAGAGGATCTATCACTTGGTTCTTTAAATAGAAAATGCCTATGTGTTCCTACTTATAGTCTGTCACTCGACTATCAAAATGAATGGGAATTTGATTTTTGCTTTCTTCAGTTTTCTTCTCAGGGTTTTTTTACTGAATATTTTCTCTTTACTGGTGGGAGACTTTGGAAAGAAAAACAATGTTCTGCTATTTTCCACTTATATATTTACCCCCTTACATATTTCCTCTGCATATTTACCTGTTCCTTTTTCAGTTTTTACATGTCTTACCCCCAAGTATACTCTAAACATAAAGGCCACAGCTTAAGGGAGAGTTGTAATGTAAAAGAGACAATTACGGGAGCACAGCTGAGGCTTTAGGAACCTGAAATATCCTGAAAGAGAAATAATCAATAAAAATAAAAGGAATATTTGAAATTAAAGCATTCAATTTGTCTGCAGTAGATTCACTTGCTCAGTCTCATTGTGCAATAATGGTGAAATGGAAATTAAGTTTGGCATCAGGCTTTGTTTTCTTGCCTAATTTATGGGAGGTTCAGCAATTGTGAGTGAAACCAGGCAAACCCCCACCTCACTGAGGCTTTGGCTTAGTACAAAAATGAGTTTCATATTCCCCTTATTAACATTCCTTGCACAGCTTTGTGGGACAGGTGGAACCCAGGTCAAATGGTTTCATTACAGCTTTGGTTTTATGATACTCTTTATTCTGTGTCTGATGCAAACTTGCTGAGCACATAGTGGTTCCAAATTGTCTGTTTATCTGCAGTCCTTTTTTTTTTTTTTTAATTCAATGATGACATTAAACTTCAAGAAGATATCACCTGAAAGCTGACAGCTGCACTTACAAAGCAGTGTATCAAACATCAAACATCAAGGAGCTGATGCAGCATCTTTCACTCTAAACTTTGCCACTCAGATTATGAAATAATTGGAAAAGTAAACTTTCATTAGAGTATAATGTGGTAATATAAAAGCAAAATTACTGTATAAACATTTGAGAATGTGCATACATAGAAAATAGCATCTGTAATAGGGTTCATAGCAATTGTCAAAGTGCAGAAGGGGCACAGAAGATTTAGAAGCAATGTTTTGCCATGACTTCCATCTGAAGTCAATGAAAAATTGCCCATTTGCACCACACTTTTTATCTATTGTATATTTCATGTATCTCTAACACAGATGTTTTATTGCAAATAAGGAAACCAAATTCCAGATTTGTCATTAATCTCCTGTAGGCGCTGATCTCATGACCCCAGAAGACAAAATTATTTTTGGTTTTGTGGTAAATTGACTTTTATTTTCCAAGTAAATTGAAAAAAAAGTGTAATGCTTTCTGATTTGAAGTAAATAGTGTTCACAGTTTTTTGAAATGTTTATTGCTAGACAGGTCACTATTACATTAATCATTATGGTAATCAAAATTAATATATTTTAAACTTTTATAGTATCATCAAGACAACATATTTCCACACATTTTACTTTTAAAATAAATAATTTAGTGCAAAGAAAGAATTATTTATTCATCCACAAATCACAATATTAGGCAGAGTTCAATGCCAGTTCAATACCAGTGAATTTGCCAGACAGTGCTATTGTAAGTCTTTTTCACACATCTTTATAACCAGGTATGCAGAGTTGCTCATGGAACCCGAGTTCTATCTTGTATGAGGGATTTAACATAAATATATCATTCACACATTTGAGTGTAAGATGTTATTGGTGAAACTCTGATTTGTTTGAAATCAGTAGCAAAATATGTATTGATGTAAATGAAGCTAATATTATAAGCTTTTCAAATAATAAAAAAGGGATTTTTTTCAGACCAATTGCACAGACAGAAAAAATGTTGCAGGGGTGGAGCTGCCATTCTGTCAACTTTTTCTATGTACCATAGAAGTGTTCAGCACAGCTGTGTAGGTCAGGGTACAAAGATAAACTTCTGAAAGAAAAAAATACATGATTATCACTGACTTGTGGATTTCATAAAAACATAAGATATTAACAATTTTTGAAGCTATTGAAATTATTCTGAAGTGTGTGCAAGATTTATTGCTTTATTGATTTGTTAAATAGGTCTGATGCTCAAGTTACATAAGTCAATGTTGACTTTGAAATCGTACAAAATAAGGTAATCATACAAATTTGCAATAGAATGGACAGCTTGCATGCTTCTAAGGGCTGGTGTGTACAGAAGTGCAGAGAGGAGATATCAATACTTTGGGTGTCCATTTTCTCATCCATCCCTTGGGTCAGGGGACTCCAGTAAAGCACTCATATTTCTTTGTTGTATATGCTCAATTTATCCTACACATCTTGGACTTAGATGCATTATATGCCCTGATTTTATGATAGGACTTTTTTAAAATTCATACCATACATGAATTTTGCAAGTTAACTGTTGCTGGTTTTCAATGCAGAATTTATTATTAGACTGTGCTATTATACTGTACTTCTGTAAAACCAATTCTGCTTATCTCTGTGTTCAGGTGACTAAACAAGGCTTGTCTAGAAAATTGACTTCCAGCCTATAAAACGCCTTACCAATGGCAACTTGACAGGATGATTTCTGTGTTATACATTTCCCTCTGTAGTGTTGCTCCTGGGGAATGCCACTGAAGCAGGGACCTGTTGTTTTACCTTGGAGTGCTGTGGACTTGGTACTGCATTTTCTGCTCAATTCTGGCAGCAAGCAGAGAAAAAAAATAGAGAAAGAAACACAAAAGATGATGCTCCATTATAACTACTTTGTACAACATGACTACCAAGGGTGCAATTTTAAAATATTTCTCTCCCACAACAGTATTAGAGATCCATGTATTCTATCTCTTTTTCCTGTAAAATATAGTTCATTAGGTTCCGAATATTGTTAGTAATAAACTATTGTACAAATGTATACACAGTTATATTGCATTAATAAATGAAGAATTAATTTGTATGGATTGTATGAGTTGAGCAAATACAGGAAATTATTGCCTATGATTTTTTCAGGGCTTCTGAAAAAAATGGACAAGGGAGGTCATAAATTTCCTTCTGGAAAGCATGACTATGAATATTAGATTTGTAGCTAAAACTAATCAAATTGCATACTATATAAGCGATAAGACACACTGGAGGTGTTTTATTGTATTTTTTTCCCAAAATATTCAGAATTTGAATGTTTTTAAACAATTCACCCCTCAGTAACACAGCAAAATTAATTTCAAACTTGTATAGTTATTGAAAAACTGAGGGAAAATACTAGAAATTGAAAGTCTCAGTCAACTCAGAGTTTACTGTTCTGCTTTTGACCATGTATTTCTGCAAACTTTCATTTTTGATACATGAATAAATTCTGACTCAGAATAAGGACACAAAAATCCCTGTAAAGAACATCTTTCATTTCGCTCTCAATCTTTCAGTGCCCTGATGCCTTTATATAGAGCAGTATATAAAGAGCTGTTCTGGAAAAATGGGTTTTGACCAGGAATCTCAAATTTCACCAGAGATTTACCAGTGTATTTTAGTGTAACTCGGAACTGAATGATCAGAAGCTGATTAATAGTCAGGCCTGCTGGCTGGATTCCTTAAAAATATGTGGTACCACTAATCAGGGCTACCAATCACTCTGCTGTGACAGCTCACTTATATTTGCAGTCAGTTGAGTAAGAACTTGTTTCTAAACAAGGGCTGCCTCTGATTTTGGTACAAATGAAAATTTTTGATGTCATTTACCTTACATATAGTCACACACTTGGAATGAGGATAATCACTGCCTTTATAAGCCAACAGAAGCTGTGGCTTACAATTTAAAGGACATCCTTTGTCATGGAAACTTCCTCTGCCTTTCACATTAGGTTTTTTCTGCCTTAATGACTTATCCCATATCTATTAAAGGTCTGAGGATGTTTCACTTCACACTTCTGATTCATTCTCACAGTAATTCCCTACTGAAACTTGTATTTCTGTCCTTGGTACTACTCAAACTCTTTTTTTATTGCAGTCAAGAAAACTTCTAGCAAACTTTTTTAAGATCTTAATGGTGACTGCTTTTGCAGGGGTCACTCAGAGAGTAGGTATCTCAAATTTTTATTCCTACACTGGATGAAGTGCACTAGTCTTAACCCTTCAAATATTAAGCTGGAGTGCAGCAGCACCACCAATACCAGCACCTTTCATGCCTGCTGCTTGTTTTTATTTTCTGACTGATCTCCAAAGCAATATTCAAGATGTAGAATCAGATCCATTAAATTTCTGGGGAGAAAAAAACAAGAAAATCACTTTTTTTCAAATTTTCAGTCTGTAAGATTAATGCACTCATTTGATCTCATGCTGGGAACTCATCCTGGTGCTGCAGAGTCAGTGTCTAAGGGGGGAAAGACCACTGCTTAGTCAGGGCTGGCAGCAAATTGAAGAACAATGTAAGCCAGAGGAAACTACACTCATGCCATCCCACAAAGGTCGTTTGCCTCTCTGAATCTTTTGCATTTACACAGCATTGGGGTGATGCAGGACACTGAGGTGAGGAGGAGTCTGTGCTAGGGTGGGGATCTTCCTGAACCAAGGCAGAACATGGCATGACCCTTTATTTCTGCCATTGTTCATGTGCTGCCACTTTCCTGGGAAGAAATGCTACTGCAGTCACAGCCCTGCAGCAGAGATATCTCCCTGAATCTGCAGCAAGGGGCTGAACAGTTGCTATCTGGCATCCCTCAGGTCTGACATCCTCCTCTGGGTGGGATCTGCTCTTCAATTTACTGAGTGCTCTTTCTGCATTGCCTACCCTGCTTCTGCATTGCCTACCCTGCATTGCCTACCTAGCCCAGATGATGGAGAATGAAAGAGGTGAAAGAGAATCCACTGTTGCATACAGGTAGACATATTAGAAAAAGAAAGGTCTTATAAAATATGGTTTAGGCCCTGCTACTCTAGCTAAGCTAGCAGTCAGCTTGTAACTTCCCATGTGAAAAATCATAAGAATGAAAGCAGTTGGCACAACAAAATGCTCTGGTAACAGAACCATTTGCACCTGCAAAAACTGTAAATCTATCCCGTGAGATGTTATGAAGGATGAAAGTTTGACAAGAGTCTCACAGATATGTATGCTTTGCAGAAAGATTTTTTAATGTAGACTGATGAAGGAATAGAGATGGGAGCAATTTTTCATATAGAAGAAAAGAATTGCTGAGCCAGTCTTACTGGTTAACCAAGGAGGAAAGAATGTGTTAGTTAGAAGGGGTTTTTATGGCTTAGAGCAAAGGATAGACCCACCTCAAACAAGATGTTTTTACCAAGCAGAAAGATAGCACAGGCAAACAAGTCAGCAAAGCTGCAAGTAGAAAAAAGGTCTCAGAATTTTCCACTGCAAGAAA
>JAWWMS010000001.1:103383496-103398195 GCA_035048045.1 Chlorospingus semifuscus
CAAGTAGAAAAAAGGTCTCAGAATTTTCCACTGCAAGAAAACTGAAAAACAACTTCTAGCTTCAACTGTAATGTACTAACTTTTAGTGATTGGAGAGTAGTAACATGAATATGGCAATTCTAGTAGTTGTGATAGGCTATAGATAAAAGTTAAGGTATAGATTGGTTCTACTGTATTAAGATGCTCAGCAAAGTATATAATGCATTTGTCATCTAAACTCAGGGTCTTCAGGGCTGCCTGCAGCTGGAGCTGACAGCTGTAGGCACAGGCTCTGTCACCCACGACCCTGGGCTGCTGTAACCTCTTGGGTGTATTAAACTGCATTTTGGAGAGCCCCTGGAGTCCCACATCTCTCATTCAGGCTCTTACAGTGAGAATCAGTGAAGAAGATGAGTAAACAATTTAAGAATAGAGAGTCTTAGCATGTACACACAAAAACACCTTTTAACCAATGAACTGAGTGGCAAGAAAACTACCAGCCAATTGGAGTTAACACAAGGTCTGTGAAAACTGTATAAAAATGAGTTATGTGAATAAAGAATTGGCTTTCCTGCATGAAGAAATGGAGTCCTGTCTGCTTCTTACTGGAACAATCTACTTTTAGAAGTGTTCAAGCACCCTGCCCAGGTAATTTAGGTGGAAACGGAGAAGGGGCTGTTCACTGGAGCAACTCGTCTGCAGATGGGAAAGGAAGGGGAGGTTGCTTCCACCAGGGAGGTGGGAAAGATCAGATGGGGGCGAGGTGGCATCACTCAGATCAGCTCGGTCAGCACAGCTGCAGCTGGGAGAGGAGGTCCTGCTCCACCCATTGTCCTGAGGTACACTAATTCTGAGTCTAATAAGTAGCTTCAGCAGTTTCACAGGGTGAATTTGGGTCTGGCTGAAGCATGAGTCATATCCCATGGAGGAGGTCAGAAATGCTGTTATTGATGATTTCTTCATGTAAATTATGTGGGAGACACATTCAGGACCTTGGTTAAAAAGCTTCTACATCTCAGTTTTTTCCTTTGTTTCATACCTCGTTTGAGTGAAGATGGTGAGACTATTATTTTGTTTGGACTTCTGCAGTGGCAAAAAACATGAAGGATTTCTGATAAGAAATAAGAATTGCAATTTCTTACTTCTTTTATCTCTATTAATGACAAAATGTTTCAGACAAGAATAGAGAAAATATGTACAGAAGATTTTGATTACAATTCAAATAATCTCTATTTTCCTCTAATTTTCTCTTCAATACAGGAAGTTTAGCATATGAAACTAGCTCTTCTTTAGCTTCAAGAATCAACTACTTGAATTTAAAATGGAATAATTTTATATCCCATTTAGCATTAAGGAAAACAATTAGAGTTATGATTCCAAACAAGTATATTTTAATGATTTTTTTGGTAACACACTTTGCAGTTTTAAATAAATGTTTCTGGATTGCTTTTAACTCCATTAACTTCTAAAAAATAGGATTTTTTTTTCCTTTTTCCTCTTACTCATTTCGTGTTCATCATTAAATGCTGTGTTGCCCTTCCTAACAGTGGAATAAGGAAGGTATAGTTTTGTAAGGCACAACACCTAATCCAGGTCAGGCAAAGCCATCATGACACACCTGGCTGTGCCTTCAGCATCAGTGGTATTCAGTATTCTCAGCCGGTCAGACACCAAAAAGTTAGCTTTTATTGACAAAAAGTTAGCTTTTCCCCTTGGACAGGAGTGGGCAGGGTCTGTCTGGCACAGCCTCAGGCAAAAGTCCAGCTGTGAGGGAGAGGAGGTGGGAATCTATATTGGTTACAAATAGTTTGTAATTTATTTGATGGGCTTTGTAATGCCATGGTATGTTTGCTGCTGGATTTTATTCAGTCCACATACATCACCCTCTAATCTAGAAAAAGAATAAAAACAAAGCAAGGAAAACTAATCTGCAATAGTATATTTCATACTCTGAGACCAAAAAGAAAAATTGAATTACAAGAAATATATTTTGCACTAAATGTATTTGACATCAATCACTATCAGGCTTTCAGAAAACCTGATGTATTATAAAAAAAATTTAAAATATTAACTCTTCTTCTTTCCCTATTTACAACTTTTTTTTTCAATAACAAAAATCACACTGATAGGAAATATATAATAAAGAAAAAAAGAGATATTGCAGATATTCTACTCTGTCTACTAACACAATTAAATGTTTATGTCAACATAGACAATTTTGTGGGAGAAAGACAGTCAAAGAGCAAGGAAGAGTCAATAAATCATACACAGATACAAAATCCAGGGATGTAAAATGGAGTGGGAATGTTTTTCTGATAGATGCACTGATAATGCATCTAATTCCGTACTAAAGACATAAAGAAAAAATGAGTTAGCAAGATATTTTGATACAATTTTATACTGCAAGTTATAAATTCATACTGGACTGATCATTAGGTAAACATGACAAAAGAGGAGGAAAATTCTTAAAAAGAATAAAACACTCCATGTGAACGATCTAGCAAAATACAGATATCTCTGGGAACAGTCTCTGCTGATGACTCTTTCTTGAGGTTTGGCATCACTTTTCCTTTGGAGCTATGCAGCAAGGATCCAGAGGCAGCAACCATCACACAGTGTGGTCTCAAGTAGACTGCTGAAATCCATTTTCTTGGGAATGTTATATTATCCAAGTGTTTAAATAAAGAATTTCAGACATGTATGAATTTAGGCTGTTTCATCACTTCCGTAAAAGAGTCTTCATAGCCTGGATTTCCAAAGGAGTTTTGGATGAAGTAATACTTTTAAAACAGTCAGGTCTTAAACTTTGTGGACCCCAGTGCCTAGGAAGCAATATTTTCCAAGAGGACTTTGTATAATTATGCTTTTCACAGGAAAGATGTTTTTGGAGAGCAGAGTGGTTTTGTTAGCATGTGTTGGGTTTTATGTTGCGACAAATTGAATAATATTTTAAACAATATTTAACAACAGGATTTTTCTTAACTCCTCCTGCCCTTTATGAAAATGCCAGATAATTTGTAAATCCCATTTAAAATAATCTGAAAATCCTACTAAAAGTTTGCCATTGGCACCTGCCCATTTTGCATGGGCCCATATGGAGGTAATTCCCACGGGATATATCTCCTTTATTCAGACCATGACTTGTTATTTACAAGTGAAGCCAGCACTATAAATCTTCACTGATCAGAGTAATAGTACAAAAATGTTGCATTTAGGCAAAGTTCATTTACCTGGCTGCTTCTTGATATGAACTAAATTTCTCTCATCATTTTTCAGCTCTCCTTTATGTTCTTGTAGCCCATCAAACTAAGGATTTATCCTGCTATAAGATGGATACTATTTGGAACAAGCTAGTCTTATTTTTAAATACATAACACAAGCCTAACCAAATCCTAAGTGTTTCCTTTATTTTTACAGAACTAAAATTATTAACTTAACAATGTATTGCAACAGAATATCAACAATGTTACTCCTTTGGCTCTTGGGAATTAGCACATCTTTTAAAAAACTTGATAATTTGTACTTTCAGAAAATAATTTCAGCATATAGATTTTCAGCTAAAGATATGATTTTTAACTCTTTGTAATCACTCATTATTCTTTTTAATCACTGAAACATTATTAATTATGCTATGAAAAATTCTAGAAAAACAATAATAAATATTGTAAATGCAACTTGAACTAGAAGTATTTTTTTCTTATATTGATATAAAAATGCTCAGAAAGTAGTTCTAAGAAGAAAGGAAAATAAAACAAACCAACCTGTTTCTGAGATTTATTTTTGCGCTTCAATCTGCTCCCAAATCAAAAAGAATTGCTGATGTCAGGTGGGTCAAATCTCTGTGAATTAATTGGATTTTCTGCTAGGGAATTTATCTCACAAGAGATTTCTGGCCATCATTATTATGTAAAAATCTTATTACACCTTACCTGAACCTTTCAAACCATACATAAGCATAGGGTGGGGGAAGGTGGGGAACAAAAGGAAAAGCACCATGGAAAAGGAGGACACAACATGCTGCCCTTTGGAGGGTATTGTAGGACAGGAATGCAACAATGCAAACCCAGGGTATATTTTGGCCTTCACCAGAAACCAAATTTCCCTTCATCCAGGGTTCTGGATGTTCAATGCTTTGTTTTCTCTTCTTCCTGCGTTTCAGCTCAGTAATGTTGCTAAAACAGATCTGCGAGTGGAAAAAGAGACACATTAAATGGAGTTCCTGTGATTTCCTTAGTGTGAGCAGTGGCAGGAATAGTGTTGGTACACTGTGCAGCAATTAAGCTCCATATGTATTTTTGTTTATCCCCTCAAGATAGGCAGCATACTAGAACTTATGAAACAATCTAAAATGGTTAATTTTAAATATATTGGAATTTGTTTTCTGTGCATGATTTTATTCTATGTTGCAGTTTGTCTGGCTGGCTTTCTTAAAACAAGGAACTGCAAAATAAACTCTTAATAATTATAATGACTGTAACAACAGTTAGTCTTATACTGCTTCCCACCAAGATTTTGAGGTATATTAAGAGCAGCTGTACAAAAAAAAAATACTTGTGATCCACAAATGTGAGGTGGACACACTGCTACCACATTAAACATATATTTGTTCTCAAACAGTAAATGCAGAAACATGGCAACAGAAGGAGAAAACTCTGAGGATGCTGTCATCAGCTGAGAAAGAAAACTGACAAGGAATTAGTCCTGAGAAAGAAATTGTGGTGGTATTTACGAAGGCACCCCACTTTTATGCACACAGCTGTGTCTGCTGCCAGTACAGGCAGGCAATGACACTGTTCTGGATGTGAAGAAGCTCTGGCTTATGAATGCATAGACAGGGTGGCAGTGACTGGGCAGGTTGCCTCTTCACTTTCAGCCCACCTTCATACCAGGCTGCTGTGCTGCAGCAACGATTTGAACCAAAGGAAAACAAAAAGTGGGGCTGGGAGGGAGGGTACTCAGTAGCTGCAGGGAGAAGAGGAGCAGTAGGTGATTACTAGAGCTGACATTTATCATAAGAAACAGCTTAGAGCCAAAGCTTCATCCTGATTGCTCTGATTTCCTCAATTTACACTAAAGTGAGGGATATGTGAAAAATGGAAAAGAGGCCTTCATTAAAAAGATATTGTAATTCACTATCATTTTACTAATTACCTCACTTGTGGCTTTCAGTACTCTTCAAGTTCTGGTTTTAATCTTCTAACTAATTGTTGACTGCAAACAGAATAAAGTTATACAGCTTGCATAAGGATTCCCAGAGAGGAAAAAATATTTGCTTTCTGTGATAGATCCAAGCTGTTTTCCTATGTCATCATTTGTCTTCAGCATAAGAAAGAATGGAATATCTTAATGTGATAATGATGTGAGAAAAGAATTGTGTTTACTATGTTATACAGTTATATTTTCACTTCCCTGGTATTTTCTGTGAAAATAAAATCACTCTGATCTTAAATGTGTTTTTCTGTTTCTTTTTTAATATTAGAATCAAATAATCATCTTATAGACAGTCAAATTCCATTCAAATTCTGGCTTTCTGTATTAGAAACCATATTTTTTGATACTGTAGGTTTCACTTTTTAACTATCTGCTACTGGAAACAGCTGCATTGGAGAATCCATCAGTATTTTAAACAGCATTTATTTTCTTGATAATGCCTAGAAATCCAATGTGGTTCAAGTGTTACTTGTTCAGTACCATTTGTAGGCACAGTTGGAGAGCCCCGGGTCACAGCCTGGGTAGAGGTTCCTGATACAACTTTACTACACTGCTACATATGATTTCCCCTACCCATGTCTCTGAAGACTTTTCTTTTGTTTTTCTGCCCTGCTTTCTCTTCCTCTTTAGATCAATACTCAAGATACCTACTACACCATAATGGTCTTTCCTCTTTCTAGTTAGTTTCTATCTTCTGTGGTTCACCAGACTCCTAATATAACAACAAAAGCACAAACCACTGTGGTTTTTTTCCCCTGCTCAGTTGTCTCCAACATTCCTTTGTCCTCAAAGTCTTAAATTCTTTCTTTCTGGAAAAATATAGACACACTCTGCTTGTTCATATATTTGAAGATTCCAGCTCTCACACAGCCAACACACTCAACTGTATAGAACCTTTAAAAATTCAACAAGAGCAGGATCTAGAGCTGATCTTTCTAAGGGTGTGGGTCCTATACAACTCAGACACTTCATGTGAGTCAAAGCTTGTTCTTATGTAAGTAGGGTTAAAGTTGTTTCAAAATTAGAAAAAAAAAGAAAAATTTTTCATTTGTATTTTCTCCAAATTATCCTAAAATCCTTTTAAATACTTCCATAGAAACAGTATTTCCTTCATAATCTAAAAGAACAAACTAGAGAAATGATAAGAAGAGACTAAAAATAAAATCTCACTTTTTATTTTTTTTAACTTACAGAGGTATTTCCATTCCCCATTAGAAACATGATATACATTCTGATGACAGAGCATTATGTTCATCACTTATAAATGTAAGGTTTTCTCCAAGATTCTTTTTCTGAGCTCTCTTTCTCTATAATTATTCAACTAGCATAGCTCCTCAGAAAGAGAGCAGATGGATTAAATAAGCAAGCTGATTGAAAGAAATGGATTATATAATAAAGTATAAATGCATATTGGACTTAAATAATGAGAACAATTTGCTTTCAAATCACAGTGCTTTTTTCATCAAAGGCAAAATAAAATCTTTAATAATTCATTTCTGAATCTTGTAGACGAAAAATCTACAACTGTTCTCCACAGGACACCAGATCAAAACAATACAAATTAACCACAGGTCTAATTTTGAGTTAACAGCTCTAAACTGTTATAACTATTATAACTCTTATAACTCTTATAGTTCATTTAAACAAACACATATTCTAAAATACACAATAGATATTTTAAAATGGTAAAACACAGCTTGTATACTGTTTGCCTCATTATAAAATAATTACCAAAAATGAAATTCTACTAAATCTTTTCAAAGTTATTTAGTAAAATTAAATTTCATTAAACATTATAGGTTTGATGATCCTGTCAAAGTGTTGCTGAAGTATGAAGGGAATGACAACTGTAGGGTTCTTGCATGAGTAAGGAATAATGATGCCTCCAACTCATTTGGTAATCTACAAGCTTTATTAGAAGGCAGTTTTGGAGATTAAGACTATTCAAATAAGAAATACAGAATTAAGAAGCATCAGCAACACCTCCATTGAAATAGATAACTATGCAATAATTTGGCATTCCCAAGTAAGAGAACTCCTTTGTGTGTGAGGTTATGATTAAGCATTCACTGTCATGGGTCAGTGGCAGTCATCATGCAATGGCCTGATTTGATTTTTCCATAACATTGGAGTTATTGCAGCAGATTATCCTTGGGGCTGATACTTCTGTCCCTTGTTCTTTTCCCAGAGCAAACTTAGCAAATGTGTATATATAAAAGTCAGCTAGTGAAGTATAAGCTTTTAAAATTATTTCAAAGCAGAAATAACTTCATAAAAGAGTAGAGAAAGCTCTCAATGAAGATTAAAATAATGAAGAAAAATCCTTTCAAGCAGGATTTCAGTGGGCTTCAGCCACAAAGTCCATGCTTACCAGTTTCTTATATTTAGAAGCTAAACAGGGTGTCACCTTTTCTTAACTGAAGGTTCCCTAAATCTCTAACTTTTTGCTCATTACTGTCTTTCCTGCCAAGACCACATTTAGAGCCAGCATGTGAGTGTTCTGACAAATCACACAAGTAAATATCCCTAGGCATCATCTTTCTGACAGAGAACTCTCCTGTACAGACGAGTTCCTCCTCAGTCTTAATGAACCTTCTCAAAATGACCTCTGAATTCTGGATCTGGACCAAAGGATGGAAGATGTCATCTGGAAAACTACCAGGTGTGAAGAAAGGGAAGGTCAGATACAGCTGCTTTTCATTTTGGTAGTTATAACTGTTCACTCAGCAAGTCAGCTTTTTCCAAGCTGTAGATTACCTAACATAAAAGAGACTTCTATTTTGCTCCTCATGAACATGTATAAGGCCTTATTGGCAAAGTGTTTGTAATTTTGCCTTCATATAACTTGCAAACTTAGAAAAGCACTTAGTTCTGAAATACCACATATTTTAAATTGAGCCCTTACTAGCTATTATTATATTATGTAACAAATTTATAAATATACATTTATTAAACTAGTTAGACTAGTTTAATAAAAAATGCTATGTAAACTACATAGGTATATACATTCTATATAAAATGCTATATTTTTTTTCCTAGGAATTTCTCAATTAAATTAAATTGTATATTATTCATTAAAAAAAAGTACCTATTCAGAGGTGTTGATTAGTGTGAACAAATAATGCATTTTAAAATAAATAATTTCTAGTTAGTTCAGAGTTTGAGGAACAAAGGGACACTTCCAATTCAACTGTCCTTGTTTTATGGAGGACCTCAACTTGATAAAATCAACTGGGAGGATTCCATAGTTGTCACAACACAGGAAAGTAGATTTCTAAAAAATTAGATGGCAGCTTGATGGAAGGTCCTAAGGGACTCGACTGAGAAGGATGCCCTCCTTGATCTTTTTGTCAACAGAGAGGATCTCATAAGTGAATTGGAGTTTGGTGGCCATCTTGGCCACAGTGACCATGAAGTGACCAAGTTTAAAATCACTGTTTACAGGAGGAAAAGTGCAGCAAAACCTCAGGTCTTGGACAAGAGGAAAAGAAACCTCAGGCTGCTCATGGAATTAGTAAGTGAAGTCCCCTGAGATAATATTTTTGCATATGCTGGGCCTATCAGCACTGGTCACTTTTTAATTACCTCATAAGGGAACAGGAGCAGAAAATTCCTAAAAGTTGGAAATCATGCAGAAAAGGCAGAAGGTCAGCTCGGCTGAGCAGGGATTTTCCCTTGGAAATAAGGTAGAAAAGGAAGGCATATGCCAAATGAAAGCAAGGTTAGGTGACATGGGAAGAATACAGAGATGTTGCTTACCAGTGCAGGGAGGAAATTTGTACGAACAAAGCTCATTTGGAGATGAAGGGGGAAAGAACTGTGGGGGATAATAAAAAGAGGGTTTTTTCAAATATATTAATTACACTGGAGAAAAAACATCAGTTCATTGCAGAATGAGGATGGGCACGTCACAAACATGGACATGAAAAAGGCAGAGATGTTTAACTCCGTCTTCGACGTGGAGGGTGGACCAAGGGGGTCTCAGTGCCCTGAGCATTGATCAACTTCCAGCTGACCTTGAACTGTTGTAGGACCTTCTCCTTCAGTTACATCCCTTATCATTTGCCACAATCTATGGCATCTGATGGAATTCACCCAAGAATCCTCAAAAAGCTGCTGATCTCATCGCAAAGCCTCTCTTGGTCATTTTTGAGTGGCCTCAGGAATTCAGAGACTTTCCGGCTGACTGGAAGCTGGTGAACATCCGAGTTTTCAAGAAGGGAAGGAAAGAGGACCCCAGAAGCTACAGGATTGTCAGTCTCACTTCAGTGCCTAGTAAAATCATGAAAAAATTGTTCTGGGAGGTATTGAAAAACACCTGGAGGACAACTCAGTCACTGGTCACAGCCAGTATGGCGTCATGAGAGGAAAGTACTACTTGTTGAATCTGATTTCCTTCTATGACAGGCTAACTTACCTAGCTGATCAAGGACAGCCAGTAGATGTAATCTTTTTGGACTCCAGTGTCACTGTCATATTTTCTGAAAAATCCCCTTGCCCAGGGTTTTCTCCTGGGAAGCTGAGAAGCCTCAGAGAAAAATGAAAACAATAATTGTCTCATTTTGCTCCTCCTGTGTTTTGTTGCTTTTGAATGTGGTTTGAAGATTGTTTATCCAGCAGATGGTTGATTGGTTTCATGTGAATTGTTTTTATGTAATGACCAATCACCATTCAGCTGTGTCAGGACTCTGGAAGGAGTCAGGAGTTTTTTATTAGTATCTTGTTAAGCCTTCTGTCTGTATCCTTTCTCTATTTTTTAGTACAGTTTTAGTATAGCATTCTTTAATATAATATAGTACCATAAAATAATAAATTTGCCTTCTAAGAACATGGAGTCAGATTCATCAATTCCTCCTTCATCCTGGGGACCGCAAAAATACCACACTCCAGCAAAGCTTTTGGTGCTCTCACAGGATTCTTCAGGACCAAATGCCCAGACACGAACTGGACAACTGTATTATGTGATGGACATCAGATGAACATCTCAGCTTCATCTTATGAATGATCCACTGGATTTTGTGCTTGGGAACTGTTTTTTATGATGTTAAACTCAAAAATTTTATTCCACTCTATATATTATTTTATTTCACTAAAGGTCATTCAAAATATTTGACTAGAAACTAGAAGTTAAATGTCAAAATATCAGTCATATTTTATAATTACTAAAAAGTGTACTGAACTTGGTGTGAAATGATTAGTAATTTCACCTGTTTGCATACAAATCAATTGAAATAAATTCAACACAATTAAAATAAGCTAATTCCTTTAGGGGTATAAATATTCCTTTAGGAGTATAAATGTATTACTCCTTAAAACATTTTAAATTTATAATTTATATTTTAAATTTATATTCAGCAATTTTATTTAACAGCCATTAGTACCTTGGGAAAACTATTTTTATTAAAAGACTTTTTAAGAAATTGCTTAAATGTTAGTTATTCTTTTGCCTGAAATAACCGTTTAATATATGCTGTACTAGTCTAGTTTTCAATTACATTAGGAGTGGGATGTTGAAGTGGTAAATACTTTAAACATCTTTAAATATTGTTTTCAAACCAATTTTAATCTTCCTGTTATTGACAGATGTTTATTTTTTATATCTTGGTATGCAAATTCTGTGTAATGTACTATAGAAATTGAGTGTTTATGTTGCTGAAGGATAGAAAGAGGTGTGTAGGAAGTAATTTTTTATTTCACATTATGATTCACATATATTATTGATATTATTTTTTAATACTGGTATTGACTTTGCCATTAAATGACTATACAAGAACTTTTCTCTGTTCTGGAAGTACTGGTGATTTATTTTATTTCAAAATACTAAACAATTTATAAAGGCCATAATAGTGCTTTTGTCAGTTGGATTCAAAGTGGAGACAAACCTCAGAGAAGACAAAATTTTTTTAGAATGTTACAGCAATTAAAGTTATATGTGCCAAAGAATATTTCTAGCCATCAAATATCAGAAGAAGCCCCAAAAACATGTACCTAAAATTTCAAAAGAAGTTTTCAAATTATCCAATCTATGGATTATTTTTTTTTACTTTGTAATTCACAAGAGACATCTGGGAGATGTACTCTGCCTCAACAGCTTTCCTTTCAAAGTAAAAACCCACTTAAATCTGTTGTTTTCAATATGCCAGGATATACTGTGACACTGAACCATTTGTGCAATACTCATTCAAATAAGTGGAGTCCCAATGTCAAGCAATTTAATTTAGTGAGTCCTGGTGACCTGACTGATGCTTGTATCTACTGTGTTCACAAAAATCTTGCAAGGGAGAGACAATTTTCAAGCAACACCTCTATCTTTTGCACATTATTAGCATGTAGAAGCCTCAGTCAGGGCAGTGGCCCTGCATCTGATTGATGACTAAACTCACAATAAATTACAATCCTCATCTAAGAGGACAGCAAAAATCAGTCCTGTGTAACACATGGGATAAAAGGCTTCCTGATGTTTTTCTAACAAACCACCAGATGTTTCACTGATCATCAGCAGTATTTAATTTTCTATTCATCAGTAGGAGTCCGTAGCTATGGTGTTGCACGCCATAGTGACCCTGACCTCTTTCCAATTTGGTGCCAAAATCTTCCCTACACATGGATCTGCAGGGAGGAGGGTGTAGGAGAAAGAGAAATTAAACAATTCCTCTTGGCCTTTTGCTCTGTTGTGGATATGATTTCCATCCCCAGAGCAGCACTGCAGCTGTTCTGTAATGGGAACAATTTGCTAGCAGGACAGCAGCAGGGGATAACAGACAAATGACAATAATAACAGCATGGTATCCTCCCACCTCTGTAGAATAGATAAAAAGGAACCTTTTTTCCTGCCCTTTTCTGTTTGGGGCAGTTTATTCATACAGCTTGTACTGCTTGCAGACAGTTTGAAAGCAGGAGCCACCCAGTTAAAAGCAGGAAGTAATTATTGGATGATGCAGTCACTAGACTTTAAGGAAGAATAAACTACTATGATAAATACTAATGTGTTTCCCTAAGTTCATTATAGCACACAAAACATGTTTACCCTCTAGGAAGTTGTCACTCAGGTAGGGAAGGGTCAGCATCAACACATCCTCAGTGTTGCTTAGTTGCAGCCTTCCAGATCCCTGTTTCCTTATTGCTACAAATATTTTCTGGTATTACTTATCCTGTTGAATCCCTGTCTTGAGAACTGCCTTATTTTCAATAGTCGGGATTCTGTCTGCCACTCTCACTGTTTTTCTTAACCTTTCCTTGCTCCACTCTGCAGATTGTCTTGCAGATAGTTTTTTTTTCCCACCCTTGAAACATTCTCAGGAATTTAAGCCATGGCTGCACAGATATGCTTCATGGAAACCAGGCCTTGGTCTCTGGCCCTTCATGAAAGGAAATGTTGCAACTTCAATGAGGATCAATTTGGCAAGCTTTGGTCCATTTTTCTGCACTCCATGTCACCCCATGCCATTTTATAGTTTTCCCTTTGGCGCAAATTCCTTTTAAGCGTTTCCTTTCATCAATTTCTTCTCCTGAGTTTTCGTTTGATTTCGTTCCCTGATTTGGGGATTTTGGTAAATATAATTTTGCAAGATTTTGCCCAGTTCACTTCACACCCCACTGCCCAAAGACTGCTCTCTTTATACCTTTCTTCTTTGCAGCACCCACGTGCTGGGCACTCAGTAAAAGGCTGCTTTTACTGTTCCGCTTGGGATTTACAGTCACACACTTTGGATTAGGCTTGAAATAAGCACAAAGCCTAGAGTTCCAGGGACTCTGCAACTACAAAAGTCATGCCAAACAGAACATGGCACTGCCCCAACATTGCTCCCTTAACACCTTTCTGCTTGGCACCACTCATGCTCTTGGCACCTCAGCAAAAGACTGCTTTTATAATGATCCACTTAGGATGAAGGTTAGGCTTATGTTTAGGCCTGAGCAAACCAAAAAACCCCAGAGCTCCAGAGACAGTGCAGCTAAAAAAGGCATGCCAAGGGGGGCACGGTGCTGCCCCAGCATTGCTCCCTCCACAGCTTCATGACTGGCCCCACTCATGTACTTGGGCACCTCAGCAAAAGATGGTTTTACTGCTTCGCTTAGGTTTAGGGTTAGGCTTAGGCTTAGGCCTGAGCAAACAAAAAAATCCCAGAGCTCCAGGAACACTCCAAAAGGCATGCCAAGAGGAGAACAGCAGTGCCCCAACATTGCTCGTTCCACACCTTTCTGCTTGGCACCAGCCTCAGCCAAAAGCTGCTTTTGACACTCTGCTTAGGGTTGGAGTTATACTTTGGGTTAGGGAAATGGAGGATTACAGCCAAATGTACTGTGATTAAATGAGGTGCAGTGAAAAGGTCTGAAACTTACCATAAATATATTTAGTTCCAAAATTAGGGAATGAAGTCAAACAAAGAGAGCAGAAGAAAATGATTACATGAAATGCTTAAAAAAAAATCTGTACCAAAGGGAACACAGTAAGATGGCATGGGATGACATGTAGTGCAGGGAAATGTACCAAAGCTTGCCAAATTGATCCTCGCTGAAATCTTTAAAACAGAGAAGAAAGTGTGACAAACACTCTGTAAAGGAGATATGATAAAATAAATTGTAATTTAAAAAACCCAAAATTTGGTAATGGAGTGACGACAACCAAATGGATTGTGATGAAATAAGTTGCAGTTAAAAGGACAGCTCAGGGACCCTTGGGATGAGGGAATTTGGGATGGGGATGTGACAGCTTGTGGCTGGGGAGAATCTGTCTAGCCTGGAGAATGCTGTGTTCCTTTGGAGTGTCCTCATTGGGCTTGTAACCTGCAGCAGCACTGCCCCTCCTCTGTTTCTCTCACCAGACAGCAAGACTGTAAACCAGTACATTGTCACACAGATTGAAAAACAAAATTTCTAACAGATCATTTTTCTCAAAAAGAAAATGCCATAATTAATCAAAGATAGGTAATTGGATTGCAGGGTCAGGGTAATCCTTGGCCTTTTTCAAAACTAAACCATGAAATACTGAATTTTGTTTTCTGTCGTGATTGTTTGGGGTTTTTTTTTCTTTTACAATAGGAATGTCATAAAATGTACAAGTGTAACAAGTTGCATTTTTCTCATATTTCTTAGGCCATTTTCTCCACCCATTGGATGAAGACAGGAAGAGCCAAATCCATCACTCCATTAAAAGTACACTTTTCTCCTAAATAACCTGAAGTTTAAAAAGAAAACAAAATGCATGCAGCAAAGCTTTTATCAAAAAAAAAGGACTCTTTTTAAAAAAAAACAGGGATTGTGGCAACAAGATTTGCAAATAGGAAAGAGTTGCCTGCTTCATAAAATCTTAAATAAGCAATGGTACATTAGTTCTAATCAATTGCTCACATGGCTCAGAGGCTGTCCAGTAAAATCAAAACACCATCAGCACAGACCTGAAGTTTCTGGTTATTACTCAGGAATATACAACTATCAAATACAACTATCAAAAGACAAAGTAAGGAAGGTAAAAATTCTAACTAAAGAGAAAAATAATTAGATGGTTTTAT
>JAWWMS010000001.1:103408557-103418968 GCA_035048045.1 Chlorospingus semifuscus
GGAAGGGAGGAGGGAAGGGAGGGAAGGAAAATGGATTTTATATTTTTACAGCATGCTGTGAAAATGCATCCTGGAAATTTTAATAAAATGAAAATCAGAAGTATCAAACCCCACTTTGGTTAAGGGCTGCATCTTTGCAGTGCTGCAAACCAAGCTTATTTGAGCCAAAAAATGTTCATAGGTAAATTCCACTGCTTGCAACATTTTAAACATTTCATATTCAGAGACACATCTTTTTAGTAAAGGAAACATATATTTTTAAGGAACTGTACTTTCAAGCTTGAGAGTGTTTTGCAGGGCATTTGAGGGAGAGAAATTACAGCGCTAGCAGCAGCTCATGAGAATCACAACAGGCAGTAATGCTAGGATAGCTAGAACTGTCTCGTTGCTAGGTAGAGGCTGACCATCTTTGTGAAATTGTAAGACATGCCACTTTTAGTTTATATTATTCTAGGCTGCACATTTCTTCAGGCAATTATAGAGAGAAAATGTCTTAAAAGTAATTGGCTACAAAATTGCTACAGTAAATCCTTTACATAACATTTAATGTTATATCCAACAGGGAAAAGATGGTAAATGTGAAAAAAAATCTGATATAACAACTACTTCAAATATTTATTTAGACATCACTCATTTAAAGTGTGCATAGCACACAGTGTATAAACCTTTGAAGTTTTCTATTTTTTTCTATCAGTTTCATGCACCGGGTAAATGAGCACTGCAAAGATAACCAATTTTAAGACAACAACATTAAAGCCTTAAAACTTTATTCATTGCATAAAAGCAATATAGAAGCAGTCTTTAGTTTATTTAGGGTGTTTTTGTTTTAGTTTTTCCTTCAGGCTTTTTTGATTGAAAAGATAATCACACCAATCAATACTTTTTCCTCTGTGAACTATTGAGAGCTCTGTATGTTTTCATCAGTGCTCTGTTTGCACAGAAAACAGGGAACACAAACAGAAGACACTGCATGTTTAGATCAGATTGCTTTTTGTGTAATTATTTTTACCTAAGGAAAAAGCTTTTCTGGCAGAAATGCATACATGTGGCTGTAGGTGGCATAGTAGTATAATTCAATGCATTACCTCATGTTACATACTTTGAAATATATTGTCTTCTATTTGGAGACAATTGGTGCAACATTTAAAAATGCAAGAGAAATAGGTTTCCAGAGTTATTCCCTGTAAGCTCTGCCACAGCTAGCAGAGGGCTGGCTGTTTTGCAGGCAGTAACAAGGGCAGTACAAGGGTAGTAGAGGCAGCACATTCTATAGAATGATCATTGCCTTATAATAAATAGTCAATTTCAAAATATTTTCTTTCAAAAATTAAAGTTAATAAAAGAAGGGACAATTTCATAAGCTACAGGGAAAGAAAAATTTATGTATGTACATACCTTTCAAGTAATATTGTATATAAAATACTATTTTTATGTAATGTAAGAATATAGAAATTCATAATACTAAAGAACTTTATATTACTTAAAGTAAGTAAAATTAATCTAGAACTTTTAGTAATTAGCTAAACAAAAGCAGATCTAATATTAATGTATTATTTTTCCAAGAGGATGTTCACAAATCCTTCTGTAGTCACACAATTACATTTGAGGCATTCTGTTCAGTTGCCGCCTTTAATATTACCAGACTCCCAAGGTTTTTGAAAATAGATTATGAATATCAGATTTAAACAATTCAATAAGGGAACTCTTTTTCAAAGCTGCATATATATTCCACCCTTTCAACTAGAGCAGAACTTTCAGTATCGCTGATAATTCTACTTCTTCTGAGGGCATTTGAATTGAAAAAGGAGTAGGATTTTGTATTGGGTGCAGCAGTCAGGCTGTTGGTAACAGAGGGCTGCAGGGGTGGCCCCTGCAAGGAGAAGGCATGGGCTGCTCTTCTCTGGATACAGATATTTCCAGGTGGCTTCAAAATGAAACCACCACTGGACATGAGAGAGTCAATCAGCCAAGCTGGTGCCAAGTATGAAAATGGACTTAAGGGACAAAAGTACTGCAGGGAGAGAGGAAAACAAAAAAACCCAAGACAACAACAACAACCACCAAACAAAAAACCCCCAAGACAAAAAACAAAACAAACCAACCAACCAACCAAAAACACACCAAAAAACCCTCAAGTGAAAACCAGCAGAGGGAACACAAGTGTCAGAGAAGGAGGTTCTCCACGCCAGGGCAGGTGTTCTTTGCAGCCTGTGGAGGACAGAGCAGATGGATGTTCCTGAAGGAACAGCCACCCATGGAAAGTTGTTAAAAGAGCAGAAAAAAAGAATGAAGAGTGAAAGAGAGAAACCACTACGTTCTGAGCATAGCATTCTCCTGTCCTGGGCTCTGCATGGCCTCTCTGAAAGGGCTGAGGGCAACCTGCCACAACAGCAAGAGGGATGAAGAGACTGGAACTAAGTCAAGCATGGGAAAGGGGAAGAAAGGGTGTCTCCCATACTTTTTAATGTTTGGGTGTTTTGGGATTTTTCAATAAACATTGTTTTCAAAAAGTCAGGTAATTTGTAATGTCATGTAATATTTCATCTAGATCCCTGGACTTTTTTTACTGCTCTGTTTCCTGCTCCAAACCTTCTGAGGTTAGCCAGAGAGAATGAGTGGCTGGATGGGGTTTCGGCTGCCACCTGGGGCCAGCCCAGAGGGAGAAGGCAGAATGGTGCAAAGCCTGAGCTATGGCAGCTCCAGAGGCATGAAAGAGTGGATGGGAAAATGACAGCTTCTCACAGTTCCTGATAAGGAATTTCATAGTTGTCATAAGTTTTCTCATGCTGTATCAATGTGTCAGAGATGGTAAGGTTTCCTTATAGATATCTTTTGTCCTTAAAATGATGCAGCCCTTCAGATTTAGGTCTCTTCTGTAATTAATCATTGATAACCTAGCAGCCTATTTTGACTTTAATAACTTTGGTTACAGTTATCAATTTTAACTCAGTCTATTAGGTATACTTTGGACTCAGAAACTGTGATTTTCAGCTCCTGGACAGAGGCATATAAAATGACACTTTGGAATTATAAATTTTTGTAGTACTTAGTATAAAGCTGAATATAATATAGAGAAAAGCCTTGCTGATTGTTGTTTGTCGCATCAGATGGCCCTGATATTGTTTGTGCAGCCACTACCAGAGGGGGTTTGACTATATGACCCTTAAAAGTCCCTTCCAACCCAAACTATTCTAGGATTCTATAATACTAATAGTAGGATCTGACTGACAATACTGCTAGTAGTGGAAACTGCCTAACAAAAGTAGGTGGGAGCAAACCACATCCTTTATGTATTACTGGAATTTTTTTTCCAGTTGTCTATTAAAACTCTTTTGACCCACAAAAAGAAAGATACACATATTTTTAAAAGGACATTTAGAAGTAGAAGTACTTTTAATTTGCATTTATTATAAAATAATTTTGAAACTATGGTTATACACAAACAGAAAAAATGAACCCATTCCAAACTACGAACCAAAAACCACAACCTACATATTAATACAAATACAATTATATTAGTAACCAGATGTTTTAATTCCAAAGAAATTTAGAGGAAACAATAAATATTACTAGAAAAAATAACTGAGTGGAACCAGCATGAATACTCTTGCAGAAAACAGTAGTAGGTAATGGAAACCAGCTCTTTCAATTATTATGACAGAATCTCAATATTCTTTAGATATTATAGAATATCTAAAGAACATTGAGATTATCTACAGCAAATCTCTTATTTGAACATTATAGCAAAATGTATAGAGTGAGATGTGAAAAGTGTTCTTCAAATGGTATAAACTCTCAGCAGCCAATAACTATTTGTGTCTGTCATAATAATTGAAAGCAGAATCAGCCAGAAAGTCAGCACAAAATCCAGCTGCCACTGCTAGAAAAAAAAAAAATTGAATGCATTATTTTGTCTTCTGCCTGCCAAGTTCAGCTCTTTAGCAGTGACTACATCAGTCTTGGAATAGAAAGAGGACTATAGAGATTAGAGAGCCTTATAATGTTCTTCCTTATTGCCACCTGCACAAAGATATTGTCCTAAGCATTTAATATTGTTTGCTGATATTGAAAAGGTGTCTGGAAAATCCCTTCTTTCATATATTTATACACAGTGTCCATGTGCATGTATTCAGGTATAGATTTTGAGTTTTGCAAGTTACATATGATCATGATCAATGAAAAATTGCCAGTGCTGTTACTTTCTCTACCCCAACAACTTTTCTACTGCAAAATATGAACAAAACTAAAGAAAAATGCAGGTGCATATTTTTCAATCTGTTTTAGTTTATAAGGAAAGAGTTGGTTTGTTTGCTATTTTCTCAAATAATCAATTCCATGTGATTTCTTATGCAGGGTCAGTAACAACATCTGTCGTTAAGGCTGCATACAGGTTCTCATTCCATGAATCACTTTTCAGTGGCTTCTAGACTTACACAACTGTTACCTTTTCTTTTAAAATGCGTTGAGTTTCTGCTCTCGTTGAAAGAAAACTGTCTTGCAGGTGTTGGAAAAGTAGTTATGCCATTTTTGAGAAAAAAGAATAATTTTATCACATGAAAAATAAGTGTTTTAAAGAAATTTTCAGCAACTATTTGAGCTTTAAAAAAAAAAAAGTTTACCATTAATAGCATACCTTCATAAGGCTGCTTTATGTTCAGGAGCATAACAGGAATAAAAAAGAATGCTTGTTGACTGAATTTTTATGAAACTATGAAAATAGCATTCGATTGCTGAAAAATGAATTGTAATAAACAAATTTCATAAGTTCTATTATTTTGTCTATCTCAGCTGTCTCGTGGAAACATACAGAATCTACTAATGGGTTAAGGAAAAAAAATATATTTTTAAACCCATGCATTCTTCATCTTTCAGTAAATTCAACAGGCTCTCAAAGGATGTTGTAATTTACTCATATTGCACCCCAGCTAGCATTTATTCAAGGAATTCTGTGCTAGGAAGACATAAATAGTATTCCTTAGTTTCTGTAAGAGCAGAGATACCCACACCCACTAAAAGATCTAGGCTGGAGAAGATGGAAGAGCTGTGAGGAAAAAGAAATAGAAAAAAAACCCCAAACCATAAGCAGTATGCTATAATTACTCAAAATTATATATAAACTCAAGGTTATCAGGGTATCATTCTGCCATGCAATTTATTTAAAGACTATACACCAATGACTACTACTTTGACTGTGATATTTCATGAATCCAGAATAACCAGGACAGTCTCTTGATACATTTCTTTAGAAGTTTTTCCACATTTTTTAAAACTTTAAAAGGGACTTACAAACCTTAAGCATGACATTACCTTTGTTTGGAAGACATTAATTTGATCAAAAGTAGTCTTTGCCACTCAGCCACTGAGAGAGAGCAGAACTACACAGAAGATTGCTTAAGAAGATAAATGCAACTCAATTAGTAGATTTTACTCAATAATTACCATTTTTATCCACACATGATACAGGAACTATCTGCTTCCTATAAAAATGCACGTTTAAAGATTTCAGGTCAACAAAGTCAACTGCAGTTTATCAAAGTAGAGGGATGCATTTGTTCAACCCAAATCAACTAAAAATATTTGTGTAGAAGAAGGAATGGTCGAATCTCTAAGGATGGGGCTCACCTGCTCTGTGGAGGGGGAGGCATGGTCCCAGGTGTGATGGGAATGTGCCTGATAGATCATAAGGCTCCTTTGTGCACCATTTGTTTGATAAACAATCCCTCTTCCTCTGGCAGCTGAATCCAGACCCCATTTTTCCTTGTCAGTTCAAGATTGTGGTCAAATGGTTCTGTTAAAAAAACCCCAAACACATACACACACACCCCCTAAACTACACCAAAGCAAAGCAAACCAAACCACCTCTCTCAGCTTTCTCAGAATGTGTTTTTCCAGATTTGGGTCAGGGTACTGAGAAAAGTGTAAACAGGAAGGTTTTCATACGAGTGGAACCAGGCATCCAAAAAAAGACATTGATAATGAAGAGCACAGTATTCAGAGCATTCTGAAATCACCATTTGATTATATTAACTTCATTTAAAATGTTCAGGTTCCTAAAGAAAACTTGTCTTTGCTCAAAATATGTGTCTGTCATATTCATTTCCAAAACAGCTTTCTATTTGCCTTTGCATTCTTAAAAAACTATTTTCTCCCAGATATACATATAATTTATATATATATAATTGAATTTATTTTGTTTTATCATATATTGGTAGTTATGGAATATCTTTTTCAGAAGAGAAATAGAGTGAAAATATTTTGATAATTTATGCAAAGTCTCAGAAATATTCTGTGCCTGCCATGATGACAGAAACACCATCTTTGCTTTTATCTAGACTGTGCATAAACAAGCATTATGTGAAGAAATAAACTCCAGGACCACCAGTATTTTAGAAGATGTAGATATCTTTTTTTCCCAACAATTGGTAGTTGGGGTGGGCCTTTTTTTAAACTGCTTTATTGGGAAGAAAGGGTTAAAAAGTGCAAGACTGGAAAGTCACTTAAGTGACACTGCAGCTGGGAAAAACTCTTGAGAAGCCCATGTGAACAGCAGGCCAGTGACCCTCTGGCATGGACAGAGTTTAACAGTGCCACTGTTTAATTCCTCTGCCCAGGTGTTGCTTCAGGGATCCCTCAGGTTTCTCAGTAATGGAATAAATTTACTCTTTACGTTCCAGCCTCCAGTTTTTGGCTGTTCTACCTGCCTGTGTCTACTCACACATGTGGCTCATTAGCCACAGCTCTGCTTGTTTGTTACTATAAAATATCTTTTTAATGAATCAGAGCTTAGGAATGGCAGAGAATAGCCAGCAGCATGTGCATATTCATGGCATATATCCAGAACAGTACTCTACAGAGACTTCAATAACTTTTTCTCCTGGTGGTCCATTTTTTTTTATTAGACTTAAAAAATTCCATTTGCAGGAGTTCTCAGACTCCATCATGATTATGTTGTCTACATTTCACACAATAAACAAATCAACAGCATATATAAAATGTGCTGCCACTTCTCCCAGTCACTTTGGACCCTAACCCTTCACTTTGCTCTTGGAAAAAGTCATGTTCATCATCTGAATTTTTGCAGGGGTGTCATCAAAATAGTAATTTTTAGTGGTGTCTTTTAAATTATTTCAGTGAAAAATCAAGAATGCAGATAGTGCAATAGCTCATGTGTTATTTATTTAGCAATGAAGCTAAACTGGTTTTCCACTGTTCACATATTCTCAGCTCTTACGGAAAAATGTTTTCACAGTGGAAGTTAACCTGATTTTTTTTCCAGTGATTAATATAGTAATAAAAAATAGTCTCATAAAAAAAAATACTGTGAATTTGAAACACTAATGTAATGAAGGAGTTTTAGTTGAAACCTTTCTCAGTAGATGCAGCCCTGGTCTGGAGGTTACATACAAAGATCACTGTCTTTTTGCTCTAAAGGACTTGCATAAGAGCTGGTGTTGCAGCACAAACATGTTTTGGAGCAAAGTGTCTCCATTTGCCCTGTGCATTTCAGAACACAAAGCATGAATCACAGCACCTTGAGACCTTGCTTAGTCATGGCAGGTCTGTAATCAGAAGCAGTGTAACCGTGTCAGCGTGCCAAACACTGCAGAGAGCAACCTGTGACCCACCCGGGTCGGGCCAATGTCCATCACATTTACAGGGTGTCTGCTGTGGGGCACGAGACCAGGGCCCAGGCAGTGACACTGTGACAGTGACACGACCCTGTGTGAGCAATGATCAGATGTGGCACTGCTGGAATCCTGCTGGAGCAGGGGGGCACCTGGGTCTGCCTCCTCAGAGCAGTGGGTCTGAAGCTGGGGTCTCTCCCCATGGGCTGGGATGCTGCCTAAGGCACCTCCTAGAGATCCCTCACCTGACGGGGAGGATGGTTGTGCGTTCTTGTTTTTGTCTTGTTGTATTTCATATTTCTAGAGTCCCATACCTTCTGGCTGGTTTTCTCACAAGCAGCTCTTCACAGCAGTGTTGTTCCTGCTTCTTCATCAGGGGCCCCCCAAAGACTCTCCCTGACTGGCCAACCCACCCCCTTTTATCCCAGTTATCTTCATTAGCCACAGCTGCCACCAAATTAAGGACATCACAGCTGCAGCCCATTTAGAACAACTAGGATCGGGGCAAGGCCACTTATACAATATATATATTTTACCGAGATTCATAGGCCACTTATACAATACATAGATTTTACTATGTTTCAAAGGCCACCTATACAATACATACTAAGATTCAATGGCCACCTATACATTCTGGGTTACACTTTCTGAAGCCCTGGGACTTGTTAAGTCAGTTGGGCAGTATCAGTTCCATTTGACATCACAAATTCACAGTCAGTTGTGTGAACCCAGGAAATTTCTCTGGCTGCCCTGGAGGGCTCAAGCCCCTGCCCAGGGGGCTCAAAGACCTTGGCACAGAGCACAAGACCCCTGTGCCTTTGATTTAGTCCTTGGAAAAAATAATTATCAACCTTGTATGAAGAATTACAAGTCACGACAGTTTAAGTAGAATGATAGTGAATTTATCACGGGATGAAAAATAGATTTTTGAAGTTTTTTAGAATGGGAGTTCAGGGGGCAAGATGGAGGAATCTGGGCGTGTCCAGCCTTTCTCCTTCCTCTTCCTGGCCTCCATCTTCTGCTGTGATGTTGGCAGTTTTAGATTGGTTTAGAGTAGAAGCTTACTGTCTAACATAGGTGATAGGTATTGGAAAGTAATTGTAAACATTGTACACGTAGTTTTTAGTATAAAGACATAACACCGCCCCTGGGGCAGGGAGAGTGCCTGGAACTGTCTTGCTGAGTGGACCTCGGCTAGACAGGAGAAAATGTTTTACAGATAAGATACAATGAACAACCTTGAGACCAAGAAATGAAGAGCTCTGACTCCTTCTTCAAGCGCCAGGCTGGGAAAAGAAACTTTCTAACTTATCTCGGGGTCACTCTGATCAGCGAGAGATCCCTAGAGTCAGTTGCTGGCAGAGCTTTAATCGGTTTATCTGGTTGAACTGGTTTATAAAATAGATCTCATTTGAGTACATTATTTGTCTGAATTCACTAAGATTCCACAATAGTCAGACGAGACAGGCTTTTTTATATGTTCCAGAAAATGCTTGAAGTGGTCATTTCATTTCCTCTCATAGAACACCTCAACAACACAGTCCTAAATTCTCATGGCAATGTAAGTACACAGATATCTAGAAAAGCAAAGAACAGTGGGAATAAACTCATACAGAAGAAAAACCAGAAAAATTTGCTAATTTTCTTTCAGCAAAATTATAGCGTGCCAGCTTTGTGGAACTTGTTCTATATTCACCACCTGAACACTGGGTACATTGCAAATTGAGTCACTTATTACTTCTGAAAGAAAACTCTAGTCTGTATAATTGTGTTGTTATGAACAGATCTGGGGGTTTTGTTTGCTTTGTTGTTTATGTTTTTGTTGTTTCCAGATGGAAGTGTGGATTTAACAATGTAAACAGTTACTAGCTGAGTATGATTAGGCTGGACACAGCTTACAGCATTCGTGTTGCTGGCCTGGCAAGTTTTCCATTTAAGAGCCATGACCTTCTGTTTTCTCCTAAGTGCACTTCATAGCCCAGTAGAACTGGGTTTCTCTGCCATTATGTTGAATTCATATTATACCCTGCAGGAACTAAAATAAAATTATATTAGTCATAAAAAATCCCAGAGTTCTTGATGTTTCTTTATTGATTTTCCCCTCCATTCTTCACTTTCTCTGTTTCCACTGCTGATGTGTCCTGACCCCATTTATTTATTAAATATGCCTGATTGTCATGACTAAAATAATATCTGCTTGAATTTACCCATGTCTCCCTGATGTACTGACATTCATGCTCTACTTCCCCTGTATGAATTCCTTTAATGGGAGATAAAGATTCCATTTAAAGTATTGGTATCTATTACTGTTCTGCCCTTGGCATTGTAAGTCACGAGGACTTAAGTTTAGTAAAAAAAATTATGTGAATTTCTGCACACAGATTTTCTGTGTATACAAAACCACAGTGTAGGTGAATGGGCAACATAGCCACCACTGAATTAGCCCAGTTAATATCTCCTGAACCCCTGGCCAAGGGAGGGCTCTTCAGTGACTTGACTTCAAACAAGAGCCTGATATCAATTTTGTTTCAACAAGGGGAGACAAGTAACAATGGTGACATGTTGAACCTAGAGTTTCAGAGGAAAGGATGTAAGTTCACCCTTTTAGAATGGCCAGCTGACAGAAGTCATCTGCTTGCTTATCAGTTTCCTTGAAGGACTGTGGATGTTATGTACCTGGACTTCAGCAAGGCCTTTGGCACTGTCTCCCACAGCACACTCCTGGAAGAGCTGCAGCCCAGGGCTTGGACAGGAGCACTCTGTGCTGGGCTCAGAACTGGCTGGAT
>JAWWMS010000001.1:103428101-103440258 GCA_035048045.1 Chlorospingus semifuscus
GGAAGGAAGGAAGGAAGGAAGGAAGGAAGGAAGGAAGGAAGGAAGGAAGGAAGGAAGGAAGGAAGGAAGGAAGGATCCCTAAGCATCTACATTGAACTGACAGGGACAGAACCGATCGTGATCAGCCTCAAGTCTGACCCAGTCAGAGATATTGCCGGTGTTACTCAGAAGGGGGAAAGCATATTATTATTCAGATTCACCAGGGAGTGTTTTCCTGAATAAAAGTCTGGAATGAACTCTAAGCTTTGCAATCAGCCCAGAATGAATTACAGCCTTTGCACTGCAGCGCCAGACATTGCACATGCAGTTTTTCAGAGATATTCTCACAAACCAATGCATTTCAGTTATATCTCTAAATACTTGTTGAAAAAGGTGAAGGGAAGGATACCATACACAAGCAGTGTAGTTTTCTCCCACTTCTAATTAGTGGTTATTATAAGAGCTTCCATCTTACTCAAAACCTGGAAGAAGAGCAGGAAGATATCACTGGATTATCTATGCAGTACAGAAATTGCAAAGTGCAGACTGGATCCTTTAACCCTGCTTTGTCTTCTGGATGATATTGTAATATTTACCTGTCTTTCTCTTTTTATTACACTGATTTCAAAATTTATTTCTTAGACTGAAAATATTTATACAGAATTAGTGACCTAGAAATCAAAAAAAAAAAAAAAAACCCCATATTATGCACAATTATAAGAATTTTAAAAATAACCTTACTGTAATAGAAAGATGACAACTATAGAACAAGAACATAAGGCAATAAGAAGGGAAAAGGTCAGTGTTACCCACAATATCCAACCTGAGAAATTGATCACCTTGGAAATGTCAGTCCTTTGTAACTCTAAGAGCAATGTGAGAAGGTTTTATCGGAGTTTTAAATCTGACAGATACCTTATGAATATAGAATTAACCAAAGATTCATAAGTAATATGCATTTAAATTAATCAAATGAAACTTCCGGAAATTCTTTACTGGCTGACAAAATAATCAAATTCTACCACTATAAATGGCTATTTATCTTTATGGGACAGGACATTAACTGAAAGGGCTCACTCAGAAAATGAGTGACATTCAGATTAGTAACACTCTGTCTAAGACTTGTCCTGCACAACTAAAGTTTTCTTTTCTTTCACATTTTCGGCTGCTGTGAACAGAAAAAGCCTTCCACAAAATTTTCTTGAAACTACATGTTATATTAAGGCTTAAAGAGTTTTAAAAACATATTAAAGGGCCACTACAGATCAAATCTAAATAATACACCAAAAGAATTTTTCTCTTTACCGGTTGAACATATAGATAATCAATGCTCTACATATGAAGAATTTTAGTATGAAAACCTGATAGAAAAATATATTTACTGTACATTAATACTGTGCACTTTAGGAGGTCTCCACTGAATTTCTAACCCTTTAACATAATTTTAATAAAAACTTCTATGAATTCCCCATTCCAATCTTCTGCTAATTAACTCTGAGCAAATGACACAGAGATCAGAAAAGAATATTAAATTATAAAGGAAGCAACTCTTACAACTTTGTAGCGCCTTGTGGAACATGGATAACATTTCAACCAAGTCAGATCTATGAAAGTCACCTTGCGCAGGCTGAGCAGCAGGAATAAAACACAAACTACAACCTTTAAAATATAAAGTATCATTGAAAAATACCATCTTCTAAGTAATATTTTTGTATTAATATGCTTTCTGATATAGGCAGAATGATGTTTTGAGTCAGCTTTTAAAATTGCAAATAATGTGCGTAGATATGTCTCAAAATATTTAAATTTCTTTGTAAAGTTAGACTTAGACTCCTCCCACAGTTTTGTGCTGGAAGGAAGTAATGTTAATCAGAACAGTACTTCTGCAAAATTTTTGATGGTCCAAAGTAAGACTGACCCAAGAGGTTCTTAATTTCCAAATTAACAAATTTGGGGAAAATAATTTTTATTCTTCTATAGTAAATCTCAAGAAACAATTTAACTATATAAATAGAAATATATATATTTCTTTCTTTGTATTTGCTATGAAGTTTACTGTGGTGTTCATTAAGTAAGACTAGCAAAATAAAAACCATTTTCCAAAATAATGAAAACCTCTGTATTGCTAAATGACCATTAAACACTTCTCTATTGCTGTGATTTAGATATTCCTTATCTTGATGCCTTTTCTTCCAACACCTTGTCAAGAAGGATTCAGGAATTCCCAATAAATTATTCTTTTTCTTTCCATCTTTCTTTTGAATGCTTCGACTGCTGCCACATTCTCATTGAAGATAAAATAAACAGGAACAACTTTTTCACCATTAGAGCTAACCATAATAAGGAAGCTCAGTTTATGAACATAAAAAGTGTTTTCCCCCAAATTATCAGTCTTATAAACTCTACAGAGTCAAATATATTTTTTCCTTTTGTCCAGTCCTTCATTCTCTAATTTTATTGCTATAAAGAAAGAGTTTATGCAAGCTAAATTAGATCTGAATTTACACAATCAAAAATTCTATTTTGAAAGACAACTACAAGTTGATGTTCCTTCCAATAATAAATAATGTTTACTTTATTCTGGTTTTAGAATATAATTAAATAGAGAATAAATTCCCATTTTTTAAAGTAAAGTGCATTTGACCAATTTAGTATTAGATTATTTTTTAACACATTGTGACACTAGAATCATTTGGCCAACCTTGGAAGTTATTAGATAAACATATTGCATAAATCTAATAAATTCTATCAGTAATTTTCTCATCAAGAATTATCAATTATAACAGAAAATCTGAGAGCACCTATATAAGCATTTTAATTCTGTTCTTCAACTTCTCATTTTAGAGCTAGTATTACATTTTATATTGTTTTCTAAGTAATATTCTAATGTTTTGTAAGTAATAATAGGTAATATTGTAATTGTTTTGTAAGTAATATTCTAATGGTATATGGCCTTTAATTACTTTAATTAATATTCGGAGTTTTTTTGATTCTTGGAGAAGTCCTTTTCAGTTACTTTGAAACTAAAAAAAAAAGTTGTCCTCAATTATTTATATTTCCAGTTATCAACCTTCCAGGACATTTAGAATTATCAACCCCCCAAATAACTAAAAAATATCACCATGCAAAATGAAGTAAAATGGAAACATAAGAAACCAAGCTTTTACTGTAAAACATGAAAATCAGCATTTTATCTTTTTACCCACTATATGTCATATATATAAAATAATGTGTGAAGGACACTGTCCATCAAGTCTCCTGTAACATTATGTTATAGAGCAGGTGTGTTTGTGAAACACTCTAGGGTAGAGATATCTCACATTTGGACAAGAGGAAGAGAGTTTGGACATAATACACACATTGAAAAAACTGATTTATGAAAGATGTTTTATGTAAAACATCTCTGTTCTATGTAAAAATATTACCTTTAATTTTCTTTCATTTATTCATATCAACATAATATGTCTGAAGGACAAGTATAATTGTTTTTTCCCTGTCTTAATGGTAACACCTGCCAGTTGCTGTTGACATTAACAGTGTGTCAAGTCCAATACAAGCACAGAAAGAAAAGTCCGTCCTTTCCACAAAGGTTTACACTCGCACTATAAAACAGAAGATAACCTGTGAAATACTGCTACAAAATACTTTGTCAAGAATTGCAAAATACTTTTTTTTTTCTCCAATTAATTGGTGAAATAAAAGGTTAATAATCAGACTTCTGTTATTATTGTTGATGCTAATTATTTTTATTTTTTTATAACTACTGCTACTCCTATTGCTACTGCTACTACTATTTTAGCCTATATATAGCAGCTTACTAAAATAGGGTTAGCTCACTAAAATAGACACTAATTGCAAGCAAGGAAATGTTGCACATCCATGGTAACACATTAGCACTAATTTGTGCTCACCTGACCTACAGAAGGAAATGGATTTCTTATATATGGTATGTCTATTCTGCTGCTAATAGGAAAAACAGAGATTCTGGGTTCTTCAGAAGGAGCAGTATGGCATGTATTGACCAGTATGCCATGGTTTAAATGTTCACAAAGGTTTAAATGTTTTGAATACTTGAGTCCATACTGTTAGAGGGACTGTTTTAGTATCAAGGAGGTTGTATATGTGCACTTAGAGGAGGTAAATTGACATTTATAAAGGTATCTCTTAGTAAAACTGGAGCATACTCACCAGAATAATTTCTGTGGGCAGTAACATTTTAAGTGTACTCTACTCCCTCTGGGTCAGGCAGAGACTTTAATGATCCAGCTGTTAACTTTTTTAGCAGATATAAACAGACTTCAATTGAATTGTTAGTCAACCTGATAGTGTCTGTCCAGATACATAAGGATAATTTGTTCTCTTTTCTTGCTCTGTTCTTCCAGACTTGGGGTCATGAGCTGAGCCTCATCAACATGAATTCCAGAAGCAGAAAGACTTGTTCTTATGCCATTATCTAATAAAAGTATTGTTTAACCTACATATTGTTTCTGCTTTTACCTACTTTAAATTAAGATGATTACCTGACTGCTTTATTTGATTTATTCCTTCTTTTTGTCTGATCTTCACTATAGTAAGCTACAGGATATTAATTGCTGTTCAAATAAAAAAACATTTGCTTTTACCCATCTTTCAAACTTGAAAATCTTCTTGAATCTGCAGAGAGTTTGTACAGGTTGGTCTGTTGGATTACAACTCCTGATGACAGAAATTGAGTTATTCCTCAATTTACTGCAAAACCTACTGTAATACCTATGTACCTACTGAGCAAAAGTAAGGAATGCTGGTTAAAGAGGTTACTGGTGACCTTGGTGCTGGTGACTGATATTTCTGGACTGATAATCTGCAAGCTTACAAACTCCTGAATGAATAAATTGGAGAAAGAGTAGGATCTCAAAAAAGAGACTGTTGCAGTCAGAGGAAATATTATTGATTTATTTATTCTTTTACAGAAAAACTACTTAACTTTTTTCAGACATGATTTAGACAATGAACAGGAGCAAAAGGAGCAGTAGTGTTTAAAACAGTAATTTTGTAAATGGTGGAGAAAGTGCTGTAATCTTCCAGATCACACCAAATGACAAAAAGTAAAATATAAGCAGATCTTTCAAGAGCTTCATCTGACAGAACCAGGGAAACGTCCTGGTCAGAAAGAGTTAATAATTAAAAGGTGGGCAAACCCACAGAATCTTATCAGATCTTATGCTGGAGTACATATATTGCTCTTCAGACTCCCAGAATCAAGATGAAAGCTCACAGCACACAGGCAGAAAGGATCTAGGAGAGCAGGAGAAGTGTATGGGCTTCCATGGCAGGAAAAAGTGCAAAGACTTCAAAGGTTTGGACGTGACTCAAGCTGAGACAGAAATAGGAGGTGGTCCCCACAGTGGTGGGACAGTCTTTGAGAAACCTGTTGTGGTGTAAAGGAAAAAGTGTGTATGATGGATAAAAGCCTGAATGAGCACACCAATTTCTGTGCAAGAGATGTTGATTTGAAGATAAGCACAGCTTATCACATGCTTTTGTGCATGTGAACAGTACATTCAGAAATTCAGTCCTGTGTTGGATATAAGAACTACTGCCTATATTAGGAAGGACATTACTAACAAGGCAAACAAAGTACTCTATTTGGGGTTGCAAGTGGATGGGGAAAAAACCATCAAATGGAAACAAATAGAATAAAAATGTCTGAAAACAATCTGAAATGGAAAAAGTATTAACCTTCTTGTGGATGTATGCAAATAACCAAGAGGTTAATGTTAATTGAGCTTTATTATAAATTTGGAATATGATAACCTTGTTTAGGATGTCCTAGAAATTACTATAGGACCAATTCTTACTTTCTTAGTTGGAAAGAAGAATGCTTTTCTCTTTGAAGAGTCTTGGTAAGGCCAGGTCCTTCACAGTTCTGTTTAAACTCAATTATATTTTATTCCAGCTGTAGCAATATATCTGCACTTTTGAATTTTTTCATACAATATTCCTTTGAACATGAGTTTAAAATTAATTGAGATCCACATAGACACAAGCAGTCTTGTAGAGACTGAAAAGTGAAGGAAAGTCTACAGTATTAAATAATAGAAAGAAAAAAGTATTAAAATAATGAAGCTACATAGCACAAAATGCAAGGGACAAGGATTGATCACAGCCTTTATTAATGATGTTTAAGAGGATATTCACTAGCATCAGCTCCTCTTTCCAGCAATATAACTAGCATGGAGAAGAAACAGCAGCTTGAAGGGAAACAGAAATGTTTGTTTCTATTCCTATTGGGTACCAGGGTTAAGCCACTGCATGAAGGGAAAAACACCTTCCAAGAAAC
The DNA here is from genome assembly GCA_035048045.1 of Chlorospingus semifuscus. Lineage (NCBI taxonomy): Eukaryota > Metazoa > Chordata > Aves > Passeriformes > Passerellidae > Chlorospingus > Chlorospingus semifuscus. The sequence continues at coordinate 103,434,400 of JAWWMS010000001.1, forward strand.
CAGGAATGGCAGGAACCTTAAATAAATTAGAAAACTAAGATAACTTAAATCAACTGAAGTAATCCATATTTGTGCTAAATAAAGCACTTCAGAACAAAAGGTGTATAATAGAAAACTACAGTGTTACTTTCTTGAAACGCGAAAGTTTGGCTGGCAGTGCTGCTGTAATAAATGCATTCCTCTTCTGGCTGTGGAGCTGTCTTTCTGTGGAGTCTGAGGCACAAATGGGGCAGGGAGGCTGGGGGGAACAATCAGGCTGTGAATAAAGGCTGCAGAGTTTGAATCTTCTTTTCTTCCCCCTCAAGGCACCTATTTTTATTTCTCATTTACTTGTCTACTGCCTCAGAGAAGGTGCAGACAGTATGCTTAGTATATCAAAGCACGATCTGTCTGTGTTTTAATAATTACACTGTCTCTTGTAAAATAACTTTACAGTCGATTACTGAGCTCTGCCTTCAGACAGCTCTGCTTTGCTCCTCCATGCAGAACCTTCTCAGCTTGGTGGGAATGGCTCCAGATCACAGCAATGCCCCTCACTTACTGCGAGAGGGAGCATCAGTAACTGCAGAGGTCAAACATGTAATGCTTTCTCAGTCTGCTTTACATGTGAAATCTCAAATAAGACATTGATCCCCACTCCAAAGAGCATTTTGCAGTCTGACAGCCAAATTTGATCTAATCTTTCTAATCATTTAAGCACCAGGTTCTCTGAAAACAGCAGGGCTCACAAAAAATGACAAAGATTAAAAGGGGCAAGGGATATTCCCAGTCAAGAAAAAAAAAAAAAACAAACAGAAACCCTGATAAAATAAAAATTAATAAAGACATGATGCTCCTATATGCTGACAATGTCTTCTTTAGAGCAAATTCTACAGATGCAAACTCACAGCAAGAATTTTATTGTCATTATGGCATTGTTTTACTGCTTTCTATATGACATGCCTACACTAGCTTTTTGCCACCTAACTAGGGAAAATAAAGGAATTTAGTCACTGAATTATGATAGCACAGATTGACTCCCAGAGCACTACTCTACAAATGCTGAACAAATTCATTCTTCTATAAAAGCAAGTTATGTTGTTTAAACATATTATCTTTGATACTGCAGTATTTCAGGAATATAGTCACAGGAAAAGGATTCTCATATTGCATTTTTTTGTCAATTTGCAATCTTAGTATTTATGGAAAAGCACGATTTATGCATCATTTGCTTATAAATGTGAAAATGGTAATGCATTTACATTCTTCAAATTAAAAAAAATGTAGGCAAAGTTTCACAGGGCTAGATCATTTCACTGACATATGCAATGTAAGAAGCAGTTTACATTACTCACAGGACTGAGCACTGTGAAGACTGTATAGATTTAGGAAATATCAGGAACATCAATCAACATAATTTCTTTTACGTCTGTTTTTAAGAAAAATAGAGCTAAAATATATTACTTCAGCACTAAGAGCAGATATTATAAGGCACATTAAAAACATTTCAAGAAAAGAATAAAGCAGATTGAAAACCACCCAAACTAACCAAACCCACAAAACGTGATTTGTTTAAGTATTTCATCACCTGTAACAGAACAAAAAGATATTTTTACGACCAAAACATTAAAAGATAAGAATGCTACCCATATATACTTAATCACAATAAAACATGAACTTCTTAGAAGCACATGAAGCCTCTTTCTTGTACACTTTTGATTGGGAAGATATTAATTATATTACTACAATTAGAAGGAAGGTGGCTGCTGGTGGAACTACCATTAAGTGCAGAGCATGTTGCATTTTTCCACCAAAAATACTCATATGTCATTTTTAGCTCCTGGAGTGATGATCCTCCCTTTTCTCTTCTTAGTGTCACCATAAATTGGTGACAGGATAGTAATAATAGCTAATAGTAGTCTTTTGAACTGACACCTGTCACATTTTCTGCATAGCTGTTCCTCTGAGTTTTGACCAATGTAAGCTTTTTGTTCCTCCTTAAATATTCCTAAGATTACTTAGCTTTCTCTATTTGAATTAGTACCTTATATTTGTATATATATTTATATATAAGTATACATATAAGTACCAAATGAGAAAACAGATTGATTTGGATAAGACCAGTGAAGATGATGTTGCTAAGAACGGAGATCCTCAAAAACACCTGTTCTGGGAACCAGACAGCAGCGCGGGAGTCTTGATGTTCTTTGGGTATTTGTAGCAAGTTATTCACAGAGTGCCTTACCAGGGCCCTTTCTCTGTGTTTCTCAAGCCCCAGTGGCCACCAAGCCACTTTCCTGGCCAGCACCAGCCATGCCAGCATTAACTTTCCAAACTCCTTGACAGCTGGAGCACACACCCAGCATGGTTTTTTGTAATCGTACGTAATACTGGAAATATATCTAGAGATACAATTTTTGTAACAGTAAAAGGCATCAATTCTTGATGTTGTATTTTAGTGTCCCATTAAATGTGGCTGCCTTCGTATTTTGGGTTTTTCCTCTTTTGGAGGGGGAAGAAATCTACTGTTAGCTTACACAGACAAGTTCCTGGTATAGGAACTTCACTTTTTTTGGAGAAAAATCAGCAGAAAACTGGCTGTCAGTTAGCTGCCTGCTTTCTCTGTTTTCAGATTTTCTTCTGTTTTGGCTTTTTTTATTTGTCAGACAGAGAGAATTTCTTTCAATTTTAAAAATCAGGTTACAATTTTAATAAAGTCCAGTTAAAAAGTCATTACATGCACACTTTCCATATGTCAAAGAACACTATGAAAAATTTTGTACTTGGGATAAAAATTAGAAAAGACAAAAGAAATAGCGAAAGGAATCAAAATTCAGCCTTTATATTAGATGTGAAGAGAAACTATTGTGAGTTCTCTATGCCAGAGAACAATGGAAGCATGTAAAAAATAAAATTAAAAATGTCAATTTTCCCTAATAATGCTGTAGGCTTGTAGCTTGCCTTAAACAAGACTTAAGTAGATTTCAGTTGACTAAATCTGACATTATTATTCAAAAACAATGCTAAATGCAAATGACATCTAAATTCTTCCAGCACTTTTGGCTACAGACTTTGTTCTGCACCCCTAACTCTAAGTGCCCTAACCAAAGCATCTTAATTAAGAGGTTAGTAGCTCTAGGCTCCTTTGCAGTCTAGAGAGACAAGGATAGACTTTTCTGGGACAAATTGCACCATAGGCAGATGCTATTTTTTATAGTAGAATTTCTATATAAGTTCATTTTGGAGGAGTTTCAGATTTACCACCTGCTAGGTCTTACTAAGCAGGTGGATGTGGATGTCACTGTTGCTTGCTGCTTCTTATTCTGGTCTCCAACACAACTGCTTAGCAGTGCTATTGTGGGGGTCTATTCTACAGAGGAGGCAGAAATTTGTATAAAGATAGGATTAAGAGTTGAAGGCTTCCTATTAGGCAAGTTCAGTGACTTCTCTTTTTTCCTTTCACCTTTTTGAGGCACCTAATACTTCCCACAATCTGGGAGACCACAAGCTCACATCTTTAATATTCCCTGGAGGCCAGATCGGATTGGGCTATCCCAGCACCTAATGTCTGGATATCCAATCAGTGTTGATGTCCAATCTTGATGCAATCAGCATCAGGGCTTGTATGTCAGGATGAAGGGGAAGGAAATTCTACCGACTAGAAATACTTTTATTTTTTTTCTGGTGAGATTAGCATATTTCAGTGGGGGAATAGAAAGCACATGTGATTTCTTACAGGACTAGTTCAGTACTCAGTATAGTAGCATGCCAGTCAGTCAATCAATCAGTCTTTTCTTGATGGAAGAGAATTTCCTTGGAGGGTTCTGGCTGGGATTGTTTGTGATGTTTGTTTGCTTTTTAAAATATAATTTTACGTAACTATTTTCTATAATTTCATACGAACAGGAATTCCACCAGTAATAACTAAACACTCTCTTTAGACTCAGTTTCCTGAGGAAAGGGAGAGATAAAGGAAACAGAAGGGCCTCTGTATAACTTCTATAGTGACACTGTCCTTGACAACAGGCAAGGGAAGGGCCACAGATGTCATTTACCTGGGCTTCTTAAAGCCTTAGATATGGTAGGAAACACAACATCCTCCTCTCTAAACTGGATGGGTTCAATGGGTGGACTGATAGATGAATGGGAAAGTGGTTGGACAATCAAATCCAGAGGGTCATGGTCAACAGGTCAGCATCCCAATGGACATCAGTGACAAGTGGTGTCCCTCAGGGGTCTGTAGTGGGACCAGTGCCATTTGCTATCCTCATTAATGACACAGATGGAGGTATTGAGTGCACCCTCAGCAAGTTTGCAAATCACATCAAACTGAGGGTGACGTTGACACACCTGGATGATGGGATGCAATCTGGAGGGCCTGGACAAGCTTGAGAACTGGCTCATGGAAATCCCATGTTGTTTAGCAAGATAAAGTGTAAGGGGCCGCATCTGGGTCAGGGAAATCCCCAGTGTAAATTCAGGATGAGCAGATCAAGTATAGCCCTGCCCAGAAAGACTTGGGGGTGCTGGTGGCTGCACATGGGCTGGGAATGGGCATCTGCAGCCCAAAAAACCAGCAACATCTTTGGCTGCACCCAAAGCACTGAGGGCAGCAGGGTGAGGAAGGGGATTCTCCCCCTCTGCTCTGTTGGGATTCCACCTGCAGTGCTGCCTCCAGCTCTGGGGCCTCCAACACAGGAAGGACATGGAAGTGCTGGAGCCAGTCCGGAGGAGACCAGCAAGGTGATCAGAGGGATGGAGCACATCTTCTTGAAAAAAAGGCTGAGAGAACTGAGATTGCTCAGCCTGGAGAAGAAAAGCCTCGTGGACAACCTGATTGTGGCCTTCCAGCATCTGAAGGCAGCCTGCAAGAGAAACGGGGCAAAACTCTCTACAAGAGTGGCAGTACAAGAGGGAATGGGTTCAAACTGTTAGAGAGTGGGTTTAGATTAGATGTTAGGAAGAACTTCTTTACTGTGAGGGTGGTGAGGCATTGAAACAAGTTACTCAGAGAGATTGCGGATGTCCTATCCCTGGAAATGTTCAATGGAGCTTTGAGCAAGCTGGTCTAGCAAAAAGTGACCCTGCCCACAGTTGGAAGTAGATGATATTTAAGAACCCTTCCAACCCAAGCCCTTGTAAAAATCTATCTTTCTATGATTATATTTCAGTGTTTGATCTTTATGACTTCTCCTCATGTCCATATCTCCGCAAGTAAGCTGGTTAGAAACTGAGGTTCTTTAAACTGTGGTATCATAGTATTCCTTTCTAAGCATTATAGCACCACTTTCAGAATTTAAGTTTCAATATGTATTTGTCAGATAAAAAGTTCTGTTTTAAGGAGTCTGCTTACAATGAAAAGAAATGAAAATATTAGTAGAAATTTGTAAAAAGTCATGGTTATACTCGATAGTAGGATCCGATTATGCCTGGTTTGTTGTGTAGGGTGTTTTTGTAAATAATTACTGTATTAAATTCTTATCAAGAATCCTTCACACACCTATAAATTATATAAATTATGCTTTCCTCCTGCTGAAGTACCTCAGAGAACCTGAAATGACATTATTTCTTGTGCATCTAAACTAATGGGTATCAAGATATTTTTGGATTCATCTGTATTCAGGGGGATGCAACACTCTCCTCTGTCTGTCTTCCTTTTATAACTGCTATTATAAACTCCTCCACTTTCTTCCTATTTTGAAGAGTTATTAAAGAAAAAAAGGTTGACAAGATATCTTTTTCTTTCTTTCTCTCTTTTCTTTCTTTTCCTTCTTTTTTTCTTTTCCTTCTTTTTTTTCTTTTCTTTATTCCCTTCCCTTCCCTTCCCTTCCCTTCCCTTCCCTTCCCTTCCCTTCCCTTCCCTTCCCTTCCCTTCCCTTC
>JAWWMS010000001.1:103440358-103452520 GCA_035048045.1 Chlorospingus semifuscus
TCCTTTCCTTTCCTTTCCTTTCCTTTCCTTTCCTTTCCTTTCCTTTCCTTTCCTTTCCTTTCCTTTCTTTCCTTTCCTTCTTTTTTTCCTTCCCTTTCCCCACTTCCTACTTCTCTCTCTCTTCCCCCCTTCACTTATTGATTCATTAATTTTTATCATAGATTAACCAGTCTCTTGAAGGTTTTGATGTAGTCAGGTAGATTTCTTATATGAAAATACAAAACTGTTTCAATCACTTCACACAGAGCTGCAGCAGTTTGCAGAGCCCTGTGTGAGATCTCGCCTCATTACCCAAAATCAAACAGCTAAAAAAGAAAGTCACAGAGGTTTCAGACTCCAGGTTGATGCATAGTGCTGAAAGTGCACTTCAGACTTCATTCTGGTGAATGGTCCCAGGCCAGCAGCTCAACGTGCACATTGACTGGAGAGCTGCACATGTTGCTCTTCTGCAGCCAGCTGAGGTGGGTGGATATTATTTCTGTCTTAGGCAACCAGGGTGAACAGTCAAATTTAATATTGTCCAGAGCATTCTATATTAGGGTTTTGCTACAGTCTTAAAGGTCAGGTTTGTGGGTCACTCTTTCAAGTTGTTTCCTGTCCCATTCCACCCCTGATTCAAGCTCTTCTGCAGCCCAGCATTGCTCCTGGCCACAGGTAAAAGGCCAGAATTTCACATCCTCACAAGCATCTAGCAGTCACAGCCAGGTGAAAGCAAAACCAGGGAGGCTGATGTTTCCCTCATAGCTGAGCACCAGTCCATGACACCTAAGAAAACCTTACCTGAAAATAAACACAAGGTCAAATGTGAAGATCTGAGGCTTCAAAGAGGCAGAAAAGAGATGCAGAGAAAGAAATGTAGTGTCCTTATTTAGTTCTTTAAGCAATACTCCATACCTTGCCCACTGTAAATCATTCCTGCTTCAGTGAATGAGTGGCTGTTCTCCCTTGCATGCACACTTCAGTTCTGAGCTGCTGTTACTTTCCAGGAATATTACAGAGGGTGAGCTTTCTGTAACCTTTACACTAACTAGAAAATGAAAACCTAGAAGCCCCTCAGAAATCAAAAGTATCACCCTTCAAACATTGATAACTGCTTGCTATTTAATTATTTTTATAAGAAAAATCATTATTTATTAAAAGAAAAGGGTAAGAAGAATGATCAGATACTGCAATTGTCATCTGATTTTGATGGGTTTATTTGAATGCATAAATAAAATAGAACTTGCTGAGAATGGCTTGTAAAATTCCTATTGTGTTTTGTTCAGAAGGTCAGAAGTTATTAAAAAGAAGAGAGAGAAACGATAACTTATCAAATACTTTACTGAATACACAGGCCTTTATCACGTTACCTAATAATAAACTGAGAAACAAAAATAGTATAACATACTAACCTGTAAATCATTTAGTCTTGTTGTGGGGAAAAATAAACAAGTGTTATTTTCTCTAGAAAACAGATAGAAATCAACATTTTGGTGCATTGTGAGAATTATTAAATCCCTTTTTTCTTCCATAATGGAATTCACCTATATGCAAGTTTTCAGGAACCGATTGGCTTCAATTATTCTTTTGAACATCTAAGAAAGACAAACCATAGACATAAAAAGCTTCTGATATTTTGCATATTAATAATACCTCAGTGAATCACCAGGAATGGCAATACTGCTCTCTGAATGCTAATGTAGAGGCAGCAGACAAGTAGAAGGGCAAAGAACATAGAAATAAACCAGATTTTCCCACTTGAATTCACCACTTATTTGTGAACACTTCTTGTATTTTTCTTTTTCCACTGTTACCACTTCCTCTCTTATCTTTTTTCATTAAAAAATCTAATTACTTAATCTACAACAGATATATGATAAAGAGCCTAATTTCATAGCGTTTTTCCATCAACAACAGTCACTACAAAAGATGTCATTTTTAGTGAAAAAAACAAAGATCTGCAATGATTGCAGACTGATGCTTATGTCTTAAGGGTTACTGGTTATGCATAATAGCATGGTACAACATCCTTTTTTACTCAGTCTAGCAAAGAATGCATGCTCACAGCAGGAAATCTTAATCATCGTTTATCAGCGTAGCAGGTAGCTCTGTTTTCAAAATGTTACCTTCAAAGGGCATATATCTAAAACTTTTCTCAGAACCTATTCCTATTCTACCATAAAATTAATTAGCCTTTTAGTTTCACTGAATATATTTCAGAATTTAACATGAAAAAAGATGAAAAATTTACTCGATCTCTAATAGAGCAACATTTTTACACACAGATGAAAAAGCCAAGACCTCAAAACCACTCTTTATAAATAGAAATATATTTTTCTTTATGTCTGACTGCAGCTGTCATTTCTGTGATGCTTTGGAGGGGCACATGTAAATTCAGGGTCACAGTGTTCACAATTCATTCCCTCAGATAACTTTGCAAATTACTAAAGCTTATTTAGAAGAATTCTCTGGAAGGGCACTGAGTTTCTCAGAAGAATATATGTGATGAGTTGATGTCAGTGCTATGCTGGGCACTAATTGTGCCATTCTAACACAGGAAGGAGCTATCTCATCCTCTATATAAACGTGAGGATCCCAGCCAACCCCTGCCTTAAATAGAAAACTCATTTAATATACAACTCAGGCTGCAAAGCTGTTTACTGGAAAGGGTTGTGTTGATGAGCAGGCACTAAGAGCTCTGTGGTTTAATGGAGAAGAGTTTCAACGAGGGTGTAAGGTCTCATTTGCCAGCTGTGGAGCACAAGCCTTTTCCAAACACACAGAAGAGTCCTGTAGGCTTGATGGCCAAGTCTTTGCAAGTTCAGATTCCTCACATTCTCCATTCCAGAGGGCATCACAAAATTTAATACCCAGCACTTGCACCACAGAAAATTGTGGAATGCTTTACCCAAGATTGTTACTGAAGTGATTAACATGATTTTTTGAGGTGCTGAGAGTCTCCCTGGAAATTTAATCAGAAGTAGAACTAAATTAATGTGTTCTGGTGCTTTGTGTCCTGAGGCTCACTCATCTCAAGCTGCTCCTGCTGCCCATCTTAGAGCTACTCAGAAATTGATTGGTCTATATGTTAAATTATGCTTCTTTCTTGGACTTAGAGGAAATTTTGTTCATCCTTTCTAAGTATCTGCTTAAAAGGAGTGACATGATCAGAGAAGTGTATATGAGTAAGGTTTCATATCTGTAAGAAGTTAAGAAGAGCCCCACCAAGTTGGATCAGCAGTGCCCTGTATTCTCAATGCTTCTGGCAGCAACAGAGAAGAAGGGTGGGAAAAGCATCCTTTCTTCTGATTGTGTTTGTACTCCATTTCTCATTGCATTCCCCAGCATCTAGAGTAATTTTCAGGGTTTTAAGTAGTAGGTCCCTGCCTAGTCCCTTTACTGTCTAATTATCGCTCTGCCTTTCAATGAGTTTATCTAATCCCTTTTGCAACTAGTGATGTTTGCCTTTGCAGCAGCCTCCAGCACCAAATAACAGAGATTTATTACATGCTGTGAAAAGAAATGCCATGTTTTCCATGTCTGAACCTGAATTTCTGCCAGTTTCAGCAGGTGCTTTCAGTCCAAGTTTTGTGAGAATTGACGAATGAATGGTCCAGGACAAGCTTGCAAATCTTCACTATATTGCTTCTCAGTTTTGTCCTATATAAACTGAACATTCCCATACACGAGAGTCATTTTGTAAGTCACTAGGTCACTTTGCTCCATCCATGTGACATTTTAGTCACCATCTTTTTCACTTTATTAGTTTCAGATTTAGGTACTACCTCACTGCAAGCAATAGTGTTACCACAGCATATTTTTTGGTAAACTAAGACACTTCCTGGGAATCCCCATTTATATTTTGAGATCTATTAACTTTATGTATTTGCAAACTCCTAAGTAGTTTTACTGATTTTGCTACTCAAAGAATTCTTTCAGCTTTCTGTTGGAGAAATGTCAGCTTAGGACAAATCAAATTTGTCTGTGGCAGTATATTACAACTATGCCAGCTATGAAAGTGAACTTACTCCCCAGCCTTTTTCATGCACTGGGAAGGTACAAGCCCCTCTGTGTGGGATTCACTGCAGCTAACTTTAGACATCTATAGTTTAGTCGTCTACATCTGAATTAGTCACTTTGGGTTCTCTTTATAGCTATCAGAGAGAAAAGGCCCTTTAGAGTATGATTCATCTGACCTATTTAGATATCTACTTAAGAATAAGATGAATCATGTCCTATAACTTTTTTCCGCTCCCTTGACTGCAGAGGGAATTAAAATATTGACTTCTGCAAATAGAGTTCCTTGCATATATTCCTCTCTATGTTATTTTGACACCATTTTTCTAACAAAAAGTTAGCCTGGGTATCACAGGATGACTCAATTGTTTTAGCAAATTTTCAGCTGAGCTCCTGCTAAACTGTCATCCTCTGCCACAGCTGCTGTGACAGGTAGGATGCAATCAAGGACTTTCATACCTGTCTTAAATGGTGGGTCCCAGAACTGCACAATACTAAAGGTGAGGCTGCAAAACACTGAACAGAGCAGGATAATCACCTCTTTGGTTAGCTGTTTGATGCATTCCTCTTTCAAATTACACCTAAAGGAAAGGGTAACTCAGGTCCTTGTTAATAGATGCCTTCGGGAGGATTAGAGTGAAATGACACTGAATGATCAGTGTTTATATATATATATATATATATATATATAGGAGGTAGGGTTTATTCTGGAACAATTTGGTTGCAATGGAAAGCAGATATGTAGCCATTTCAGTTATTATTATCTATAGTAATGCAGCAATAGAAAAGTATAAATATAACACTTAAGAAAATATATAAAAATAAAGTATAAATATAACACTTATATTATAAAGTATAAATATAACACTTAAGAAAATATAATAAAAAAGAAAAAAATCAAGGAAATTGTAACAGTTGATACTGGAGGTGAAAGTTATAACCACCTGTGCACCCACAGTGAGATTTGATGCTATTTTTTTGATGTCCATTGGTTGAAGTCATGGTCTTGCTCAGTTATGGGTGGAGGAAGCACACAAAACATAGATTTTAATGTGTTGGTAAGTGTTCAGGCTTAGGTGAGAACACCCAGGTATCTTTATGAACCAGAAACAGAAATAAAAGCTGTTTTATTTTTTTTTTTGGGATGGAAGATCAGATAATACCCAACTTTGATGAGTTTCAGTGAGTTATATAAAGGATCTTCAGAGCTGGTGGTGATACTGTAATCTGCTAGTATTGCTGCCTACAAAGTGTTGTAGTGCAGCATAATTCTTGCATATTCTTTCCAAACACTGTATTTTCTCTTCGCTCTTGTTATTTAATCTTAACCTGTAAAGTACATTTTTTTCTGTTTGTGAACTGCAGGACAGGTCCTGAAAAATCTCTCTATTCAATCCTTCCAACAAATTTTAGACTCTTCACCCTGGCAAGACAATCTAAGCATGGCCCATCCTTAACACACTTCAATATGCTATGCCTTTGCTTGTCAAATTTCATTCTTTGTTAAATGCTACACCTCAATTTCTTGATCATTTTCAGGCTTTAATTTTTTCATTATCTTATCCACAATTATTCTCTTAGGTCCAAATCTTGAAGATCAATCTGAAGACTTTCTGGCTCTATCCCTTTCTTTTTTTTTTTTTTTTTTTTTTAATGCATCCTTCATTTTTTGCATTGGGTGTTGCACTTCACATTTCTGTACAGGAAATTTCATGGCTAGCTTTCTCTGCCTGACACAACTGAATACTGTTTAAAAAACATCAAGGGCTTCAGAGCCAGCTATTATCAGGATGGAAGCTTAACTCTAACTACCTTCTCCTTTACTTTCATTAATTTTCTTGCAGTTACTTTATAAAGGACGGTTTCAGTCTTCTGTTCTTGTCCTCATATTTCAGAATTATTGTGCTGGTGAGACATAATTTCTTTTCAGAATATCTTAGAAGTTTGCTTTATTTCTCATTATATTGTTAAGAAATTAGTCAGAAGTATCACTCCCATACTTCCTGTTTGGCTCCCATTCTTAGGATAACCTTTGGTTTGGCGATGTGACCCATAGACTCCCTGGCTGATTATTGCCCTTTTGTGTCACCTCTAGCAATCAGTTACATTCCCTCTTTCTTTTTTCTTGGGTACTTCATGCCCTTTCTACTTCTTGCTTTTTCAGGTACAAAGCCTGCAGAATTTGGCTCTAAATCTATACTGAGGATTCCTCTCCCATTCTCTCTCATTAAAATTAGTGTTCTGAACGAGCCTCCATTTATTAACTAGTGTCCTAATTTACTTTTTCCTTTGTTCTCTCTTGTTTAAGACTTTCCCCTTTCAGTCATTCCTGCTATATCTCTAAAAGTTGGTTTTCTATTATTTAGGGACTAAATTTTTACTAATTTGTCAATGAACTAAAAGATCATCCAATACTTTTAGATTTCCACTAAATGAGACACCTTTTCGGTTTATATATATAGCACCTAGCACAAAGATTTCCTGCTACATGAAAATATTTCTTAAATGCAAAATTAATAAAAAATATTTTAATATAAATACAGTGTATATAACATTATAAATAAAATTTAAATAACAATAAATTTATATTTTAAACAATTAATATTAAATAGTTACACATTAATATTTCATTATCTGTTATTAACAACAGTAATAATGTGGTTTTGCAACTGTTACAGTATTTTCTGTAATATGTTGTCCCCTATCTATTATTTTGATAATCAGCTCAGAAATTAGCATGAAAGACCAATGATGTGCAGACACGTTTATGAACTATGGAACTAAACTCTTTTCCCCACCTTCAAGGAAGCTTTTCCAGTTATTAAGTAAAACTAATGGATATTAATTTGTTCACAATCCCTATGGAATGCCTGTACAAATTAAGAGCAAACAAAGAAGGAAACTGCTCCTTATCAAAAATATTAAATATTTCTAATGTGGTACTGTACTCATATACAAGAATCTGAGAGCTCTAAAGGGTAAAATATTGTTCCTCAATAAATGATATTATATCTCACTGAACAGTAATTGCTAGGCATATTCCAATCACGGCTTACATTTCTCCTTCATCTTTTATCATGATTCAATGAGAAATGACAATTTTCTCTGTGATTTCTTCAGAAATTTCTGCAGGTTTAGGCTTACGCAGTATTTAGAGTTTTGCATTCTAAAATGGATGAAGTTAAGGTAATGCAATGAAACACAATGGGGTCAGGCAGAAAGTAACATTTTTAGTGAAATAGCATAATAACATTTAACTTGGATGAGACTGAAGGGTCATATCATGCACCCAAAAGGGGCCTCCTTCAATACTTTTACCAGGTTCTGAAAGACAACACACTGTTTTATTTAGCATCCTATCTTTGCCAGTCACCTAGGGCACTCAGTTATAAATAAATAGAATTAATTCTGGTGAGGAACACATGGCACCACCAATTGGAAGATATCAAGAAAATATGAGCTGAACAGCAGCTCTGCTCACTTCACCAGGTTGTCTAACATTTCAGCAGCTTTCAGTGTTTGAAATCTGCTTACAGTCAGGGGAATCTAAGCAAATGTAAGCCAGATCTACCAACGTTGTGCTATCTGCGGTGCTTTTTTCCTGTGGTTTCATTGGAAACTCATTTTAATAAACCTAGATTCAGTTGGGCTGTTTTAATTTGAAGAAAAACGACCCCAATAGAAAACTCACTTGAAAAGATAATGTTACAATATGCTAGGAATTTGGCTTGGAATTTGGTTACCTATGCAGACTCCCTGGTTTTGTGAATGACCCTTCTTCTACCAGGTTGTGACTGTAAAACCTTTCACCAGTTACTTTTACAATTAAGAATCCCTCTGAAACATGGAGAATGATGAAATTATATTTGGGTAAAACACACTTCAGTGCTTGCCCCAGTAAAGTCAGAATACTTTAACAATCTTTGTTTAACAGTTACAAAAATATTTCCACATATGTTCAGTCAAAACAATTGAGAAGGGCATTATGAGGAGATTGCTGTTGTCTTGTTGCACTGTTCCAAGGATGCACTCCGTGAGCAGTGTGCAGTGTTTCCTTAGACAACTGAAAAAGAATCTCAATAAATCATCTCTGTTGCCTTGATACCAGTAACTAGCATTACATTATGTAACTTTGTCAGTCAAAAGGCATTGTCCATATTTAGTGGAAATGAACTTATTCCTTTCATGAGGTGGATTGGGTTCCACTTCACCTGTTGGGCCGTGCAGTATCCTGTGAGATTCTCCCCATGGGTCAATGAGATCTGTGAAAGTTCAGTGAGCTACTTTGAAGTCTCATCACTTTGTCCTGTCCAAATATACTTTAGATATTATTGCAGAGATTTTTAGTTTACTGACATTATCTGTTTAATTTTTTGTGTGTCAGTCATGTATGTCAGTGGTGTTCTCTGATGTTCATGTTGATATGATTTTCATGTTTGGTGGAACACCTAGCTGAAAAGATCCTCTTTTTGGTTTCCAGTTTCTAAAAATGTGAAAGTACTGCCATGGTACCCTTAAACTGTAACTGATGTTCTGGGGCTTTATCTTTGGAATACTTTTTTTCCCCTTTATTTTCACTGTAACCATGCTAAAACACTTAACATCAGAAAAGGAAAGCATGGAATATAGGACAAGAACAACACCTATTATCAAGAAAGAGTTGCGACCAGCTTTCACAACTTAGAACACAGAACCATTAAAGTTGAAAATACCTCCAAGATCACCAAGTTTGACCATTAACCTAACGCTGACAGGTTCACCACTAAACTATGTCTCTAAGCACTGCAGGTTTTTTTTAACATTTCCAAGGATGATGATTCCACCATTTCCCTGGGAAGCCTGTTCCAATACCTGATCATCCTTTCAGAGAAGAAATTTTTGTTAAGATTCAATCTAAACATCTCCTGGCACAACTTGAGCTATTTTGTTTTGCCCTATCCTTTGTTACTCTCACCCTGTCAAAGAAGGATATCAAATTGGTCAAGCAGGACCTGCCTTTCACAAACCCATGCTGGCTGGGCTGGTGCACATGTCCATGTCTGGCACAAGCAGTTGGGAGGGTTCCTTGAATGTGTCAACAACTTTCTTACAAGTGATTGATGAGCCAACAAGAGATATAATACTGGACCTCATGCTCAGCAGCAGGGAAGAGCTGGGTGGAATGTACTGCTCCAAGGGAGTGGTGGCTGCAGTGACTGTGAGATGGTGGAGCTGGAGTTCCTCAGGACAGTGAGGAGGGCCCACAATAAACTCATTGCCCTGGAATTCAGGGAGCAGACTTTGGGCTCTCCAAGGACCTGCTTGGTAGAGTGCCATGGGATAGATGACTGGAAGACAGAGGGCTGGTTGAATTGCAATCATCTCCTCCAAGCTCAGGAGCAATGCATACCAACAAGGAGGAAATCAGGCAAAAGTGGCAGAAAGCCTCCATGGATGGATAAGGAGCTCCTGTGCAAACTCAGAGGAAAAGGAGAAGCTAACAGAAAGTTGGCATGAAATCCTATCAGGGTTTTATCAGGCTTTTCAGAAAACTTGAAGCCACACAGGTAGCGCCAAGTGCACTTACCTATGTTAATTGCATGTCAAAGAGGACTTTGCAAATTTATCTTTCCTAAAGTTTTCTCCACAAACCCACTTTCAGATAAAATTTCCTAGTGACTTTATATCCCTGAAAGAATCCCAACCCTTACATGTAAGTGCATCTGGGAGTAAGGCCTGTTGGGATTTTCATCTCTTAGTTCACTGTGACAAGATACTTCTTTTTGAATTACACATCCTCCAGGCTAATAAATTTTGATTGCTCTGCATTGTTAGCCATCTGCTCCCATCCCTTGGGATTCCAGTTCAAGATGGAAGTTAAAAGACAACAAACTGAACCCCCCAGCAGACATAGGGCAACAGAGTTTGTACAGAAAATTAGCAAGCAAGGGAGTTGGTTAAAAGCGTTTAATTGAGACATGCATAGATGTGCACTGGCTTTTCACAAGGTCTGCTCATTTTTAGAAGTAATATAATAGCTATAATTGAAGTTTTCTTTCTCTTGTTATTGTAATACACTGTTTTTAGATTTTTATGTATTTACCAATGTATTTTCTATTTGTATTATGTATTTTAAACAGTGGAAAAAAAGGCAAGGAATGAACCTTAAAACCCAGAAGAGAGAAACATATGGTAAGCTGAACCATAAAAGGAAACCCTCATATATAATGCCAGCAGTCTCAAAGATCTATATTCCACTGCTTCCAGGAAATAAATTGATCTAAGCAGCAAAATAAAGACATAAATAAACATTGCCTGTGACCAGCCAACTGGATTTAACTTCATTCCCCACCACTCTCTAGGCCCAGCCATGCAGACAGTTTTTTACGCAGCAAACAGTGCACCTGTTCGAGCTGTGAACAGTCAGTTTCTCCAGGAGAATGCTGTAGGAAATTATGGTAAAGGCTTTACTGAAGTCCACATAAACATCATCCACAGCCTTTCCTCATCCACTAAGAAGGTCACCTTGGCATAGAAGGAGATCAGGCTTGTCAAGCAGGATTTGCCTTTTGTAGACCCATCTTGGCTGTGTCTGGTCCCCTTGTTGTCCTGTGTGCACCATACGGTAATTAAAAATTGTTTAT
Organism: Chlorospingus semifuscus; assembly: GCA_035048045.1. NCBI lineage: Eukaryota > Metazoa > Chordata > Aves > Passeriformes > Passerellidae > Chlorospingus > Chlorospingus semifuscus. Next base: position 103,450,978 of record JAWWMS010000001.1, read on the forward strand.
TCTCTAAATGAGAACTAGCCCTTTGGAAAATATAGGATGTTTCATGGTGTACCTGTTATGTATTTCCTCATAAATTAGAGACCTGTAGAAATTTAGTTTGTCAGACACATTTCATGACTCTCAAAGAATACCCAAGGGACACTATCTTTTGTAAAGAGTAGTTATCATAGTTTTAGCATACTCTGTAGTTTAAAGGAAGTAAGATAACTTCAAAGGCATTAAAAGATCATTGTATAGGGTTTATTGCTTTATTATCTAATGTATTTCTTAACCATTTTTTCTCATATTATCCTGCCTAAAATGAAAGATATTAATAAGGGGCCATGTTTCCATTTGAAATGATACTACTTCTGTGTGAGTGTGTGTGTGTGTGTGTGTGTGTGTGTGTGTGTGTGTAACAGCTGATTACAAGCCTAAGACCAGATAGTATACTGCTTGCTAAATAAATAAATAAATGAAAAAAATGAGAGCAGTAGTGAACTATCGTCTTTTTATCATCATGCTCAAGAGCAAGTCTCTGAAATTGTGTTTTGGTGGTGCCTTTTCTCTCATTGTCAAGAAAAGCTATGCCATATAGCAGTGTAGTTGGAGTTAGAAGTTAAATGATATCTGAAATCTTGCAAGACTGCCTTTATGATACTTATTTGATTACTTAGATCAAGGAGAAGTTTATATGGAATAATTAAAATTAAATCCTTATTAAATAAGGCAAATTTTATTTCACAGGTTTCACATTAACAGAAAAATCAGTATTTTTTGGGAGACAATGGTAGCAATTTAAATTGATGTATGAGTTTCAATAAAACCTAGAATTGTATCTGAGGATTGAGTAATAACAAGCCAAAACAAAAATATTTTGATGAATTGATTAAATAGGAAGACCTAATTTCTTTATAATTGGACACTTTGCTGGGCTATCACATGTAACAACAATGCTCACCTCACAAATGCTACTTTTCTTCCATGTTGTGTCTTACCTCCTAAAACAGAACAAAACAAAACAAAATAAACAAACAGAAAAAAAAAGCAAAAAACCCCCAAAACCTAAACCCCAAACCCCCAAAAATCCAAAACCAACAAAAAATCCCAAACCCCCTAAAAGCACACAAACACAAAAAAAACCAAAACTAAAAACAAACACTCCAAGAGTGTCGTGTAATATTTTTCATGTGGTATAGAAGAGTTAGAGAAATCTATAAATAATTGCTGTAAGCTTTCTCTCAGGATATATTCTTCCTTTTTTCAAAATATTTGTACTCTATTTTCTGAGGGTTTTCTCCCATGTCTGTACTCAAAATTTCTGACATCTGTTACCAAACTTGTAAATTATGAATTAGTGAAAAGTAAAATCTTCAGAAAAGAGATGAAAATTTTCAAATTAACAAGTAGGTTGTTACAAATTTATTTTGTTTTAGAATGGAACACAGATTGTTGGCTTCTTCGTGTTCTTTCAATCACTTCTGCTGGAAGAGAAAAGAAAAGAAAAGAAAAGAAAAGAAAAGAAAAGAAAAGAAAAGAAAAGAAAAGAAAAGAAAAGAAAAGA
>JAWWMS010000001.1:103452620-103473793 GCA_035048045.1 Chlorospingus semifuscus
AAAAGAAAAGAAAAGAAAAGAAAAGAAAAGAAAAGAAAAGAAAAGAAAAGAAAAGAAAAGAAAAGAAAAGAAACCAAGAAAATGTGACTGAAAGGCTAATTAAGTAGTTACCAGAGATATTATTTGGCTGATTACATTAGATCTACACTTGCTAATCCAAAATAAAAGTTATGTCCCTATTCAACACTGTACACATTTAATTGCATTATATCACAGCTGATTTTACTCCACTTCTATGTTATATACCCCCCAAAAAAAAGAGAAAGGAGATGATCTTTCCCCAGGAATCACACTAAACTTTGGTCTATGACCCTAATTGAAAGTGTTAATTAACACTCCTGAAATGGTTTTTCTGTGCCTCAGATCCAGAGGACTTTTAGTACACCTTAAGCTTATCGCAATAGATAGGCCACATTTCTCTTGTGGTCAATATAAGGTACAACCAAGAGAAAAGGCAGGATCAAAAATGATAAATATTTTTTAAAAAAGCGAGGAAATGAAAGAGGATGAAATTGAACTTGTCACCTATTCTTTAAATGTGAATTTTCAGATCCCATTGAATGATTCATCCTCACCCCTCCCTCTCAACAAAAACAAACAAACAAACAAACAAACAAAAACCATTTAAGGTATTTGAATATCCTTGTAGAGGATCCTTAGAACACTGGGCATTGCACTAGGTTCCTATCCCAGCAACAATGAATTTGAATGAAATGTTATTTTGTGTACATAATGCAAATGCACTACAAAAAAGTAATGTGAATTTTTGTACATCTGCAGGAAAATCATTCCACAGAAGGTGTAAAAAAGGGTACGTGAGAAATCTTGAGGTTCAGCAGCAAAACTGAGCTAAATTTCAAACTGTAGACTTCTGCTGAGTTAGAAAGAAAGAAAGAGTAAATAATCTTCTTCAACACTGGGAAAACATGGGGAATGGTGTCCCAAACATGGATGGACCTTCTTCATATTCTGCTGCTGCAGAGGAAGGGCTGGTCCCAGAGCAGATGGTTACATTGACCTCATCCTGTGGAGGGATCAGTGCCCTCATGTCCATTTGAAAAGCAGTTCAGGCAATCAGACTCTGCTGGAGTCAGACCTCAAATGACTGTTTCCATTTGGTGTTTCAGATAAAAAAATGAGATATGGGGTCATGGGCATATTCCCTCCTTGCAATGACCTGTGGAACTGAAACAACAGTCGATGGCCTTGCAGAAAGCAGAAATTGCATCTTCTTTCTTTCTTTCTCACTCTTCTCAGGAAGTGCCATAAAAAGAAACAGCACCAGTGACTTCATAAAAGCTCAGAGGAAAGTTTGTTGTTGTCATTTACTTTCTCATGAAAATCTTCACATATATTGTTTGTAGATGACAGCAGAGAAGCTCAGGACAAAATGAATGATACATAGCTGCTATAAAAGTTCTGTCTGCATCAGCAAGAATTCCTCATGACACTTGAAGAAGTGGAATTTTTGCACATTTTTGTGGATACTACCATAAAATAATCTGAATTTAAAGAATTTGCGAATTTTTCATTATATGTTTTACTCCTGTTATTCAAGAGACAGTAGAGAGATGCACTGTAATGAAAAGAACAATATATTTGATACTGTTTTTCTACACTGATATTTTTGTTACATATATTATAGAATATAATATATGGAATAAAATATATTATAAAGAATACATATATTCTTTATCTTTCTAAAATGGCCCCTTTTTTGGAGAAGCAGGTAATGCTTATATTCAATGTTCAAGTCCTGTGTCACATTACATGATTTTCTGGTTATTCTGTTTTGCTTACATATGACTTTGAAACCCAGACTGCTCTTTGCTCCTCTGATGTCTAGTTAGCATATATTATAAATACTTGAAAGATCTACACCATTTGCATTTTAGTTTGATATTTTATATCCACATTTACTTAACTAAAGGTCCTATTAATATTTAAAATCTGAAAGATTTAGACAAGTGGAACAGTTTCATAATACGCACAGATTTATCTTGAATCTTTTCAGTGAAGAACTCAGCCACCATTTTGATATTATTTGCCCATATTCAGAGCTGTTCTGTCATAATTTACTGATCTACTGATATAAGCCAGTCTATTCAGACATGATGCTTTTAAATAACAGTAAATGCAGGTTCAGGAATTGTTTGTATATTGGCCAAATAGGATAAGTAAATTGCATAAAATCTGTGTAATTATTACCATGTCTTTCAAAAACAAGAAATGCAAAGCATCCAGGTTTAGACGAAGACTATTTGCTAAAGGATTCTAGAGAATGTTTATAGGAGCATGCTGAGCAATCACTATCTGGTTGCAAATGTTTTAGCTCAATCACAACTTGCCCAAAATCAACCGACACAAACCCAGACAGAAAATTTGAAGAACTTGGAAAAAAATCTTGAGAAGCATTATTTCATGGAATCATGTAGTGGTTTGTGTTGAGAGGAACCTTAAAAAGTCTCTTTAGTCCTCCTGTCAAAGTCAAGGACAGCTTTCTCTAGATCTTTGAACATGACCAGGATTCAAGGGGCCATCTCATATTCAGTCATCCATCAGCTCTCCCAAGTTATTCTTCCAGGGCTGTTCTCCATCTGTTCATTTCCCAGTGCATCCTCATCCATAACACTCTGGTTTTCTGTTTAATGACTCTTTAGAATATCATATAGATTTCCATCCATGCTGAAAAAAGTAAAAGTGTATGTACAAAAAAGATACTTCATACTTGGAACTAACATGGGAGAAGTTGAGTCATTTTTGACTAAAACTGCAGTTATATTACCTACATCCATAAGTTGTTGGAAGACCACTGCCTTTTAGAAAAATTATTTAGCTTGTTCCAAAAAATAAGCAAAATCCAACAAGAGTTGCTAACTCACTTAAATATAGAGTGTTTCATGCTTTTTCAAGGCACATTTGGAGACCCCAGTGATAGGCCCAGAGTTATAAGCCAATATTTTATATTGGAATTAAAGTTTACTAAGAATGAACTCAACTTCTATATTTCTTGCCTACAGTGATTTTTCAGTTATAAAAGAAGACATCCTGAAATTGCAACTTGTTTGATTTTGCTTTCTTTCTATTTATGTTTTTAAACAGCTCTAGTGCCAAAACAATTATAAGCAGAAAGTTGAAGTTTGACCTTCATTGAGAAGTACCTTTGCTCCTGTGAAAATTGATTTTGCTTTGACAAAGAGTTTCTACAAATTGCAGTTCTGAGGAGTGAGCAGTTCTTTGTGTAAAACTTTAAAATTTTTTGTCTGACATTTGTAGTTAAACAAATTAATGGCAATTATGTCATGAGGTTTTCTGAGATAAAAGAGTGATGCATTTTCATGTAGCCTTCTCTATTTCAGCCTGTGGTTTCATTGACAGTTTTCTTACAATTCTAGAATCAGATATTTTTTTTCTGGTTCTCTATGGCACAAATATAAAATGAAGATACCAGTTGCTCTCATCTTTGATCTAGAGATTTCTAGTCATGCAAGAAATGTAGAATTTTAGATCTGAAATGTACCACACAAAGTTTCATACAGGTTTTGAGTTTCAAAGAGATTTTCAAAGACTGTTGCAAGGCTATTCATAACTACCACTTACGCAGGAGTTCAGTACAAATGTACAAAATAAAAATACCTTATTCTCTAAATTACATAATTTTATAAAAATTATTTTATTTATCTTTTAATTAATTCAATTCCTTATCTGGTCCATGAGTAGCAACAAAAATACCTCTGTGAATAAGGAAAAAATGCCTTCTGGCCTTCTGTTCTTTCATATGTGTGTAATTGTCATAATAACTAGCACGTTAATGAGTGCCAAAGAGAATACAGATCTATCTGGGTCTGAATGATCATATAATTTTCAGTTGTAAATTTGATATTGAACACTGATATAGAGAATGTGTTCACAGAAACAAATGCCATGTATAAATAATAATGAAGAATAGTTTAGCATGAACAGCAGAAAACAAAATTCACCCTGCCTGCCTTTCTCCCTGACTGACACTAAGAAATGAGAGCTACAATATTGAAATAGGCTGTTGGAAAGAATAAGGTGTCTTTTATTTTACTTAAAACAGTGGAAAAAAAAAAGGAAAAAGAGGCAAATACCTGAACATTGTATTTCAATGAGCTTCACTAAATAATTTTAGTGAATGTATAGTAAATAATTTTAGTAAATTTACCTGCTTGTTGAGGCTCTACTTATTCAAAGAATCATAGAACCATTGAAGTTGGAAAAAACTTTTAAGATAATGTGGTACAACTATTAATCCAGCTCTACCATGTTCACTACTAAACCAAATCCCCAAGTTTCACATCCACACATCTTTTGAATGCTTCCAGGAATGGTGAATCTGCCACTTCCCTGGACAGCCTATTTCACAGACCATCCTTTCAGAAAAGAAGTGTTTCCCAAGACCCAATCTAAACCTCCCCTGTCACTTGTTAGCTGGGAGAAGAGACCAACCCCCACCTGGCCACATCCTCCTTTCAGGTAATTGTAGAGAATTATAAGGTCTCTTCTCATCCTCCTTTTCTCTTAGTTAAACAATCCCAGCTCCATCAGCTGCTCCTCTTAGTGCTCCTGCTCTAGACTCTTCTCCAGCTCCATTGTCCTCTTCTGGACATGCTCCAGCCCCTCAATGCCTTTCCTGTAGTGAGAGACCCAAAACTGAACACAGGATTTGAGGTGTGGCCTCACCAGTGCCAAGCACAAGAGATCAAGTTTTGATTTTCAGCTACAAAGATGAGTTTTGATCTGCTGAATAACTATTCCAATTTGCTAGAAACAAGTCAGCTCAAGATCCTAAACCCTACACATGGTAGGTTTGATCATCAGTGGTTTGGATTAGATTGAAACAGATAATCATGCAAGAGAAACTTATAGCAAAAGCTTGATAATTTCAGTGTGTGTAAGTTGTACTTTTACTTTTGATTTTCTACATTTTGATGCTCTTAACTTGCCTACATGTATTTTCCAAAAGCAACTTCCTCAGAATCTGATATGGATGTTTATTTAAACAGCTGATAATCTATTTTGCTCAACAAAAGAACAGACACAGCAGCCTCCAAAAGAAGTTGATTCATCTTTAATGACATGTCAGGAGAAAGCAAAATTCAGTAATAATGCCTGGATATGACTAATACTTGTCTAAGAGATATTATTGCAGGATGTTATTCTAAAATACTCTGAATAGCACCACTGACATTACTACTCAGCACTGAGAGCTCAATCAGCTGATGATGGAATAGTAATTCCTTTGATCTGATTAGCACTTAGAGATGTATCTTCCCACTTATGTTTACAATTAACTCCCTTCTTTTTCATTGATGGGGAGATAAGTCAAACAGCTAGCTGAAGAACATAGTGGAAAATGCTGCTGGAAGAGAGAAAAGGATCATGAACTGGCTGACTTTGGATGTTCAGACTTCAGCAATTAATTGTGTCCTATTGGACACGTTTTTTACAAAAAGCCTTGAATACCTGTGCCCAAATATGCACAGTTTAATATTATACAAACTTCCCAGAGTTATTTACTCCATGCGTAGAGAAAAATTCTTCATGTCTTAATCAATGAACCCACTGAGACAACATGAAAAATTATTAATTGACTTGCTATGTTATATAACAAATTTTTCAAGGTACATAAAACACAGATTTTTCTTTTTAAAAGGTTTAGAGACCAGGATGAATTTAGGACAATCAGTTCTAAACAGTAGTGGAGATATTCCCAAAAGCAAAAATGTTCTCCCATATTCAAGGCATCATGTCCTATTATCTTCAAACTTGGAAATAATGTTTCCTGAGGACAGAAACCATGTGCAATCATTAGAAAATAAAAAATCACATTGCAAGTGAAAAATAAAAAATATTATTTGTTGATTTTCTGCCACAGCCTTTCACAGAATTAAGGCTTCAGGGGCTACGGGTCTTTATAGGAACTTCTTTTAGACAAGGAAGGCCATTTTTGAAAGTTTAAATTAGAGAATAAAATAACTAAAAGAAGAAAAATAAAATAATTTTTAAAAGGCTACACCTACTCCCCTCCAGAAAAAAAAAAAAAACCAAACAAACAACAAAACACCAGATTAGATATTTAATATTTTATAAGACTTATACAGAGTTCTTCTCTTAGTTTGTCAAGGCATTTATCTGTCTAAAAATCAATTTGCAAACACTAAAACTGCTCCAATGGAATTTCCTGTGGCTTATCTTTCTGATTTGTTGGAATCCAGCAAACTTTCAATTGGAATGCTCCCTTTGAGGCATCTCCCTGTGCAATACTAGAGCTGCTTGCTCAAGCAACCCTGGCAGATTTCTCTTAGAGCAATGCAAATTCCCGTTGCAAATTCCTTCTTCAATTGGTGCAAAGGGAAAGGACACTGGTGATGTCCTGTGGTTTCCTTGCAGTCCTTGTGGAAGGCTGGGTCATATCACACAAGATTTACTTACATCAAACAATAACTTCATAGTGTCAAGAATACAAAAGTCCATTGAATGGTGCAGACTTGGTCAACACATAATTCTGTGGAGGGATGCCACAGCAAATCATTGTGATAAGGCTAGGAAACCTAATATTTTGCGATTTACAATAAATTATTGCTGTTGTTCACTAAATCTTGGGAGTGTTTCCAAAAAAAATATATTTTCACAATTCTAGCATTTAAATATCACAGTCCTGAAAACTCTGAATTATTTTAGACATGTAGACTTACCTGAGAATAGCAGATGCACCCTGAGAAGCTTTTTAACAGCAGCACAGACTTTGTGACTGTTTCAAAACTAACTTCAGAAAATCCATGAGTCTCACTGTACTGATAATTTGTGTCCCATCTTTGCTTTTTCAACCTTCTCATTCTTTGAGATCTGTGTATCCCAGTCAAATATAGTGAAATATCTAGTCATATATATATGTACTTTCCTTTTTGAGATTAATTTGGTTTCTACAGGATGAATGACTAAAAGAATGACTAATCTGTCCTTTTTCTCTATTATAATGCAATATTTTTCTCTCTTAATATGAATTTCTTTGTGATTATTCCATATTTTTGTCAAGGTAATGGACAGCTACAATTTGTCCAAGACACATAGATTTTTTTTTAACAAATCCTTTTTAATACTTCTAGTCTTTAAAGTTACACCAGCATTTTCTCCCTATTTCTCTCTCTCTCTCTATTTTATTAAAGCATCCGCATTTTTAATAAGCTTTCTGCAGACTTAACTACCTCTTCCCCCAGGAAATAATTCCTGTTCTTATGCCCCAATGATTTATTTTAGTGTTTCCATGGAATAATCTTGTAGACATTTATTCATGGCCAGTGAAGTCAGTAATGTGTTTTTAACTGCTCCATCCACCCCCATATCAGTGCAGAATATTATTAACACCTGTATTTCTACTTATGTACATATTTCTTCCACATCAGTTCCACTCCATTGCTCCCTTAGGAGCAGACTAATAAAGGTAGTGTAGTGTTTACAAATTCTAAGAAGCTTTTCTCATATGAGCTTCCTAGTGATAAACTAAATAATAAATGAGCATGACCTTTATGAATTTGACTTGGCTGCATTTCCTGAAGAACTCCTATGCTCTTTATTGTGTCCTGATTCCTCATGTCACTCCAATCTGAGCTGCAGCAGATAAAGCAAAGTCATATGAACTACAAGAGCAGCACCAGATATTGCCTTTCTTACAAATGCCAGACCAGTGAAGGTCAGTGAGGTTAAAGCCTCCAACTACAGATTTGAGTGAGGCCTTTTAAATAAGCTTGAGTCTGTGATGAACAGCTTGTGGAATTATTTTTTTTTTCCTTTGGAAGAAATTTTGATGCAAATCAGAAGGGAAACTTGAAATTTTTGTATTGCAATTTTTCACTCTAGAGAATTCATAAAAATCAGACTACAAACCATTGGCTCAGTTGAGATCTTTGCTACAAGTCCAGCTCACAGTCCCTTATTCCCCACAAAGTTTTGTACATGTGTGGTGAATTAATAAATGTAATCCCACCATGCATACAATTCTATATCTATCTTACTAAAAACTATAAACTGTTTTTAACCAACATCTATGTATAAAGATAGTTTCTACTTATATAATTTCTGTCTACCATATGTTTCATCTTGGCAGTCTTGTTATTTAATTTTAGAGTGTATAGTTTCATAGTTACTGACAAGAAATTATACATATACATCTTTTTGACAATTTGTTTTCCAAACACACATATATATATATAGTAGAAAACCAACAAAATTATTAATAATTTGGCTTACCTTTATGATATTTCTGACAGATAAGAACTTGGGTAGCTGTAACCCAGATACTGTATATATAATACTATCTTATTGGTAGAAGTTAGCATTTTGTGAAGACTGGTGCACCTCTCAGGGAAGTGACTGACAGACTGTAAACTGGTTTTGTTTATTATTTAATATACTATACCCTAGTATATTTGTCATGTGACAAAATGTGCTATGCCTTTAACTTCCATCAATAATGAGTCATACACCAAAAATGCCTTTGCTCCTATCTACATTTCATTAAGCTAAAATCCATTTATCTACAACCACCTGAGGATTATTAAAACCCCACAGATTTAGTCTATAGTCCTTAAAATAAAAGGAGTCCTAAATAACTTTTTCTTAGCTTTTTTAGTAGCTGATGCAGTGCTGTGTTTTGAACTCAATACAAGAATAATGTCAATAACCCATTGATACTTTAGTTGTAGCTGAGCAATGCTCACCCTGAACCAAGGACTTCTCAGTTCCCATGCTCTGCCCATGCAGGTGCACAGGAAGGCAGGACAGAGCACAGCCAGGACAGGGGGCCTGGGCTGGCCAAAGGGACATTGCACACCTCAGAACATCAGGGTCACCAAACTCACTGGCAGGATTGTCTGGGGTGGTCAGAGATGGGCTGGGGATTGCTCAGCAAGTGGTGAGCAGCTGCTTCTCTTTGTGTTTACTCGCCATCACCACCTTTTCATTGCAATTGGCATTATTACTATTGTTATTTTGTTGTTTCAGCGGTTTATTGGTTTTGTTTTTGTTTTTCTCATCATTACTGTTAGAAATATTATCATTATACTTCATAATATGATTACATTTTATTTTAAAAAGATTATTAACCACGCTTATGTCAAGCCATGAGTTTGACTTTTTCTTCTGCAATTCTCCTCCCCACCTGTAATTAATTGCTGGCTCAAATTGAGCCATGAAAAACTTGATTAAGCTAAGAAATTATATTGATGGTTGAAGAAAAATGAGGAAAATGCAAGTGAAATATTCACTTTAAGACTTTTTTTCCTCTTTTGCATGGTTTGATAGAGAACTGCAAAAGAATAGCAATAAATGAGGAAATAAATAAATGATTCTCTGTGTTTTCTTACTTTCCTCCATGTACTCTCTGATGATGCAGTTTTATGCCCTCTTGTCACAAATAGTAGTTCTTAAACCACCTAGGTTTCTAAGTTCAGGAATGATGTCTATACAATCAAGCTTGACTCAGAAAATAAAGTCCAGATGACATAACCATTATATATTAAAAATTTCACTAAGTAATATTTTAAAGAAAAAGTCATTTAGAAGTCAGCATTAAGAGAAATTATCTCAACTGACAGCTTCCATGAAAGTTTTCAAAATTTGATCAATTGCTAGACTGAAAAAAAATCACTGCAAATTGTTTTCTCTTTGATATATATATTGTGATTTGAGGAAAATAAAGCATTTTTCTAAATTTCAAATTTGAATTAATAAATATTTACAACTAATTAACTCATTTGAATTAGTATTAAAATGTGTTATTAAAAGTAATTTCTTACTACAAGAAGTTCTGAAATGGGCACAGGGTAGAAAAGAAATGCTGTTACCTATCAGTGACTGGTTTGAGGCTTGTAATAGCATAGACACCTTTAGGTTCCTCTTTGTTCATATAAATCAAGGTAAAAGTACTGATGACAGTGGTTATATATGGACTTGTAGATGCTGAATATCCATGCTTTTTTGCAATCAGAAAAGGCAATACATTAAAAAAAAATTTCTGAACAGTGCAAGTCATAGAACATCATGCAATAATTTGTGGTAGTTACCTCAACAATTTACTTGTGGTCCCTTGTTTAAGATGTCATCACATTCAGTCCCATTCTATTTTGTTCCATCCTTTCTGTCCCTTTCTGTTCTGTTCTGGGTGTTTCAGACTGAAAATGCATAAAATACCACATACCTGGAATACTGTTCACTCCTGATCTGGATCAGAATTATTTTTTCTGGTGACTATTTATTTCTCAGTGTAAACTTCACCAATGAGTTTTCAGTCCCTTTCCCGCTGTTTCTACACAAATTGTAGAAACTAAAAACATCTTTTACAATCCAGGAGGTTGTCTCAGTTTAAAGCTAGTATTTTTATTGAAAATCAAATCTTGAAAAAAGCTTATCACCAAAACAAATATTCTTGCTTGTTCTTTTTGTGTGGCAAAACCCTCTGTAATGCAGTTAAAACAGCAAAAGAATGCTTTTGTCCGAACTCAGTGTCAGTCTCTTAAAACAGTTAATGTACATACATCATATTAATTCCTTTTACCAACATGCACATCATAGCACATTCTACTACCCCAAATGCAGCAAAAAGTCTCTCTTGTAACAAGTTTAACAAGCACTTGAATAAAGTAGAAAACTTTTCCTTCTAATGCATGTTGGCAGAGAGGCAATGCTCTGACAATAAGGAGTTCTTTTTTATGCCAGAAATGTTCAGGAAGAAAATGTGACATTTAGCTACAGAGCAATAACCATGAAAATAAAAACTGCATCCACAATTGCATCACTACTAGAAACTGATTTTCAAAATTATTATAATGTAAAAATAAAGCTAAAACAATAACCAGCAATTTTATGCACTATGTCAGCATTCATCAAATATTTCACAACAATGAATTATTTAAAGTTTAATATTTAAAGTTTCTACAGACTTTTTTGGAGAATAATAGAAAATTATTCAATAACAGAAAGTTGTTAAATGTAATAATGAAAGAGATTGCAAATCCCAAGAAAAGTTGAAGAATAATTATAGCTCTAATAAATATTAATTGTAGTGTTTTTCCTTTAATTGATTAACAACTGGATATCAACTTACAATTCTAGGACACTGAAAAAATATTTTAGGCCTTTAAAAACAGAAATAATTTTTGATAGAATTACATCATTTCGAGATGCTTACTATGGAAAATAAGTGCCTAAATAACTGCTAACTTTGGATGTCTCCATTTTTCCTCATTTCTTTTCTTAAATCCATCTCAAACCACCAAAAATTAGAAATCTGAGTTCCACCATCATAATGTCTCAACTCCTTCCTTCTGCTGTGTTACTGAGAAATCCACATTAAGCAGGGACCACTCAGGTTTCAGCAGCACATGGGAAAGCTTTGAGTGTTTTCTCAGAAAGTTCACACCTAATTTCTGCTTTTCTTTCCACTCAGCTTACAAATTAATTCCAATTACAGCTCTGGAGAGGAGATTGCAACACATGACTGATCAATTCAAAAGGTACTGGCAGGCCAACAGAGACATGTAAGTGATGCTTCTTTTTACAAAAGTGACCCACATGCAAGTGCATAATAAAACAACAGAAAGATTGTAAATGGTCCAAAGAATAGCAGAAACATTTTTCAGAATGGCATTTTATCTTTACCATGTTTATCTCCAAGACAGCTCAGTAGTCTGTCATGTTGTGTTGATGACCCTTGGGCAAATGCCCCATTGTATTTAACAGATTGGTTCCCCAAAAAATAACCTGAGGTCAGAGGTCTGTTTTCATATCCTACAAATCTGCTCTTGAATTTGTGTTTAATTGTAATTTTCATGGCTGAAACCACAGGACAAATAACAGAGATTAAATTGAAGGAAGTAGTTTAATAAAAACAGCATTATCTCAACAGTATTTATACAAACTGTGAGTGCCTATGAATAATTAACATGCTTTTGAAATCAAGTCTAACCAAAACCAAAACAAATCAGCATGAACTAGATTACAGTTCAAGAACATTTGGGGTGTAATCTTTTGGGACTCTGGTCTGTTCCAGAGCACTTTAAACTCTGTTACCTTCATTCTTTCCTGCTGAGGATGAATCTGACCTCTGACACCAACAGCTGCTCAAAACATTTTGAGCTCATTATTTGCCAGTTTAATCAGTAACATCAATGCACCACTGGACCCTGTGCAGCCCCACATGCCATGATCCTTTCTTTGTCCCAGCCCAAGCCTCTCTAAATGATGCCTTCATCTTCTTCGTGTAATTTTACCACAGGGTTCAATGGGTACAGAGGTGCTCACCCTGGCCTTCACAGCACAGACAAATGCTGCCTCAAGGATTAAGGCATTTTTCACAGCAGACTGTTAAGCATTGTCATTCTTTAACCTTCAATCTCTTTTCATGCTTACTCTTCAACTTTTTAGAGCAGTAGGTCATAAAAAAGCTTGAAGCTGAAATGCTGCCTTAAGCTGTTTAATTGTGATTTTAATGGGTCATTGTGTTTTTAAATTTGCCAAGTACATAGACTAAAAAAGAAGAAAAAAATTCTAGAAATCTCTTATAAAAAAAGTTTACTTTTTCGTACGAGGCTATGGTTGGAAAATCTAGCTAGAGAATGGTGTGAAGGAAGTGGCTGGGGGAGTGAAAGACAAAAATGCTTCAATTGGCAAAAAGGGTGCCTTTACTCTGGAGAGCACGCGTGGCTCACATGGGGAACTTTTCTAGGGGAAGAAGAGTGGTTGTTGTCCTAAGCAGAGGATTTCTACATAGTGCTATCAAGAAGCCAGATTGCTCATATTATGCTAAGTTGTTACTATGCATCTTGAATAAATTATTCTCTAAAGCAAGGAAAGGTATCCCTTGATGCTATTACACAACTCAGAGCTTTTTTCCTTCTATTTCAAAGAAAGCCCTATGAGTCACTCACATGAAACCACATTTTTCCAGCTTATTAAGGCTTCATATAAAGAAAATACTGCAGAACAACTAGCTGAAAATAGTTAATCTGAAATGAGTTACAGGATAAAAGATACATTTATTTGCCTTTAAGTAATGAGTTCTTCAAGTCTTTACACATTCATCTCAACAAAAAATATAGTTTTCAATTCCACATTTCTCATAAAAAGTCCATCTAACCAAAACATTTAAATTTCTTCTTTAGCTCTTAATATTTTAATATATTTATTTAAAAACATTTATTTAAATGTATTTCTGTGTATATAAATTGTTTTAATATTGTTCTCCATTCCCATTAATACTTGTGTAATGACAATACAGCAAGGAAATTATAAGAAAGAAAAAGAGAGGGGTTTGGGTTCTTTTCAGATCAATTTATCACCCAGTCCAAGAAGCAGGAGTTTGGCATGTAGCCTCAATTTCTGTAGAGCCTCTTGGATTTACACATTTTTCTGTGAATACAGAAAATATTTCATTATTCTAGTTAAAACAATCTTTTTCCCAGAAAGAATGTTTTCTGTTGAAAATAAACAAAATAATTAACTGGTTTTAATTATTATAAGGTGAATTTTAGATGTTTTTACCCACAAAAAGGTATTAATATTCATCATAGTTTTTTTTTCTCTTACTATAATATAATTTGACATGGATTGCAGCAAAAAGCCTCATGTTATACTGTATGGTGTTATTCCAGATTGAGGATGGGTACAACTCCAAAGGAGAGTCAAAATTATATACTGGAATCAAAATTTGCCTTTTTGGCATTCACAGCTGGATGGATCTTGAAAAGCTTTCACAGCTGACTGAATTCAAGGGCACCATAACATATGCAAACACACAAACTTTTTTTTTGAGAGAGTTGTTTAGTAACTAATTCTGTAGGTCAGATCAATCTCCCTGTGCTGGACACACACTGTGTGATCCTGTTTGGACGCTGCGTTATGACCCTGGTGCTCTTTTGCCTTTATTGAATGAAATAAGCTGCAGTTTTCAGGAGCTGTCACCTTCTCTCTCTCTCCCTCCCTCTTTCCCTCCCTCTCTTTCCATCTTTTCCTTTTGGTCTTATCCAAACAAGCATAACAAGAATGTTGGTCCCTCCAAACACTCTCTATGTTTTGTTGAACTTCTCTGGTAAATATTAAACCCTTTTGTCTTTCTCTGTGGGGATTCCCTTGCCTCCAAATTTCTTTATTCAGTATAAAGGGGTCAAATTATTTTGCAGAAAATTTTTGCCAATGTTCTCCCCCAGTTTACATATCAAAGGTAAAATACAATTTCCTTTCTTCTATGTAAGTTGTTTGAAGAATCTATTTCAAGGTAAAAATCCAAGTAAGTGAGGCATTTTCTCCAAAACAAAGAAGTAAGAAAATTTCAACAATATCTTTATAACCATTCTTCTAGTCCTAGATTCTGCACATATATTGGTGTCCCAAAATTTTAGCTAAAGAAACACAAAAATATAAGCAACTCTTCTTACAAAATAGATCAAGTCTACATACCAGAAGGACAACACAAAATATCTTGACACGCTTTCCTTTTTATACACATCTACTCAGGAGAGACAGAGAAAAAAAATTCCACTTCTTTTAAACAGAATTTACAAAGTAATGCGTGGAGATCCCTGGAAGTTTCCAAGGCTAGATTGGATGGGATTTTGAGCAAACTGACTGAGTGGAAGATGTCTCTGCCCATGGCAGAGGGGCTCGAATTAGATGATCTTTAAGATCCCATCAAACCCAAATCATCCCATGATTCCATGATCAGTGGTTAAGTAACTTAAAGGAACTGGCTTGTGCAAAACTATGTATAAGAGGTGTCCTCATAAATTTAAATTCTAGAATACACACAGATGTTTCACAAATAAGAAAGAGCAATAGAAATGCTTTGGTGTATTTGGATAACAGCAGTTGATTCTGTAAGAACTAAAATGAAAGTTAAATTTTGTATGATAAACAGCATATTAGAAAGTAAAAATACAGAAGACAACATCAAACAGTGAAGCCTGATGGATATGTATAGAATTAGCATGGTACTTGTCAGGATGTCAGAATCTGTCTTCTAGAGTCTCTTCCACTTTGGTCGGGTTTAACAAAGAATTAAATAGATCTTAGTTTTATGACCTCCTGACCACAATTTTGTTATGAATCTTTTAATGATATTTCTGGGGTTTTGTTTGGTTGATCAGTTTGTTGGATTCTTTTGCCATCGTACAAGATTGCTTCTGTCTTTCAGTTTCTTCTTCCAAACTTCCTACTTTCCACAACAAAGTCACAGCCTGCCACTTCTGATCAGATTTGTTTTCAATACACTTCCTTTTGTTCTCCAGCACTCAGGCTTGTCCTTCTAAATGTTCACCAGTTTGATCCTGTGTCTTTTTCTTGTCTGATTCTTTGCCTGGAATGTTCAATTCCATTTAAACTATTACCTTCCTGGCCAGTCCAATTGTTCATTATAGGTCAAAACTATAAACTGGTGGATGGAAAGTTGTACTGGTGCTTTTATGCCAGCAACCATGAGTCCATTAAGAAGACCTTAACCATTAAAAAATTAGGCTAAGTGAGAAAGTGCAAGTCTCTGAAGTGGATATGATGATTTTAGCATTTGACTTAGAAAACTGAACAGAAAATATAATAGAAATATTTCCTCAATTTTGTATTTTAAAAAAATCATTATCTCTATGTAATGGGAGATCCAGCCTCCAAATGGGACTAATAGTTCTTTCATCAATGTTTCTGTGACACCTGCAAGAAATTAGCCAAGCAATAATGGCTTGGTACAGAAACTGCAAGAAAGTGTCTGATAGCTATATATCAACAAAACATAAAAGGTGTATAAATAACTCACTGTTTTCTGTCATTACAGTGAATGGTAGAAAAGCATAAACTTATTTTTTAATTAATATTTTTTTTGCTTTTCGTGTTTTTGTTGATATGTAGAATCCAGTTCCAAGATTTCAGTGCAATTTTGTTTTAGTAAATTTTATGAAAACTGTTAGCAATTTTTTTTGCCTAAACGATTACATTCTAAAAGCCATTGGGAAAATGTCTGTTCATATTCATTCAAAATTGTGACATTGTTTAATTTTCTGCTACAAAGAACAGAAAAAAAGGCTTCTGTTTGCTCCAGTAATAATCAAAAAATAAATTCAATAGCGAACTTGTCTACTGATGCTGTAAGCATGCTACAGACTCCCCATCCACAAGAAAGAAAGGCAATAAAAATGCCTTTCACTAGGTCACCACCTTTAACACAAAACAGATAAACACATTCAGTTTCTGTCTATCACAGAGCATTTTCTGATGGATCTTTAAAACACTGGCATGTAACACCTTCGTGTACTTAAAACTGTTAGACATTTGGCAGCGTGCTATTAGCCCTGTACATACCAAAATAAACCCTGTTCTTTCCTTCCTGCTTTCATGCTCACATATTTCAAATAACCAAAGCATATGTAATAATGTTGCAAAGGGTTAGAGTTTAACATAGGATATTATTGTTAGCATTCTTCCTTGTACGTATTCCTCTCCTCATTTTGCATCCTAAACACAGCAAGAGACGGGTGTGCATTCTGAAAGAACAAAAAAATTACAAACTTAAAACCAAGTAATGTTTTATATTGCTCTTTGGTGACATTTTTCTGCATAAGGACCTAAAACTTCACAATGAAAATGTGCATATGCATTTATTTTTTGGTTTTCCTCTCCATATTTTAGTCTGTATGAGCACTGCTCAGAAATAACTAAAACATCCCTGGATTCCCAACACTGTTTTTGTCACAAACCCAAACCATAGCCCCATACAAAGTACTAGAAAGAAAATCAACTCTATAATAGTCAACATCAAACAATAGGGTTTATTTAAATTGTAATGACTGTTCAGTTGTTGCTTTGCTGTGACTCAGACCACAGGGAGTGCAAACAAGTCACTGAAGCACCTCTGCAGACCGATGGAGTATGGGACATTTTAATGCTGGGGACAGTATACATGCATGGTGTCTTTCTGTACTATCTGAGATCATCTCTATAAAACCTCTGTTCAAATAAGAGAATCTGCTGCCAGGCTGTTTATTTTCCCACCTTGGAAATTAGGCCTGAGATTTATTTATATTTTTCAGACATTGAAAGAAAATGCTCAAGAAACTAATTGAGAATATTTGCTACCCCTTGCAACATATTAAGGTATTGTTTGATTATGCACAAATAATTATTTATCAAGGTAACTGCTAGTAAATCGGCCTTCTTAGTATGAGTGTTGGCAGCAAAACACTACTTCAACATTTACATTTAATTTTCATTTTTATTTCTATTGCCTCTAATTATGGTGAGCTGGTAACAAAAGAGAAAAAAAATTATTAGTTGTAAAATCAATGCTGTAGAAAATGGATTTTAAAGGACAATCTAAATGCAGTTTTAGATGCAGTTAACATTTGAATGCTGAATTTTCATTGCTAAGTGTGATAAAAGTGTGTCAGCTCATACTATTCTATACATAATTAGACAACAGTTTATTGAGAAATTGTACAGAGTCTTGTCTTCAATATTTTTAAGCTATTGCCCTTTAAGTGTAATCTGTCACTTGGTGAGTCTTTTAGTTGTGTAGAATATTCTGATAATCTTGCTATTCTATTCCATATACCTTTGTCATAAATGTCCATGTGTGCCTGTGCTTATGACAGACCAGAACACATTCATTTTTACATACCTGATAATCCCAGATTCCTAATGGTGTGGAACTGCTTTGCATATCTCCTTGTAGTTTGTAGCTTCTATATTCTCCACATGTAGTCAGTTGGTTCCTTACTCATCTGCTACATATTTCACCTAAAATGTTATGAAGAAATTGCTGGAGGGAGCACAGACATTCTCAACATTCAGATATGTTTGCAACAAAATTATTGCAAACAATGATCAAGCCTAATATTGGCTCCTATCAATATCAAGCAAGAAATCACTATAAGAGGGAATTATGTGTGTGTTTATTAGGGAGCAAAATTCTAAGATTTTAGGAAATCTATTGAAAAATAAGGTAGAAATTTTATAATTGTAAGATCACATGTACATTAGGTATGGAAAATCACAGACTTCATGTTTAGGAGAAGGACATTCCCAGGTAGCACTGCTACCTCTTGATTCAATTCCCCATTGGTTTGCTGAAGTTTTTTATCCTTAGTTAATGAGGTGATGTCTGTACAGCATCTTAAACAACTTTCCAGGAGTGACTAAGAGTGAGTTGGGAATAGGAATGTATGGTAAAACTGGACTTGGACACATTTTTGTTGGGTCTTTTCTTTGTTGGTTTTGTGTTTGTTTCGTTGTTTTGAGATTTTATTTTTGCTTACTAATAAAAAGAGCAAAGTCATCATTAATATCACACATAAATGTTGATAACTGATCTGAGACAGGTTACATTAATACATTAGCAATAAAAATACCCACATTTAGGACATTTTCTGAAGTGAGATAGATGACCAAAATAGAAAATAAGTTGGCATACTTTGCAGATAATGTTAATCAATAGGAAATTAACCAGAGCAGGACCATGATCATACAAAGTCAAATTCAGTAACATAATAATAAATAATAATAATAATAATAATAATAATAATAATAATAATAATAATAATAATAATAATAATAAATAATAATCTCTTCTTGCGATAAAGCACATCCTTTAAAATTGAATTCTAAATTTTTATAAACATGGGAGGTGAGAAATTGTCAAAAACAGTAAAGGAGTTTGATGGTATGGTGGGCTGATGTTGGCTGGATATCAGGTGTCCACCAAGATGTTCTATCATTCATCAGATAAATGGCGGGGAGAAAATAAGAAAAGAACGCAGCTCTCATAGGTGAAGATAAAGGCAGTTTTAAAAACAAAAAGAAAAGGTCATGCATGGAAGGAAAGGAAAATTCTGTACCTCCCATCAGCAGGTGATGCCCAGTCACATTCTGAGGAGCAGGACTTGAGCTGTGTAGAGGTTGCTACAGAAGGCAAATTTCATTACGGCAAATTTGCACCCCTCTCCTCCTCTTTTCTCAGCATTTGTATCTGAGCAGACATCACATGGTATGGAACACCTCTTTGGTCAGATTGGGCCAGTTTCCCTGGCTGTGTCCTCTCCTAGGAAAGGATCTTTCCCACCCTCAGGTTACTGATGAGGGGGAATTTTGGGGCGCCATTCTTGGTGCTGTGTGAGCCCTGCCCAGCAGTAGCCCGAGCTCTGCTGGGTTATCAACACCTTTCCAGCCACCACAGCAAAGCACAGACTCACAGGGCTGCTGTGGGGAAAATCAAGTCCATCCCAGACAGACTCAGTACAGATACACCCCAATTTTAACAATTATTTTTGTATACATAATGAAGGCATTTTCTGTTCAGAGAATGAAGACTCGGAGGAGTAAAGCAAAATTCTGAGATGTGATCCCCTCCCAGTTTACAGCTCTGAAACATCTTAGCATAACCGTGCCTCATAACAATGTTTTCAGAATGAAGTAGAGAATTGTTAGAGAAGCAGTTGAGAGAAATTTGCTCTGAATGCTTCTTCCTAAACAGGTGTTCCTTCTCCACCCTGTAGAGACAGAAAGAAAACAAAGAAAAAACTTTAAATGAAATCCAAACACGATAATGATTACTTATTAGCTGCTGTTTACTCATCCTGCAGATAGATGCTTCTATATCCAAAGTCATTCAGTCCTCATGAGATAATAACAATTAACATTCTTACAGCAGATTAAAAATTTAATTAATTTTTTTTTAAAAAGCTGAAATGGTCAAATGGAAAAAGCAAGCTGAACACAAGTACTGAGGACTACTTTCTATGATTCTAACTTGGACCTACTGTTTGCCAGTCTTTGTTGCTGTGAGATTTGTGGAAAAAAAAGCATGATTGTTTACTTTCTAAATTCACTGTAATTCAATAATTGCCTGGATTAAATGTCTTTTTCTATCACTACTTTATTTCAAATTGAATATCAAAATATGCATAATTTTTATGTAAGAAAAACAGTGAAAGCACTTAAAGTTTTCATCTCTGTAAGTTAAAATACTTTCAAAAATATTAATCTTATTCTATCTTTACAAAATAAACAAATATGTGATATCTAATGTATGTCTTTTTTTTTTTTTTACTATATACAAATTAACCAGAAAGAGAGTGCAGTTTATTAGGTGTGTTATTTGCTTTTTCTTCTTTTTCTCATAATTATTTCCTTTATAATGCTGAGAATAATTTGTGATAATGACATGAATCTCTTGTTTGAGTTGTTTTCCTTTCATCTAACCATTTATGCATTTCTGTTTTATGAGTGGATAATGAGAAATAACAAGTAAAGATTTGAAAAGATGTGCAAATACATGAAACACTACTGTCAGCCTGCTCAGATGCAAGAGGAGTATTTTCAAAAATGTAGCTGAAAATATTCAATTTATAATTTTGTATCTGCACAAAAAAATTGCACATTTTCTTAAGAAAAAATATTTTTAAAAAGAAATGTTGGAGATAAGCACAAAATTGATATAGAGAGGAATCTGCATACTCAGCTGCTGAAGAATTCTGTAACTGAAGGGTGTTGAGGATTTGAGTGATCAGGTGTGAAGTATGCATGTTTAATTTTGAGGGAAATGTTTATGCTTCTGGGGTTTTTTCCTAGTTTTCCTTACTCCACTGTGTTAAGCAAGACCTTATTTACAGTTTGTCCATCAGGTATGTTGAATAATTTTCAAATAAGGAAAAAATTAAATAAAAATACTACATTTCTTTTTCAAAGTGTCCCATCATTGCCATCTTTGAGATTTGCAGATGCTCCTCAGGTTGTAGAATTTGCATGAAAAGCTCTGTGGGAAAAATCAGAATAGCACAAAAAATATTATGTATGTGTTTTTAGTGGTGATAAATATAATTTTTTTGTGGTAGCTGCTTTGGTGCTGTGTTTTGTGAAATTAAGAGGAACATCAATAAGACTTTTACATTAGACTTCCAGAGAGCAGATTTTGGCCTATCCAGGAGACTTATTCAGAGAGTTCCTTGGGAAGCAGCCCTTGAAACAAAGGAGTCCAGGAAAGGTGGTTGTTCTTCAAAACAGAGATTCTGAAGGCACAGGAACAGACTGTCCCTGAGTGCTAAAAGATAAGTCAACAAAGCAAACATCCAGCCTGGATGGGCAACAAGGTTCTGAAGGAACTTAGGAGTAAAAAGAGG
>JAWWMS010000001.1:103486117-103497416 GCA_035048045.1 Chlorospingus semifuscus
TTTATTTATTAGACAATTATTTTTTGCCTGAAATTATTATAAGAAGCTAATACCACACTAAACAGTATCAATATTTATTTAATAGCTGTTTTTAGGAAACCTATCTTACTATCATATATTAGCTTTTCTGCTGCAAGTTGTTGCTTTTCAATGAGAAAAAAAAAAACGGTTTTTATTAAATTGGGACAGTGGTGGAAAAAATTGAATGTCAAAGAGAAGCAGTAATTTGGAGGATTAAATGATCAAATCAGCCCAAATGTATTAGTGTTTTAATTTTTCTGACTATAGTTTTTCAATGGAATATTTACCAAATTTCAAATTGTCACATATAAGCTTGTTAAGTTAGTATTGCAGAAGTTGTGGAGGTTTTGTGAGGCAAAAACTGATTTTAGAAAATTTCAAATTCTGTGTTTATCACAGTCAAAATAGTGGAAGACCATTGAAAAATCCGATCAGTATTAGAAGAACCCAAGATACCTCCTGATCTGTGATTTGCATATGGTGGGTTTTACTAGGCATTTATTAATTCTATTCTTCCTTTGATTTCCATCGCATCTTACATAAAAATGATGAAATATCACATAAATTGTGATATTCCTTTAAATTTTTCTTCATTAACTATTCATTTTTGTTTTTATTTTTTAAAAAAATGTAGCTTGACAGGTGAAAACAATGGTGATGACCAACTTGTGAATTTCACTAACTACACCACTTTTGCTAATTACTAACTACATCTCCATTGCTAATTTCTTCAGGGTCTACAGAATTCCTGCTTGAAAACTGCTCCCTGAAGCACAAAATCCTTACTTTGTTTTACTGTACCAGTGATGGGTTTTTTTGGTTTATTGTACCAAAAGAAATGTCTTTTGCAAATTAAAGGATGAAAAAAAGTCAACTGACAGAGCTGCTTTGTTTTGGTGAACAATTTTGTTTGAAACATCTATTTTCCTAAAATGTAACTGTGAAAACTTACTTCAGTCTATGTAAATATTTATAAAATAATCAATCCCTACATTCTATAGAATGTAAAATTAATGGAAAATCTTACATATTTAGGGATTTCCTATAACTTTTACACTAATATTAAAATGAGATGAATTAAAGTTTGAATTTTTGCAATACTTCATTTAATTCTTCCCAGCTGCCTGGGATTTAACCTTGGTAGGCAGCTCAGCCTCACACCACTCACTCCCTTATGTTGAGACTGGAGGGAGTATTAGAAGCACAAATTTGAGAAAACTTGTGGTTTGAGATAAAGACAGTTGAATGTGTAAAGCAAACACTGCATGCACAAGCAAAGCAAAACAGGGATTCATTCCTGCTTCCCATGGGCAGGCAGGTGCGCAGCCATCTCCAGGGAAGCCAGGATCCCTCACACATAACTTGGCAAGACAAAACACTGTAACTCTGGACCTCCCCCTTTTATATTTCCCCCAGCTTTTACTGTGGAGCGCGAGGCCATAGGGTATGGGGCGTCCCTTTGGCCAGCATCAGCTGTCTCAGCTGTGTCCCCCCCCAGCCTCATCTCTGGTGGCTGGGGTGGGGATCAGAAAAGGCTTTGACTGTACAAGTACTGTCCAGCAAAAACTGAAACATCTCTGTGTGGTCAGCACATCACAAACCCAAAACACAGCACCTCATCAGCTACTATTGAAGAAAAAAAGCTCCTTCTTAGCCGTAACATGTACTGCAGCAAATGCAAATACGATTTTTAGCAGTTTGTTATCTATTCTGACCTTTCAAAGTTATTTATTTCTTACTGAAATTAATATATTTCCCTATAGATCTCATAATTTCAAAAGAACCACTGTGTGCTTTTCACTATCCTGTTTTTATTATGGTGTTGAGCAACACAAACTGACCACCTTCTATTTTGAGTATTTAATTAAATCCCAGACCAGGTTGTTATGCAGGATGTTTATGCACCATAAACTTTTCTGCTTATCACTATATTGGGCCAAAATTGTATTGTGGGGAGGTGCACATTTTATTTTGCTTTGAAATCTTGTGTTTTTAAATTTCTACTAACATCCATAAGGTAATCATCCAGCATATGATATTGATGTATACTCTTAAGAACATAAATTGTGATATTTCCTTAAATTTTTCTTTATCCTAAACAATTAAATTACTAAATAAAGTTTTAAATTTCTTTTTAGAGATCCTCTTTACCATCCCACTGTATTGGCTCTGTTTTCTACTGCACTTGCCCCTTCCTCCATCTTTTTATTCATTTGAAGGGGGAGAAAAGGCTCACTAAAAGTGGAAGTCAGTAGAGCTGTGCCAACTTTCAAAACTTTCTATTTCTGATTACAACAGGTCTAATTAAGAAACAGTGAATCTGCAAAGAAACAATTACTGCTGTTGTTATCATATATAATGCCTCACATGGTTCTGGTTTTAAATGATAGCTCTTGACATCCCTGCTTCCACTCCTAATTAGTGTTCCAGATATAATTGAAATGTTTTATTTCTCTATCAGTATGATATGGAGTGGTTATTATAAAGAAAAATACTGTTAAGTACATTATTGTGTATAATGTACATTATCACTTTTCTTAGGGCTTGCTGGCAGATTATTTTTTATTCCATTCCTCAATTCTAATGTGCAGAGTGAGATTAACAAAATTATTCTAATCTAACACACTGGAGTAGATCAGAACAAAATACAAAAATACCTCAACTGGGTTTGGTTCTGCATTCCTCTGCTGGACCCACAACCTGATTCATCTTTTCAGAACACAGGAAAAGTGCAGTATGAGCTGGGATTTTTAACATGCATACTTTTAAGAAAGCCAAAGTTGCTGCTGACAACTTCATCATGCTTTGTATATTGATGACACCTGCTTGTACTAGGAGTGTGAAATTATTTTTCAATTCATATAGCAAAGTGCCAAAGCAACACAGATGTTCTGTTCAGGAGTCTGGGCAGAATTTTATTTTTTCAGAGAAGTACAGTGTTAATTCCAGTTTATACAATGAAGAGGAAGCATCTGTCATATAACACATTTATTTTAAAGTATTTGCTGCATTTTTCTTAATGTATTTCCTATAGAACTTGAAATCCAAGTTTTAAGAGAATATACACAAATAAATTTATTGGGTAAGGGCAACATAATAATTTCCTAAAGATGAATCCCTAAATATAACTCCTTCCAAGAATTTAGGTGGTTATGGGAAGTACAAGTTTTCTTAGTGGCATCTTAATACATTCTTGTGCACTTTTTTTTTTGTTTTAAATATAACTGCTTTAACATATTTCTACTGTTTTTCTACTATCATATTTGAAATTTCATTCCCCATTTTCAATACTATTAATAGTTCCTGATCTAATTATTACCCTATTTCTAAGTGCTGAATTGCCTGTACCTGTTGCAGGTATTAGAATTAGTTATGAATGTTGTTTTCAAGGGAGACACCTTATTGGTCAATATTGCCTAAATGGCCTGCTATCTCTGGGTTTTAATCTCTTTTTTTTTGGTAAGGGGCACTGTGTAAGTGAGAGGGCCATTAAAGTTAAGGCACCATTCGGTGGAGGTACTGCTCATACAGTGCTGAGGAAGCCTGTTAGTTGGAGTGCATCTTAGAAAGGAAATAAATAACTTGACCTGAATATTCTGACCAATTTCCTGCCTGACAGTCTTGACATCTGGGAAAGGTTTCTGTTTCTGAATGAGACTGCTAACAAAACACTACAAAACACAATCTGTCTCTTGGAAATATTCCAATCTCCTTGACTTTTGTCTCTCTATGTTGACCCAGTAACTCTTCACTCGTTCTGATTTTCCTCAAAATAAACATTGAACATAAGCTAGAATGTAATTTGATCTACCGAGAAACTTTGATGTCAACGACTCTCAGGCGCTGCTGGTAATCTTTAGTGCTTTAGTATGAGTAACAGCTGTGTTACCAAGACTTTGTCTTTTCTTGGGCTCTTCAAGAGGCTGGGAAATAATCAGAACAGATTCTTTTCCACAAGGCAGAGCAGCTTCTTTAAAAAAAATTATCAGCCTTTTTGTACAATGTTTTTAGGCAGAACAGCTCACAGGAATAGTGTAAAACATGAGTTTATTCTACAATGCTGCTGTTTCATCTATTGTTTCCTCTGACTTCAATGGCTGGGGACGACATAGCTGTCAAAAAATGGTTATGAAAGAAAAGCTATTACCAAGCAGCTCAATAGGAAAAGTAATAGTGATCATTTTAACTAAATGGCAATTGTTGACCATTAGTTACCAAAGTCTACAGTGAAAGGATGATATTGATTTAAAATGTATTAAATTACAGGAGTTCAAAGTGTTTCTTTTCATGTCTGCACTTTGTTCTCCTTGATGTTCTTTGCTCTCTATTATTTTTTTTCCCTTTAAAAAAATCTGAGCTGCCTTTTCACAGAAAGTATGGTAGGGATAGACATAGCAAATCCATTTAATGAGGTAGGTGTTATAGTCAATGACATAGTAAGTGTATGAGCACTGGAATGCTGTGAATTGTATTTGCTTTTTCTCATTTTCCACACAGATATCAAACTGAGAAACTTTGATGCCTCAAAGTTTATTCTTTTCCAGTCTGATATAATTAGAGATCCAATTGTTGGAGGTGCAGGGGGAGAGAATCTTTTCAGGAGAGTCATCCCCTGCAATTTGCTTTCATATTTTTAGTGTGGTTTTGCTGATATTTGGGTTCCTGTCTCTTTGGGAAGAGGAGTACTCAAATGTGGGCACGTGAATTTTCCTGCACTAGAGTATTTATCAGGCAGTCAACTGTGGCACACCATGACTTTGATTCCTTTATCTAGGATATTACAATTCAAAAAGCTCATGATGTAGCAGTCTGCTTTTTAAGGTGTGCTGGTTCTTAGGATCCCGTGATGGTGCCTGAAATAGATGGAATCTCCTTTCACTGCAATTCCCACATGGACAATGTGGGAAGGTCCCACAAGGTCCCATCAAATAGCTGGCACCCTTTCACCTGCAGCTTGCTCTCTCTTGTGCTAACAAAAGCAGATGCTAGTAGACAAATTAATGTAGTTTTGAGGAAAATCTATTTATCAGGAGAACCTTTTTTCCTCAGCATTTTCTTTGGTCAAATGTTTTATTATATGCAAACATATCTCTCTACTGCTCAAAATCTTAGAAACAGCAAGACAATAAACTGAAAAAATATGGTTCAGCAATTTACAAAAAAAAAGTAGGAAGAAAAAAGAAAAGTTTTTTTCTATCAATCAAACATATTACGAAGAATTTAATTAGTTAATCTGGCATCCTTCAGCTTTCACATATCTCTCTATATTTGTTATGACTTTAAAATGCTTATTTTCTGCCAAATGATTCATAACAGGTTTAGGGAACAAGTTCTGTCATTTTTAATATAAAATGTTTAGTGAGAAAGTACTGAAGAAGTACTAAAGGAATATAAAGGAACTTGCTTGTTTGGAGATTTATTTAACTAATGAAAGAATCATGTTATAAATTGGCAGTTGAAAGAGGCACAAAACATATTGCAGATCTTCACTGTTCCCAGAAATTTATATTTCTGAGGTAAAACCTTTACATTTACTTTACTTCTTGCCCTACATTTGAAACCCACACCAACATATTAGAAATGACCTCAAGAGACTCCAGCCATGCTGCAGGCCAGAAGACCCTTGTTAATGCCACATCATAAGGGTTTGGCACTGTCTGACAACTCAGCCAAGCCATATCTGCCTCCCAGAATTGCAGCCACTATAAAGGGTGACATCCTTACCTGGTTTACTGAAATCTGGGAGTTCATTTCTAATTAGAGTTGACAAAAGCTTGACACAATCAGCAGCACTGGGAACCGAAATGCAGTTTCTTGAGCATAACAAAGCCTCCAGTTCTTTCCTTTTAACATCATTAAGAGCCCTGAGGATAAATACAGAATGTGAGGGAAGGATAATATGATCAAAAAGATGGAATCCTCTGCCATCTTTTTCTCTGGCATAAACCAGGTTTGAACGAGAATAAATTTCAGTCACTGATACAGTAACAGTAGAAACTGAGAAAATTAACTAAACAGAATGTTCCAAATGCAGCCTTCTATTTTAAAAAAGGACTAATTTTTAAAATATTTTAGAAACATAATGGAGAGAAATCAATACATAGTTGCAGTTTGGATGAAGCAAACACACAATTTCTTTAGAATTATTCATAAAAACATGCAAAATATACAGACAGTCATGTATTTATGGTAGTTGTAAATTTTCAGTCAACTTTTCCAGGGATTTGGCTTAGTGCTGCAAAATGAAATACTTTTTCATCGGTATTTTTTAAATTAAAATTACTGTGCCAACAATGTCCTTGTCAGTAGGCACTGGCTGACCCTGCCCTGCTTGAGCAGAAGATTGGAGTATATGATCTCAAAAGATGCCTTCTAGCCCCAGCAATTCTGCAAATAAATTAACAAGTGCGATGAGAGGAGATCAGGGAGTTAAAGAACTAATCCTTAAACTCAGCATTATGCCTCTGGATTTGATCTAAAATGAAGATGCATTTGATATTCACATACTTGTACTGCTGCCCACGAAGCAAAACCAACAGACACAGCTGAATGCATAATGAGCATGTGGTATTTTGCTTCTCCTGACAGGACCAGAGGCAGTCAATGGTTGAAGCTTTCTGGAGAGCTCTATGTGGATTGATAAGAAAGCTGAAGGAAAAGTCAAGACATGTCATGGACTCGCTGCCAGGAGTATGCAAATGGATGTGTTTGTTACTAGTGGTGTTTTAGTACTGGAGCCCAAAGATTTCAAGATGTCAGTAGTAATCTGAATAAGCATTTGAGTCAAGTTTATTGCCAGTAAGGATATGATGGAGTAGGGAAGAAATGGCTGGAAGACATTGCCAAGCCAGTACTCTTTGGTACTTGTGTCAGGGTACAGGTGATTGAACCTGGTTCTATCTCTAAATGCATAAATAGAAGTTTTAGGTAAACCTGTTTGATGTGTTCTACAGGATACTCTTGCTGAACTACAACCTACCAAAATTCATGTGCATTGGTTTTGGGAAAATTACGCAATTTAAAAAGGAAATGTCATTAGTAATCTTAAAAATAAGCAGTTTTCATTTATGCATGTGTGACATGATCAAAAGTCAGATATGAGGCACGTGCTCCCAATCGCATTGTATATGCAGTTCAATATAGGATTGGAGAAGAAAACATAGGCCAGAAGAAACTCTTGAACATTAAAGTTGTCTCTGTAATAACTGTAAAATATACATCAATTCAGAATTGTCCATGGTACTATATTACTTGTGGGGTTTTTTCAGACATGTCTTCTGTATTATTCACAGACCAGGACAATTAGTTCAATGTTTGGATTGATGCAGTGAGAAGTAAAGTTTTTGACATCCTCAGTGAAAGACTTTTACCTCTGGAGTCCTTTGCTGAAGGAAAACAGAAGCTATTCTCTAAGTACAAGTCCAAACATTCTTTTTTTGCAGCAGGCAAAAATACAACCATTTAACAGATGGATATAGTAACCATAATAGGATTTACTCCATGGAGAAAGCAGAATGTCCTATTCTGCCAGCCAATTAGTCTATCTTCACTTATTCTGTGTCTCACAGGAAGACTGTTGATTCAGGAATCCAGTTCCCACTTGAGTTTATTTAACTTCAGACCATTTTCTAAGGTTTGACCACTCCATCCTTTAAGACTAACTTATGTTATAGGATTATACACCATTGTGGGAAATATATTATTTCTATCTGTACACAACTGTTCTATTCCATTTGTAAATGTACTTCATGACAGTAAAAAGAACCAAAAACCTAAACCCAAAGCATTTTGCAATGCATGAAAAGTGACTGTAATGTTTCTCTAACCAACTGGAGGGAAAAAAAAAACCCTCACATTGTTATGGTTTTGAATTTGTGAAAACAGAGGAAATAGCTTAGGAGAGAAGGTGGGAACATGAGGGAGTTTATGATAATAGAATAAAGGCACCTCACCAAAATACCCCACTCCCCACCACAGTGCTTCACTTTCCAGCTTGGCATCTTAGCACTGGCTCTTGCCAATTTTCTCTTCTCCTGCTCCATTTTAATCCTTTATCTGGAAGCTCTAGCCTTGCCTAGGATTTACCCTTGTTGATGTCTTTGATGCATGCATTTAGGGTTAAAAAATCTTTGCAGAACCTTCATAATGACAACTTAGATTTTCAGATTGTGGCTCCTTTTTCAGAAGTAAATGGAATATATTTCCCCCAGAAAATAAATTTTCTAGGTCGAAATATGAATGCAGAACCATATATGTTCTAAAAAGCCCCCAAAATAAACAAACCACAAACGAAAAATATGTGGTAACTCTAAGGGTAGTGTTTTTATTTATAAGAAATGGTGTGATGCCATTCAAATGAGGGCATAATATTTTTTGAATATCCTTTAATTGGAAAATGTTTGTGACTTCTCCAGTACATTAAATATTTTGTCATTCCACAAAATTCATCATAATAAGATATTAATTTTTTCCAACATACAAGCTGCTTAGAAATGTAGGCACTTAGAAGATAAAAGGAGAGATTAACTATTAATACAATGTGTCATCAATATTTGACACCCTACTTAGCATGACTATTATCTACTACAATCTACAGAAAATATTCTCCATGCTCCCACTGCATTGCTCGAGTGCCATATGGCCATGCTTGTTTTTCTTCAAATAATTTTTACATAAACAGCTGGTGACCTGTTTTCTTTGTAACGTGGCACATATTTTTCAAGACAGTTAGGAAGGACTGATGTAACACCAGTGTCTGCAGTGCTTTTTGTGTCAGGGTTGTAAGGAACCTCCTATGTATTATTCAAAAATTCCGAGCTCATTCTGTGTTTTGGTTGCTTTGGGGGGAGCCTTTTTTTTTAAGTGACTGCTGGGCAGTGTGACTGCATTTTCCTACTTTCTGCTGATATAATCTTGGAAATAAGACTGAGTCTAAATGAATGCTTAGTCACACAACAGACAGTCAAATTATAAAGTCTCATGGAAGGTCTTTAATATCCATTTAATTAAAAGTGGTGTTCCGCTAACCTAGAATTTGACCTCTGTCACCTTAGGTAAAGGTAAATCTGAGCTGACTGGCAGCACTGGGGTTATTTCATTTACGTGGTACTCAATTTATTCAATTTACTGTTTTATCCTTTGTAATTCTGAGGGAACAGTATTATATAAACAATAACAAAAACTGAGTAAAAGACGGATTTTAAATCTTTTCCTTAGATATCAGTGATGTTTTTTCAAGACTATGCACCAAAATCTGTTTCACTCAGTGAAACAGACTTTGTAACAAACTTTATGCGAAATTTAATTTTCCCAACGTATTCTCTTGAAACGCTTTTAAGTAATCCTTCCTTTCACTTGTAAAGATAAAGTATAAGAGTTTATTTTTTATAAGAACATGTATATATAAAAGGAAAATCAAAAATTTTAGAGGCAGGACTAAAGGATAAGAAAATGCCTTACAGATTTTCTTATAAAGGCTCTCTGTTGTTTTCACAAATATAAGGAGTGATAAATATTTCATATGTTTTACTAGTGGCCAAAGCAACCATTTGTGAAGAAAACACCACGTGGTATTTGACAACTGTTGAAAACACTTTAGTGAGATTTGTGGAGAATATAAAATTTCAGGTGACTCAGCTGCTGTCAGAAAGGAAGGGTTGGTTTCCCTGCCTCATGTCATAATGTCACAGTGGTTCAATGGCACCACAAAGATTTCTGGAGGATTACGGAGGGGTAGAACTACACTGAAATGGTTACTCGATAGCAGGGGAGCAAATTAGCTCCTGACAGCAAGAACCTGCAATAAATTCTTCCATTTGAGGATCTGGTACTTGATTTAGCACTTGGTGTAGGTTATCCTGCATGTTTCAAAATAGATTATCTGCAGATTAAAGCAGTAAACTGATGGATAAATTTGCATGCACCCAAATTTAACAGAGAATTGCAAACACTCCAGAAAATAAGATAAAATACTTGCCAATAGCAAACAGATAAAATTAAAAAAAAAAAAGTGCATTTTGTGGAAAGCTCAGAAATTCTTGTTGAGTTTATCTTTTTTTTTTTTTTCTTTTTTTTTTGGCTGGTAGATTTTTTGGGATTTTTTGGGGAGGGGGGTAGGTTGGTTTGGTTCGGTTTGGCTTGGTTTTGGTTTGGTTTTTTTTTCCTATGGACAAGCTATAGCTCTTACTTGAAGCAATCTCAATAAAAATATAAATTTATTTCAAGAATTAAAAGTTAATTAGTTAATTTAATTAAATCATTTTTGAGTATCATAAGTGACAAATTTAGAATGTGTCAGACCTGTTTAGGCAGATATTCAACAGCTAGAAGTTACTATTAGGCAGAAGTTATTCAACAGCTAGCTAAAGTGAATGAAAGAATGACAATTTATCATTTCCAGAGAGGAAAAATAAATGTCCCCACTGCTATTCTTATTCATCCTGCTCCAAATCCAACATTCCCTGGTAAGTGCTGCTGCACAGAGATCTATATCACTTTTTGCTTATCAAAGAAACTGATTTTCTCTAGACTGGGACCTGAAGCAGTCTACTATCTCTGCCACCAGATGCTGAACAACTGGTGTACAAAAAAAGGAAAATCTCCTGGATTTCTCTCAAAAAAAATTCTACCAAATAAAAGGCAAAACTGGATCTATAAATGGCTCATCTCTCCAACTGCATGCATTCCCAAGCAAGTAGAGGAATGGGCACCAGGGAAGACAGAGAATGTCACCATCAGGCTGTGACACAGACCCAAATGCACGTTCTGCTCAATGGGTTTGCAAGTTCAGAGCATAAGGGGGTCAAAGATGCCGACTGCATACTCAACACACATGTTCCAATTTTCTGTATTGGTGCAGAACATTGTCCTAACCACTCAGTGTAATTATTTTGTCCCATAAAACCAAATATATTTGATAATCTGTTGGCCTATTTCCTCCCCCCTCCCAAATTACTTATTACATATTTACTATATTTTCCTATTGAAATTGTGCAGTAATACTGCCCTAGAGTAGTAATAATGTTTATATGGGAGACCACTTTGCATTGTTGAAATTGCTTTTTATGAGACTGTAACCATTTTAATCTGGTATTTATATTCTGCTGTTTAAGTTGTGTTTGTACAACATAGCAGTTTATACCATACCAGTTATAAAATACTTAGCACTCAAGGGATCAAAAGAATGTCAAACTCTATTATAGCAGTAATAATAATAATAATAATAATAATAATAATAATAATAATAATAATAATAATAATAATAATAATAATAATAATA
>JAWWMS010000001.1:103497878-103515474 GCA_035048045.1 Chlorospingus semifuscus
ACACAGCAAATTCTCATTTAGTTCCAATACCACAGGGAACAAAAAAAGTCTTTGAGCTGCAGAATTTGAAGTTAAGGTAAAGATTAAAGGGCTGATCACTGAGCTAATCTTCTCTAACCTCACACTGGCAGGCATTGGAATTGTCACTATTTAATATTGTGTGAAAGGAGCTCTGACTTTGATAAGGAACAACCCATCGTTGTGAGAAAAAAAATATGTATTTTCAGAAACAAATAAAAAGGTTTCTTCAATATATCATTGAAACATTTATCAGCATTTTTTGTTGTGTGTCAAAACTTCAGGACAAGTAGAAGTGCATGTGGACACAAACACTGACACAGAGGTACATATAAATTCCTCTTTCATTTTATGATCAATTTAAATAATAATATTAAATCACATGACTCAAGACATCTCACTGTTTGGCTTCTAAGAATCTTTCATGAAGGTAATTTATAGTTTCCTTGATATTAATTTTTTTGTCACAGGCTTTTACACTTGGTCAAAGGTCAAAATAAGTCTCTGAAGGAACATGTCCCCTAAGACATTTGAGAACATCTAAGACACATGATTCCCTCTAGGATGGCTTTTTAGATCTGATCTTGATAGGAGAATTCTCCTGTCCAGTATTTTTAAAAATGAATTAATAAATATTTAATATAATTGAATTTCTATTGTAAAGAAAACTGAAGTTGAAAAAAAGGTGTAAATGATCTTACTAAAAAAAGCTAAAATAATTTTTTATTCTGAAAAATTATATCAGATTTAATAATTTAAATCCAAATTTAAATGCTGCTGATGCTCAAAAAAATGAGTTAACCAATTTTGCCTCAGAAATGTTTCAATCTGTGCATGTTTTACTTGCACCATATGTTTTTGTACCTGAGAGATATTAAAAATTTAATCAATGTTATAACAGAAAATGAAGTTCTACCAGCTTATTAGGCAGTAGGAAGTTGAGTTTCTAAAATCTACTCAAAGAAAAGTTTCACATTAAAAAGGTCATATCATGCTATTTGGCTGCATTAAATACAAATTCACTCTTGTGTGATAAAGGGAAAATCATTGGGTGTGCTAAACTTTGCAGAAGTGGGAATTTGACAAAGTCATTGAAGTAATAGCGCAGGAAGTTTCTCTGATCTATTGTGCAAGATGTGAGGCTCATTTTTTCATATCCCTTGACCAAAACATTTTTTTATCCACAATTTCTACTGCAGCAGAGGCTGTTTTGCTGCCTTTTGTGCAGACCACACCAGACAGGTCCCGGGTGACACCTTCAGCACAGGTGCCTGTGGCTGCCACTTGGGCTCTCTGAACTGCCTGGTGGGCTGGAGGAGCAGCTCTGAGGTCAGGGCTCTGCGCACTCTGCAGCCTGGACCAGGAGTGAGCATCCCCAGGCTTCCTGAACAAAAAATAATGACAAAAGCTCACATGGAAACGCTAGAATGTTCTTTTCTACAAACATTCGACTCTTGCAAGGGGATTATGAGCATATACATTGTTGACATTGGTGGCAGAAGTTGGCAGCTCTCTTTATCTCGAGATAAAGAGAGGATCTTTGAAAATTAGATGAAATAGGCAAGTAACACCTTGTGACAGGCTCGTGAAAAACAAGAGAAGAGAGGCACTTTTTCTTCTTGAGTAGCATTCCTTCTCAGTCACTTTGTGAACAAGACGTGTGGAAAGAAAGACTTCATGTTTCAGCTCAGGGTGCCATTCCGTGGAGACAGGCAGGACTGGCCCATCTATCCTACTATGGCTTTCACAGACTTCTAGAAAATCTTATTTTTAATTTACTCTGTTAGTACATGTGTATAAAATAGTTTAGGCAGTCAGTCTCTGAATTTGGGGATTTTATGTTTGCAAGGTCATCTCATCAGTGTATTCAAGAGTCAAAACAGCTGGATAAGCTTTTCTTTATGAGTATTGATCCAACTGAATTAAACAGTCAAAGAAGATGAAAACTGCAGCAAAAACCAACAGAAATTATATGATTAGTGCTATTTTGGATACAAATTATTCCCTTTTCACAGACCTGCAATACTTCCAGATAGTGTTTTGGGACAATTCCATAGGGCTAAATGTAGAAAAGGCAACATCAAACTATATTTCATTTATTTACACAGTTTTAAGTCTAGAGCAATATATCAGTTGATTAAGTCTATATGAGAATCTAGAATAATGTTGTGGTTTTATATTGGACAAAAGAGCTATTTAATTTTAAAAATCATCTCAGAATTAGCATATCAAAACAACAACCAAAAAGAGAAATTAAATACCAGGAATTAAATGAATAAAAATTAAAATACAAGACAATATAAATTGTATCAGAATAGAAATTACAGAATCAATTAGGTTGGAAAAGAGCTTCGAGATCAAGTCCAAGGTGTGAAGTCATTCAACTGTCCTAGAAGGAGAAATAAAGTTTTGAACTAAAATGTCAAATTTATTTTTATTGTTAAGATCAGTTTATATTTTGTGAATAGTGGAAT
Organism: Chlorospingus semifuscus; assembly: GCA_035048045.1. NCBI lineage: Eukaryota > Metazoa > Chordata > Aves > Passeriformes > Passerellidae > Chlorospingus > Chlorospingus semifuscus. Next base: position 103,500,371 of record JAWWMS010000001.1, read on the forward strand.
TTTTTATTTCCATCTCCAAATATTTTGAGCTCATTCATAGACAACTAAGAAAAATAACAAAAGTTAAGCACCAGGCTTTTACAAAAAACAAGATGTCAAAATATAGAAATATATTTTTAGGGTAATCCTTCATATTCAGAATAAACAGACATCAACTGATTGTCATCTATTCTTTTTGAAGTTATCAGGAGTTTTCCTCTGGCCAAAGCCTTGCCAATAGCTGCACTTCTTGTGCAGAAAGATGTTTAGAGGAATGGAGCACCTTTCTTATGAGGAAAGGCCAAGAGAGCTGGGGAGGTTGCTCATCCTGGAGCATAAAGGAGAGTCTCTTCAAGGAGACTTTATTGCTTCTTCCTGTACCTAAAGAGTCCACAAGTGAGCTGGAGAGGGACTTCTTACATGGGAATGGTGACAGGACAAAGGACAATGGCTTTAAACTGAAAGAAGGCAGGCTTAGATTAGATGTAAGGAAGAAGTTTTTACAATGAGGGTGGTAAAACACTGGAACTGGTTGTCCAGAGAGCTGGTCGATGCCCTGTGCCATGAAATATGCAAGGTCAGGCTGGACAGGGCTCCAAGCAATCTGACCTGGCTGAAGATGCAGCGATGCTCATTGCAGGGGTGGTGGTGTGCTGAGTGACCTTTAAAGGTCCCTTCCAACCCAAACTCTTCCATTATTCTATGATTGGTGGAAGCATTCTCAAGAGTAGTGAGTTAAACATACAAAAACTGGTTTTGTTGTGGCTGAAAGGGAAGCTCTATCTTCTTCCTCTTTTCTCTCTTTTGGAAACATGACAGATGGAAAGTAATTAATCTAATTGTGAATGTCTATAGAGAGATGCTCTATAGTTTTGAACCAGATACCTCAGCTCTGTTATCCATCCTTTAAAAGTCAATGGAGACACGATACTTTTACAGCACAAAACACACAGAGTAATTTAAATATCTATTTCAGATTAAAATAGTCATGCATTATGTCTTTCCACTGCTTACAAAGGGAACTTGAGTAGATTCTTGTAGGTCTTACCCCCACTTGCTCAAATTAGATCAATTTAATTATGTGCTAAGTGTGTGCACATGAAATAACATCTTCATGAAGAAACTTTATGGGTAAAAAGAAAACACCAAGTTTTTATTTTCTTTGAAAAATTCAAACTACTCAGTGGTGCGTGTTAGTTATGACATCAAGAAAGATGATTATTAACCTGAATTGTCTTCACTTGTTGATGAATATAAATGTTCTTAGACACTGAAGTTGAAATATCACTGTTACTTGCTGGGGCAGTAGGAAGAGATGGTGTAACATGAAATGGGATGTCCTATTGAGGTAGCAGGAAGAGAATGTGATCCCTGCTGCTACCACAGACAAGGATGGCTGTGTACACAACAGATACAAGAGGGAACAGGAGACACCCCAGCTGAGTGCTTCTTGTTTCTCTTTTAAGACAGTGCTTAATTTTTTCCATTTTCCCTATATCCTTTCCCTTTTTTTTTTTTCATAAGTACATAAATAAGTTTAGCTCTAGGTTAAAAGTAGACACCACAAAGCTGTTGGAGGGCTCTATGAATAAACCAAGAGAATTGTAGGGATATGGCAAGAGTTCCTGCTGAAACAGGCGGAACATCATTTTTTTTTGACATGCTGAAACCCTCACTGAAACAAGACAAGCAGAAAAATATCTTCATTCTGACTTTAGCTCATGGGTCAGGGGCACAAACTACCTAACAACTGCTCTAGGGAAAAAGAATACTCTAACTGCAGCAGAATGTCATGCAATACATATGCAAATACTTTAATGCTTCCAAAAACCATCATCATCTGTGCCAGTTTCTGTCACTATTCTGTATTACATGCATTTACATTGCCAACACTGCCCCAGGCATCAATGAAAAAAACCTTTATTTTGTATGGATTTGTTAGGGCAAGCTTACCTATAAATAGCTAACTTGTAACCACAGAGAATGCATACAGCAGTAAATACATATTTTTGTGTTCTAAGATTTAGATAGTTTTTAGTTTCTATTGAAAATCTGAGTAATGTTATTCAGAACAAATGGTGTATCTCTTTAACATAAACATATATACACAGACTGACAGATCCCCTTTAATTTAAAAATTGGCACACGTGTTTTCCACCAAGAAGAAAGTTTAAAGTTCTGGGTAGGTTTTGACCCACCACTCACTCGGAGTGGCAAAAAACCATGTAGACTTGTAGAAAACATGTAGAATATTAGGATCTACACAAAACAAATATTTTGCCATGAACCAGGGAGGTAGGACTGTATGATGAATAATTAACTTATTCATAGTTTTTTATCAAATACAAACACTTTTTTATAGTTAGAAGAGTAGAAGGAAAGATAAACAGTTTTCAGAACACTTTTTATGATGGATGGGAACTGAATGAGTAGAATTTGACCACAAAGTGAACAACACCAAAAAAGAAATATCAGAGTTATAACTAAAACTGTGTGAATTGTTTTCCTAAGACAATAAACAACTTCCCCTACAGGTGTGGGAAAAGGGAATATTTCATACTGACTCATAGCAATGACAGACTATCCATAAAGCTCAAGGAAATCTTGACTGGGAGAAATGTATCTGAAATAAAGGTTTTGGTGCTTCAGGAGGACAAAATTGCTCTTTAAGAAAAAGAAATTTCAGGCAGGATTTTGTGTACAGTTGTTTCTTTGCCAAAGGTGGGATATTGGTTTTGTTGCCCAAATTGCAGGGTGACTTTTGTTGTTGTTGCTTACAACATCCTCTAAAAATTCACCTTCTCCTTTCAAGTGTTGAACCTGGAAAAATTTGCAGAAATAGATATGTTTGCCACAAGATATGTTTGATACTGCAGGATTTGGCTGAAGACTCCATGGAGATGTCGGTGGTGATCTTTGCGGGTCTGCTGCAGTTGGCACACAGGGGCCCTTTGCTGTTAATGGGATTGAGACACAAATCAATGCCTAGAAATGCTGACAGTGAAATTACAAAAGAAAGAGAAAAGCTTAGATCCAGAAACCCTTACAGAGAGGTAGATTGCTATTTACCACAAACGATCTGGTAATGGAGAGATTTCCAGGAGAAAAGGCTAAGCCACCACTTAAAACTGACATTTGTGGTTAGTTTATATAGTCTGAAGGAAGGGAGGGGTGGCCAGCACTTTGCATAATTAGATGTATTTCAAATAGCCCATCTGCACTCTTTTATAACTGTGAGAAATATTTGTGCACACAGTGAGCTTCTGATGAATTTCAAATTAAAATATTTGTTCTTGGGAAAACCACTGTGCTCCTATCTTGGCAATTTATCTGATACAGGCTCTTTGCAATTCATCCATGTAATCACAGTATAACAGGTGAGAATTAGTGGATCAAAGCAAAATGTTCAGGAGCACACAACCTATCTTTTGAGAGAAATAAAAACAAATTACCTCTCAGTTTAGCATTAGCAGAGATAGCTGCTCTTTATTTACTGCCCGGTGAACCACACGCAATATTTAGCAAAGAAAATAAGTTTTTAAAAATTCTTGTTCTTTGAAGCATTAATTGACCATTGCTTGATTTTAATTTACTGAAAAAATTAGCAATTAAATCTTGAAAAATTCTTACCAGTTTCTGCTGATGTCTTTGTAGTGCCAGCTTAAAAAATAAAAAAGAAAAGAAAGCTTTCCTGGAGTGAATTTTGCATCAAATTTGCTACATAGAAATGCACTTCTAGAAAATGAATGTCTCATAGATTTTCTATTGAGAGATGGACTTTATCTCCAAATAAAACCCCAAACCCCCAAAACCTAAACAAAGAGCAAAACAAATGTACACACTAAAACCCAAACCAAACCACAATAACTGACCCTCATTTTAATTAAAGACAGGAAAGGAAAGCAATCCTAAGGCATATGTGTGTTGATGAAAAAGGAAAAGTAAATAATTCAAAATATCATTTAGAGTTTCCAGTATATGTTCAGTATATATTCAGCATCTGATTTATGGTTTAAATGTTTAATGTGGTATAGTAAGAGTCAAGAGAAAGCTCTGACGACTCACACATATTTCAGAGTCTGTGCAGGTATATAAAATAGTATGCACTTTCACGTAAAAATATTTTACATTTTCTATGAATTACTTTGATAATTAAGTGTAGTATATATTCCTGGGAACAGAAGTTTTAAATCTCTGTCCTTTTAGCTTCAAACCAGCTCTTTATGCTAACAAATGTTAGTGGCTTTTAAAAGTGTAAGCTGTAACACTGGATAGAAAATATGTATTTGAAAATTCTCTAGTAGAAAATACCCTGCTTGAAAACTGAAATATTTCAGAGAAAAGAAAAAAAAAATTAGCAATTTGAAATGAGAACCATTTTGAAAATTATAATACTTCCTGTAAGGAGTACATTTTTGGTCTATTAAATAATATAATAAAAGCATGTAACTGCACAAATGAAGCACAGAAATAATCCTTCTCCTGCCCACAGTCTTCCCCAGAAGCAGGCCTCCTTTTCCTAACATTTGAAATACAAATCAGAAAAAATTGATTTTTAAGTCCATCAAGAAGGTCTTGGCCAAACCACACTACGTTAACCATCACAGACATGACTTTTAATGTTACTTATATCCTTTGCTTTCCTTTAATTCTTTTGTGCTGAAATTAAAAAAGGAATATATCATAATGCTATCTTAAAATAAAAGCCCAAACAACAATAAATTTTTTAAAAAGTTACTAAATTACTCCTGTAACCCCCTTTTTTTGCTGTGGAGTCAGGAAGTGTGTCAACTCATGTATAGATTTCCTATTCCTTCTACTTGTCCCCTTTCCCTGCTGTGCAGCCTCACAGATACAACTTCATCAACTGCTGCTTGTTGGGATCATTAGCTTGTCACAGTGACCCCGAGAAAAGTTGGAAAGTCTCTTTTCCCAGCCCGGCTCTTGAAGAAGGAGTCAGAGCTCTTCATTTCTCGGTCTCAAGGTTGTTTATTGTATCTTGTCTATAAAAAATTTTCTCCTGCCCTGACGAGGTCAGCACAGCAAGACAGTCCAGGCACTCTGCCTGCCCCCAGGGCGGTGTTATGTCTTGATACCAAAAACTATGTGTACAATGTTTACAATTACTTTCCAATACCTATCACCTGTGTTAGACAGTGAGCTTCTACTCTAAGCCAATCCAAAAGTGCCAACATCACAGCAGAAGATGGAGGCCAAGAAGAAGAAGAAGAAAGGCTGGACACGCTCTGTTCCCTCCATCTTGCCTCCTGAATCCCGATACCAAAAACCGTAAAATCTACTTTTCCAACCTGTGATAACTTCACTAATATTCTACTTAAACTTTTGTGGCTTGCTGATCTTCATACAAGGTTGGTAATTTGCTCCACGGGTCATAATCAAACCCACAGGCATTCCGGGCTCAGTTCCAGGGTCTCTGAGCCCCCTGGCAGGGTCTTGGCTGCTCAGGACAGCCAGAGGGATGTCCTGGGTCCTGACGCTGCTTACACCCAAGCTTCTTTCAGAATGCTTCTTTCAATACAACTAAATCAGAAAGATGAGGAAAAATACATGCAGAGGGCTTCATGGCATAAAAGTGTAATGAGGGAGTCATGCTCAACACCCACCGTAAGAAAGGCTCAGGAATTCTCTTCTTCCTTCATAGCTGTCACTGGAGGTGAGATTAGCTCCTAGAAAGACATTTCCTTTCTGATTTAAACACTTGAGAAAGTGAGGGTCTATTCAACTAGCCAACATTCCAATCTCAGATTGCTAGATTTAAGGTTAAACTCAAGTTTTCCCTTGCATCTCATCCTATACTCAATATACAGAATCCTGTTATTTCTCTGCTTGTATAGGATCGTGTCAAACCATCAGCCATAAGTGCAAAATACTGGAGAGGAGAATATAATTTTAAGAGGAGATTGATCTTTAGAGCCTTTTGGGTTTCTTTTCTTCTATCAAAATATCAGAAAGTTCCTGATGGCTTTGCCCTCGAAAGAAATAGTCTCATACTGGTATCATGACTAGGAGACCATCACCTCCAAATCCTATATACATTAAATGTATTCAGGCTTCACTAACCCCATCCTGCATCTCACCAGTACCTATTTTCTAAATTTCTTCTGAAATTGCCTGGTTTTGCATCTGCACAGTACTAAAGGGTGGAGGAAGGAGTACTTGCTATTTCAATGGACTGCAGCTATTATCATGTGCTGTTGCAAGATATAAAATAAAATCCTATTTTGGTAGAGCCCATGGATGTCATTATGATGTAATGGAAGGGTGCCAAATGTGTACCTTTAACCCTAATGACTTCTATTCTTGGTAAAGAACTAAACACCTGTAAAGAGATATTAGAATTTTATATGAAAAGGAAACAAAGAACTAAAAAGGCTTGGTGTAACTTTGCATTAGGATTCAATGAAGCAGTAGATTATAAAAACAAATTAAGATTATTTAGTTACTTTCAAAATACAAGAAATCTTTAGATATTGAGAAAAAATTTGCAGTATCTTCACCCGAGACTTAAGAAACTACAGAACATTTAAAATTAATGAACTGTTTAAATTTTCTGTGCATTCGTGTGGAAATCATTACAATGCTATTTTTGTAATGCAAGACAGTGGAAATTAAGGAAAAGAATTTAAATACAGAAAGAAAATTCAACCAATGCAATTAAACATAAAAGAGAGTTCAAGAGAACATCCCACATTAGTGTAAAATCAAAGTATGTTTGCTAATTATTAGAAATATAAAGAAGGTGGGATTCATTTATATCTTGGTTTATATCTAGGTTTTATTTGTGCTTCTTACACTCTACACTGAGCTAGCAATTAGCACCAGAAGTCAATACAAGTGCTTGAAAACCTACTCATGTAAACTAAAAATAGAAACTGCAACTTTGCGTCTTTAGTGATATTTAGAAGTTTCTGGTAATAATGCTAGCAGCTGGGATAGAGAATGAAAATTCATAGGGGAAAAAGTAAATTGAGAAGAAAATAGGAAGGACACAATTAATCTTCAAAGAATGCTGTAATGATGTTGATGTGAGAATGAGAGTTTGTTTTCCCCTATTGCTTTCTCCATGCAAAAAATCTACTCCTATCCCTTCTGAAAAACTGACAAAAATAATTAGTCTCTGATGTTAATTCCAATTAATTCTGAAGTCAAAACTTTGTCATTGCCTGTTATTAAAAATCTTGGCTGATTTTTGCAGAATTCTGGTCTTTCTAGTCCTCACTACACCTACAAGAATCTAAGGGCATGAAATCCACAATGCTTGCTCATTCTGAATCGACATTACTTTTTTTCAGAATAGATAGATAGATAGATAGATAGATAGATAGATAGATAGATAGATACATAGATAGATAGATAGATAGATAGATAGATACATAGATAGATAGATACATAGATACATAGATACATAGATAGATAGATACATAGATAGATGTATATCTTAGGTATAAAAATACCATGGTTATCAGTTGTTTTCTCTCTCCTCTCTCCTGAGATAGCCTAGCATCAGGAATTTTGGTGCCTGTATTTGACAAAGCAGTTCAATGGCTCTTTTAGACTTTAAAATAGGTTTTATATTTCATTAATCTTGGGGAAATGAGTTTCTGTCTTCCTTATTCCTAAAATCTGACCAAATCTCCATGCCTCTCTTCTGAGATAACACTCATCCTCTCCTAAGGAAGCATAATAGGTATGGAAAAAAAAGGAGATTTCAGACAGAATGCAAGGAGTCTGACTCTATCCCAGCTCTCAACATAATTACTTATGCTGAGTTCTGCATCTGTGCTAATAGCTAAATAGTTGCATGCATTTTAAATGTCTTTTTTCTTAAAGAAAAAAAAATCTATTATCCTGGGTTTGAATTGAAATATGAGCAGAATTAGGTAAGTTAGGTAAGTGGGGAGAAATATTTCCCAGGACAGAATGGGTTTTATGAATGTAATTTCCAATTTACACAAATCTGGGATGCAAGAGTTTCCACTCCATAGATTTTAGTGAGAGATTTGAGTCTTACTATCTTTTATTTTAGCTCTATTGCCTAAAAATTAATAATCACTTTTCTAAAAAATTGTAATTATTTACAAATGTAAGGAATTAAAGAGTTTATCTTATGTTTTGCTGTTTCAGATTATGTATATTTAATGCCGAAAAAAAGGTGAGTTAGAAATGCTATTAAAATATTTTTTTGGTGATTTGTACCAATTTATTTCTGAAAGGAAACTGTATTTTAATTAGCACTATGGAAAAATAATCTAATATTTGATTGCTGATTTTTTTCAATAGAATTTAAAAATACTGTATATAAATTAAATGCAAAATACATGTTTTCAAAAAACCCGGAGTACTTAAAATATTAATGAACTAATTTCTTTTTGAGGTAGTTGGGTTAGTTCCAGTTTTATCAACACGTAATTTTACAAACATCATGCCTCAGCATTTCTAACCTACTTCTTATTCATGGATCAGGAAAGGCAAGCAAGCTTTCATATTTTGTTTCTTAACAAGATGATTTAAAGCTAAAAGGAAGCAAAGATCATGTCTTTATCAGAAGAACAGTCTACAGCTTTCAAAGACTGGGTTGTGTAGTCAATGATATTCTTAATTTACACAGTTTATTTTTTTAAAAATTACAGTGGCTTAAATACATTTATTACATAATATTTTTGTTCAATTTAAAATTTTACCAAGGACATTAGAATATTTTTATACCAAAATACATTTGGCTTGTCATTTCCTTTTTATCTTGACATTTTTGGGTTTTTTTTAACAAGAAAGTGTGTGTTTAATCAAATTTATAAAAAAAATGCAGAGGATTTTCTTTTTATTCCTCTTCACTGTGTAAATTTCAAACTTTTAATTAGGAACGTTCGCATCGATGAACATGCTACTTTTTACATTCTCCTGTCTTCATTTTTCCATTCTAAAACTGTTCTGTGAATCATTTTCTATTGAATGGAAATTATAGAAAAAAAATTCCAGAATGAATTTCACTCCTTGTGTAATAAAGAAAACACCCTGAATTTGCAGAAATACATTTGCTATTTCGTCGCAGCAGCGAGTAACCCTATTTTCTCTGAAAATATGGCGTCTGTATCAAAATAAATGAATGTAGGTTAAAAAAAAAAAGTATACAATTATAGACACCCCGTAAATCCATATTGCGTGTGAGTGCCAGTCTGGCTATAAATGTGGAGATGGGTAACACTGGAGAACTTCAGGTTTGAGCCCTGCTGTTCAGTACCAAGCCCTGCCATCTGCGCTGCAAATGCTGGAGTGAAGTGTGCACGGCTCCTCCTGGATGTGCAGAGATGCAGCTGGCTGTGGGAGCAGCACTCAGAGATGTGGCCCAACTCTGTGACAGGATGTGTGCCAAAGCAGTCCCCACACCACGGAGCAGCAAGCCACACACTTGAGGGCTGGAACAGCTTCAGAGCTGCACACAGGTTTTATCTGCTAGGTTCTGCATGTTGGAGTATTCTAAGATACTGATTTTTCTAGGATTTTTCTAAGATATTAAAATGCTTTTGACCACTTTCACGTCTTCGGTTTTCAGACAGAACATGCATTATCACCAATAGCTCCAGAAACAAATCCATTTCTAAGTATTGTGAAAAAGAAGAATCAGAAATGTACATTTCTGTTTCCCTTTGCATACCTTTGTGATAGTACAGATGAATTATCAGCTAAGCCTGAGTCCTGTGCCTGACTAACATTAAAATGTCAGGGATTCTTGGAAATGCCAGAGTTCTTTGCTCCATCCTTCAGTGACACAGTGCTTTAAACATCCTTCTTGCTTTCACACAAAGGATCATGTGTCTTGACAACAAGAAGATGTAGAAAGGTGGTGAGGTCCTGAAATAGGCATTCCAGAGTCTATCCAGGTCAGGGTACAGGGCTAATAAAATCTTGGTGGTTTGTGCTCTGCAATATCCATATGTAGGCCCCACAAGTGTACTTATGAAAATATCAGTCATGTTCAGGGAGAAAGACAGGACAGTGAAGACCCTCATGTAATTAGTCTTCAAAAGTAGAATGGTATATTTACAGAATGTTATAAAATTACTGTAATTTTTGCATCTTATTATTTTTAATTCGCAGAACTGTCATTTAAATGAAGGTTGATTAGTTCTGGCAATTTAATTGCAGAAACACCTTTGACCAGAAGAAAAATTAGGCAAATATTTACTTGTTTGACTTTGTTTTTTACTTCCTGCAACTCCTGTAATGCCTTTAATGGGTAAAAATATAAAACACAGGTATGTAGTGAAAAGTTCTAAAAAGTCTCATCAGTGAGTAACAGGGATTTAATGTCTTTATAGTGGATTTTTTTTTCTGCTATTATAATAAATTAATTGGAATTGTAATGATAGTTTCATTAGCATTACTAAAGTTTAGATCTGTCAGTTTTTCTATTTAATAAATAAGTATATATTCATACACATACCCTTATTTTTATCATGGTCTACAATTAAGCCCACGAGAATAACTTCAGATAGAAATTCCAGCTGAGCTTTTTTCCTCTGTCTTTTATTGTTGTTCTTGAAATTTCATCATTCTGAGCTTACTTTCAGACATTCTGGCCATTTCTATTATGAACAATATGGTCTTTAAAATTAAACTAAAACCTTCACATTTTCATTCTGTTCAAATGATTGTGTCATTCAAGAATAGTTTTTTTAAGCTAATTAATAGCAAGTAATTTTTTATCGAAATAGTGTTTTCTCATTCTATTAAAAACTTGGTAACAAAAAGTAAATTCACTTCAAGCATTCAGCACATTACTTCATTTTGAAAACTTTGTCATGATTATTAGTGAATCAGATGAATGCTTGTGGTTAACACTGACCTTGACAGAACAGATGTGTCATTACAGGACCATAAAGAATAGAAAAAAGTCCCTTATTTGGATGAACTTCCAAAGACACTGAGTGGTTATTGCACGAGAAAGAAAAAGCCCGAATAGTGAATCAAAATTTAAAAAAACACACCAAATAAAAAAAAACATTATTAAGAGCATGCTTGAAATCATTGTTGTTCACTAGTAGTGTCAGACATCACTGTCAGTGAATGTACAAGTTTTATCACATGATATCACTGGGCAAAATCATTTGCTGAATTAGAAGTAAATTCTGCAATCCAGAAAGGAGATTCCTTCTTAAATTTAAGGTAAAAATATATCTGATAATAAAAATGTCTTCTTCTTTTTAATTTTTTTTTAATTTGGAAGCGGAGAAGTGTCTTGAGAAAATGTTGTATTCAGCACTTCTCTGATATATATTATGAAAGGTGACAACCTCAAAAACTGTAGGTGGAATATAATTAGGCTTTATTATCCCCATTTTACAGATGGCAGTCTGAGACATATAGCAATCAAAAGCTACATAATGCAGAGATTTTAAGACAGAACTTTTTTTTTTTTTCCTGGCATAAAAGAACTTCCTGTGATTTTATTAAACATTATTTGTGTCTCACTGGGGGGAAAAAAAAAAAACCAAAAAAAAAAAACCCACAAAAAAAAAAAACCCCAATCAAACAAAAAGAACTCTCAATTTTCCCAGTCCTCAGTCCTACACTAAATCCTCCAGCATTTTATACTGCTTTCAGGTAAGCGGCGTTTTTGGAACCAAACCTGTGTTAAAGACAATTTACAGGGGCTTTATGTGTTGCACCGTAAATGAGGCAACCAACGGGGGTTCCCTCTGGGGTCTGGGTATCCCACAGAGCTGAATTCCTGAGGAGTGAGGAATTCCAAGCTCTTTTCTGTCTGAAGAATCTAGGTGTGAGAAAAGGCAGCTGAAGTGCTTTGTGATCCAGTCAGTAGGGGCAGATGTGTTCTGCAACCTTAATGAGCCCAATAAGGAGGTCTGAAAAGGATGAGGGGGTATTTCCAGCTGCATTTTTAAGGAAAGAGGGTGCTAGAGAACACATTGAACATGAAGTTGTACTAGACAGCTATACATAGCAGGATTTTGGTTTGAACAGGGTCGACTTGTAGAAAAAATCCCAACAAATTAAACACGTTTTAAATTCTGGAGGATGCATCTGTGATTATTAACATCTGATATCCTGAATGGGGAAGAAAGAATTCTAAAAACATTAGGATTGTCTTTCTTAGAATTCCACTGCTTAAGACTTGTGTGCATCCACCCATAGTTTTCCTTGTTGTCCAAAATACATATTTTTTAGGGTCTTTACAGGAAGAAGAAAGAAAAACAACATACAAACGCTAAATCTGGCATATGGAAATTACCTACTTATGTGAAGCTGCAGAAGACACTAAGTGTTGCAGATGCTGCTCATAAATTTATTTCTATATTCTTCTGACATTCAATATCTCTATGTTTTGGAGGTTTTTGGTTTTACAAGGAAATATTTCCCACTTTATACAATATATTGTGGGCAGACAATTACTCTTCTTTGCTCTGTTTCACCCAGAAATATAAATTTGTGCCTGAGCTGTCCTCAGAAAGTGTTGCACCCATTAAAAACACGCTTCAATGCTCTGTAGTAAATATGTTTTTTGCATTAATTCTTTAGAGTTACAGTCCCCATAAATGATATTTCCTATGTAAATTAAGTATAATAACAAGATCTCTTCATTCACCTCTGAAATGCAGCCACACTTAGACGGGAGATGTGGTTCAGCAGCTCACAGCAGAACAACTCCTGTCAGCTGGAATTCAAGGTAGGCTGTGTGCAGTTACTTGCACTGAAATTTGGTAGATACTACAGACCTCCTACACCTTTGTTCTGTAGGACCCACATTATGAAGAGTGCCCAAAGATAATACTAGCACTTCTTTCTCCTTATAGCTAAAAAAACAACAAACAAACAAAACAAAACAAAAAAAACCAAACCAAACCAAAACAAAAAAACCCAAAGAAATAAACAAAAAAAGCCAACCCAAACCCAAAAGTTACTAAACTCTTCTTACTCATACCGTAAATTGCCCAATGCAAGACAAAGCATACTTCTGGCTGCAGCAGGTCTCTGTTCTGCTGAACTGCCACAGAAATTCTTGTATTAACACTGCTCAGTCATAACACTTAAGGGAAGAAATGCTTAGTTACCAGTGGATTATTCTTGAGAAAGTTTTGAGAAAATGAGCAGTGTTTAATGGCAGTTACCTAAAAATGTCTTTTTTGTGCAGTCACACTCAAATCAGTCTGGATCAACTAATTTTAATGATTAGTAAATTATTAGTGGATAACTAAAATTTTAAGGAAGTTTTAAAATCATATCAGAAAGCTTCCTTTCCTTCTAAATTTACTCAAACCTTCACTAGGTATTAATTAAAATTACATTAATTCAGTCTTCTTACAGCTTGACTGGCAAGCCCTACATGTCTGAAGAGGATTGTTCAATTCCTAACTCAAAGATTTAGGTGCGCTCCTACATTTTGGGGGTGCTCAGACAGGAGGTCTAATCCACTATTCCAGGTGTTTTTCTCTTTTGCTCCCAAAGTTGTTTTCCCCTATTTTTTCCTAATTAATCTTTATAAATTCCTAGTGCCAAGTTGGCCCTTTTCCAACTTATCCAGCAGAACCTTTGGGTCTAACACGGCCCTTACAGTTTTCCTTCAGGCTCAACATCCCACTCAATGATGTCAAGCTGAATGTCAAATCTTAACAAGTTTTGGCTATTTTGGGTCCGCCCATGAAAATTTTAGATGATGGCAAGTATATGTCCACAGCCATCCACAGTGATTGTCCCTTAAAGTGGCATTTGTTGTCTGAAAGACTATTGCCTTGTATGCTGAAGAAAAAAATACTTCTCTCTTTTCCCCTGTCCAAATTATGCCTGCATATACTTTATTCTTCCTTCCCAAAAAAAAGGAAAAAAAGAAGCTTTGCTTATTTCAGCATTTTTCTTGATTTCTTATAATCATTTGTATGTATATTATATAACACAGTATTTGCTGAAATTAAATTTTAGAATTGCTAGCAAATTCCAACAAAGAAAAATATGTAGATATACATTTCTTCTTAGGTGTGTTTAAAAATAATTATCCTTTTCTGTGTATGAGCATTATTGTAATGTCATCAATGCCAGCACAACTCAGAACCAGTGCTGCCAAAATCTGGTGCTGTCCTGCACAGATGATGAGACTTGTGTAAGGATTCAACATTTTATGGAAAATATAGGTAAGTAAAGAAATTTTAGAGAGAAGCTTCCAGCAGCTTTTGTGATTCATAATGGAAGTTCATATAATTTCAATTCCAATTTTCAATTTTAAAATTTTGTCTTTTTTGAGTTTTTGATTCATTTGATTTTTTGTTGGTTTTCTTTTATTGCTGTTTTTAATGGATAAGCTTAAAATATATTTCAGTACATGGATATAGAATTTAATTAAAATTTGATAAACACTCATGAACTAATCAACCCAAGGAAAAAAACTACCTCATTTTTCATTGGTTTTAAAAAATCTCACTTTACTTTCTTTTTTAAATTCAAGTTCGTCATCCCTAAAGTTTGCCTGTTATATTATTGGTCTAACTTTCCAAGTGGAGTAATTGCTCCTATGGTGTCATCTTTTTACATTCATTTTCTACCAATGGTAATAAACTGATTTTCATCCTTCATATATCAGTCCAATTTCTATTTTAAATTTGGTCTTCACAGTTTCCAGCTGGCTTAATTCAGGACCTTAAAAAGATCACAAATCAAACTATGCAACTACAAAAATTACCATTGTTTACTCCATGAAAATCTCCGTGACTAATCAAGCACCTGATTAAGCTTGATTCAAAACTGACTGTGTTCTGCAGTCCCTGGACAGGGAATGCGTTGTCTGTCTTGTGTGTTGCTTGCTTTCAGAATTGTCTTTTTTTCCATTTGAAACCCTGCTGGTTTTATGTATTTGAGGTTCCTGCCACAGTTATTCTTCAAAAACAAATAGAAAGAAAATAAGTAATGTTATATTATATATGTAATTAGCATATGTTAATAATATTAATAAGTTAATATTAATATGTTAATAATATTAATAAGTTCATGTTAACAAATTTTAACAAATGTTGAGTTTCCAATATTGCGGGGGGGTCTTGGCCCGAGAAAGGTCAAGCGTCCGGCTAGCTATGGGAACGGCCAATCCCCAAGCCGCACTA
>JAWWMS010000001.1:103515574-103530485 GCA_035048045.1 Chlorospingus semifuscus
CCATTTTACAACTTGGGGGGGGGTAATACCACATAGGGAAGCCATAAAACTGAGCAAAATTAACACACTACAACACAATATGAATTGTGATTTTGGGATATAGAACAGATAATATCCTGTTAGTAGATTATATGAATAGTGTCCAGAAGAATATGTTCTACCAAAATTTCTTTCTTGCATTGGTTTTTCTAGCTCAATAGAATTAAAAAATATTAGTCAATGAAATCCAATAGTTCCTTCAATGCTTTTTTTTTTCTTTTTCATGTATAAACTGAGACTGTCAGGATATATAAATACTGAAGAAAGGTGCCCAAATATATTAGTATGATGCTGAAAGAAGGTAGCCTTTTGTATTGGTTTTAATGGGGTCAGGAAAAACCTTTGGAAGTTTCTTCAAATATTCTTATGACAAGAAATTGATAAATAAAGTCGTTGATGAACACTACAATGTCGATGATCATGTCAACAGTTATTTTTGGTGAAGTATCTAAGGCTATAAATTATATGTTAGATACTTGAATTGGGGTTAAAGACAGAGAGAGAGACCTACACAGAATTTTCCCTCCTTTGTAATACACTTTAGATCAAGAACACACAGCTGACTGGCATCAGATTTTGGAGAGCAGGCTGCTCCTTGAGGAGTGTCTGCAGTATTCATCACAGCGTCCTTGAGACACTCCTCCAAGTATTTTGTTACAATACTTTGCCTTGAACAGCTTATCTACTCTTTTTTTTGGTGATGCTTCTTCCGCATTAAATTCTCTTTTTCTCTGGAAGTAATTTATAGCATTCTGTCAAATTACTGTCAGACATGATGAAAATCTATTTATTGAGTGTGAACCAAGCTCTACAGACACCACTCTTCAGCAGTCATGTTCATAATGCTCTGAGGTCTTTGACTGGAAAACAAATTGCAGCTATGGAATCCAAATAGATATATGTGAAAAAGCCTAATACAACAACACAGATATTTAGATTAATTTTTGTAGCATTTTAAAAATAAAAATCAGTTTGCTGATACAATATTGAGTAAAGATTTTTTAAACTTCAAGTTAATGGAGAATTATAAATAAAGAGGTGCTTACGTTTTAATTTGAGATGAGGCAAAATTTCAAATTACATTATCATATTTCTGATATGCGTGCAAAATTAATATAAGATAATTCGGCACAGAAGTAAACAGATTTAGAATAAAACTCTGATGAATTTGAGAGGTTGTTGTATTGTCTTAATTACCAGAGTATTTTTTTCAGATTCAAAAACAATAAATCACAATCCATATATTAAAATAAAGGAACAAAGAAACCAACAATCCAGTTGAAAAGGTACAATCAAGGTAACAATTCCTTGATTCCTTTATACAGAATCCACAAAAATGAATGGAGCTACATTTTGTGACTTCAGGCATCTTACTTGACTTCTTTTGACGTTCTTCAGTTTATCTGTAGCCCAGTGTAACAAGACTGCAATGGAAAAAAAGATGTTTTATCGCCATTATCATGGATAAAGAAAATGAAAATGTGTGAATGGTAATGATTATTGCTTAAATATGAAAGAGCTACACTAAAACCTCACTGTATTGATGTATGTAATGCTTATATAGCATTAAGGACTATTTACTCAAATTAATGGCAGATAAGCTTCGTGTCATCAAGGACATAAAGGAATTTTTAGCCATTCCAAAATTAAAAAGACCAATCCAAAAAATATTTTCATTAGAGTTCCAGGAATCCTGTGTAAGAATTTCCAAATAATGATTTTTATATTAATAGGAAAATTAATAGTGAATATTGTGAGAAACTTTGTCCTTTCATTGGAGCAGTTAATTAGACAATTAGAGCTGTTAAAAAATCACATAAGATTAACCTCAGAAGAGCAGCATCCCGAATATCAGGTAGAAAGAATAGAAAACACAAGGTATTCTTAAGATCAATTTTTAGTTGCCTCTTTGAATATCAGACTAGGTCTCCTGTCACCATAGTTCCTGCATTAACTGCTACTTAATGAGGACATCAATAATTGAACCAACACACAGTCTAAAATTCTGAAATACAACTTGTGTATGTTGCCAATATGATTTCATAATATTTATGTTTTGTGGATAAATACTTAATTTGCTTATCCTATATTTCCAAAACGCAATGAATACATGAATTTTCTCTTGCTTTCTTTTTCACTTTGTTGATTTTTTTGTACTACAGAGAAATTTTTCTTTACTAGAGCTGAATGGTATAATCATACCTGAAGTAGTGACTACAGACAAGAGCGATAGGCAATGTAGTGTGTCTTACTCAGTACATTTGCACAATTTTTGGCTCTGAGACTGGGACTACTGGCCCTGATGTTTAGGATGACATTTAGCACCTTGTCTGGAACTGAAAATTGCTGTTTTTTTAGTCGAAGACCTGTTAAACCTCTATTTCCCCCGTCTCAACCCACAGAGTCTTTTTGTATTGGGACATTTCATTTTCTGGCCAGACGAGCACTATGGGGTTTTTTCAGTGAAATCTTGGTTAAATGCATCATGTCAGCAAGCAGCGGATGTTGGCTGCCCCACATGACAAGGGGAGATGGGTGCCAGGCAAGACATATAAAAGCAGCAGGCTCAGAGGCTCAATCATAAATATGTCATGCACCATGACGTGAGAGAACACGTTCATGATGGCAAGCTCATGCAAGTTTGAGTCAGAACTTTAGGCAACTCCAGTATGATGGCACCAGGCCGAGGACCATCTGAGAAGTCAGCCTGTGGTCTGGGTCCAATCACACTCTGTTTCAGGTACTGTACTTCCAGCTCTGTGTGAGCCATCACAGCTGTTGATTTTCCTTTTGGAAGAGTTCTTCAGAGGGCGTTTACCAGGCAAACCTGAAGGAACATATTTACTCAGCAGTGAGTCATGGAAAGAGGATAGATACACACAGAAATAAATATTTTCTGTAAAAACAGTCACTATGTTGATTTCATGTTTAATTTCTACTCTTCATTATTAGAAAAAAAATTCTTTATTTTCAGGACTTCTTCATCCCATTCCAATTTTTTAGAAAACTCTAAATGCAAGACTAAATGACATCCTTCTCCATATGGGTGAAGAGGATGCTCTCAAAGAGGATATTTCTAATGATTGTTGTTTCTACTAGCTTTTAAAGAACTGGTTTCTGCTGACTCTGACCTGTCAAGGATTCTCAAAGCAGCTGAATAAATGTGATTAAGTGCCTTTATTATTATTTTTAAATCAAGTTCATGCTTGTACTAATGCTCCAAAGCACCCAATCAAATGTGACGTTCTTAAGATATATCTAGAGTTACCTATTATATATTCTTATCTATTTTAAGACACATCCACTTAAAAGTAAGCACCAAGTACTCACCTTACACCCACTTAGCAGAAGTGGGCTCTTGCAGTGAGCATACTGTGTACTGTATAAAATTTTAGTGTAAAAAGTCCTAATTTGTGTTGTTGTAGAAATTCAGTTATTTTCTCAGTGTGAGCATAGTAGATATGTAATGTATGCATCAACTGTAAAATGCTAACAAATGAAGCTAATAATCACTTCGGCTAGTCCTTAAAACTGAATGGAATACCTATTATGTACATTTATTTTTCCTCCTAAATGTAGGCTATTACTGTAAACAGTAATGACCATCTTTTTAGCATTCTGTTATCAATGTAAACTACTTAATGAGTACAGATCTACTAATCATGACACATGGAGCCTGTGACTTCATAGCTTCTAAGAATACACAAATAATCCAACTGAAAATCAAGATATACACCTGATTTTTAAACTTCTGGAAGTTTGAGGTTTTTAATAAAATTCCCAATAAGGACAGCGCACAAAAGGCAGAGAAAAGTGTTGGAAAGGTGCCACAAAACATCCAGGGCTACCACACTACCTAGTTAAAGAACAAGAGTTTACAACCAGAAGTTTAAACAAGGTCTAGTCTGCATACATTTGAGAAGTTGTACCCAGATGCTGCTTGGAGTACAGAACACACTATTAACAAAGTGTGTTCCAGCTGCAGAACTCAGAAGCCTGCTTATCAGTTTGAAACAGACCCTTCTGTAGAAAAGTGAATGCACAAATGTTTCTGGTACCTAGCTTATTAGAATTATAATAAAACTAGTTTGTCAGTATTTAATAAGAAACTGTTTATTTAAAATTCCTATCTTCAAATGCTACAAGTACAAACCAGTGAATCTTCATGAATCTTATGATACAGCTAGTTAAGCATGACTGCTATCTTTTATGCCTCAAGTAATGCTGCTGGTGAAATTCAGTGGCTTGACATGGGCCACCCCAAAAGAATCAGTATTGGACTGATGAGATTAAAAATGCTCCCTTGGCTTTGTTCATGCTTCAGAACAATTTTGTGCTTCCCTTGTCATTGTTTTTTAACAATTTTTTACCCATGTCTAGCTGAAAGCATGATTTCTGTATAGCTGCCGCTTGACTTGCAGTGTTCTATATCCAAATACCATCCTGGGTGAAGAGAGAGTGGCAAAATCTCTGCATGGGAGCACTATCACAGAAACACGATATTTTCCTTTTGTTGTGGTCTGGGACTAAGTTCTATAAACATGTCTTTTCGCTCTGTCATGAGAGACTATAAGTCTCTGAAAGACTTTTCATTCTTTAGTGGTTGAGGGATCTTGCATGTATCATGGCCAAAGGGAAAGAGCTTACACAATCCTTTATTAAACTGGGAATGCCAAATTTTCAAAAGTACACAGAAGCAAAATATAGTTTTATTGGGTAAGTATTTATTTGGTTTGGAAGAGGTATATTTCAGCATCCAGTAAAGACGCACGTTCTGGAAAATACAATCCTTTGCTTGTATTGATTTATTTCATGAAGTCTGAGAACAGACTTAAAAATGACTTGATGCTGTTGACTGAAATAAGTAGCTTGCAACTGGTACTGCAAATACTGGTGGAACTCAGAAAAATGAAATAACACTGTGGAATCATAAATATGTCATTCAGCCAGGGATGGATATTTCTGGAATTGTGTTGAGTGGGGCTTGCTTCATCGTAAAGCAAAATGGTTCCTTTTGGAACACTGCCCAGACTTACCTAACTCTATTAACTCCAAGCAGATATTGCTGCATAAATGTCAAGGCAAAATGAGCAACGGTAGACTAGACAGGCCTCTGAGAGAACTGTTTTACATAAGAAGTGTTTCTATACCACCAGCAAATCTGACTTAAGAGAGAAAATTAGATACTAGGATATCACGAGAAAAAATTTTCATATATAAAAATTTGATCAGAAGCATGGTCTTGTGTGATTTATAAAAAGGAACAAGATTGTTCTTCCAAAAATGGATATTTCAATGAGCTTTCCAAAACATGCATATCCAATTTAAAATATTAGAAATGTTTTGGAATTTGAATGTCTTATTTTAAAGTAACTTATGATATATTTTTGACAGAGAGCAAAAACAATGTACAGTAAATATGGTTTTCATTTGGGATCTTTTTGTGTTAAATCTAATGGTATGTATCATTCAATTGCAAGGTAGTGAGGATAGACTTTGCTGCAAAAATCATTATTCTAATAGATACCTTCTAATAATGGAAATCTTTCACACCAATTCCTTCCACAGGGTTTTCCTTGGGTGATATTTAATGTAGTTTTATTTATCATAGGAAAAGCAGTGTTCTAGCTGGACTTCATCTCTGTTCCAGTCCATGTTCAGGACTAATACAACTATACAATGTAAGTTACTCTTGCTTCAGATGCTTCCATTGACGCAAAGCTACAGTTTTTGATTCAGGTACAGGAATACAAATCTATGCTTTTCCAAACATTTTGGTTTAACAAGGATTTTAACATAATTTCTTCTATTTCTTGTTTTCTGTCATAGTTTAACCCCATCTGGCCGCAAAATACCATGCAGCCACTTGCTCACTCCCCCATCAGCAGGATCAAGAACTAAAAGAGTAAAAGCTGGAAAACTTGTGGGTTGAGATAAAGACAGCTCAGTAGGAAAAGAAATAGCTACACACACAAGCAAAGCAAAACAAGAAATTCAGTCAGTGCTTCCCATGGGCTGACAGGTGTTCAGCCATCTCCAGGAAAGCCAGGATCCAACTGTGCAACAGTGACTTGGAAAGACAAAACACCACTCACTCCAAAAGTCCTCCCCTTTCCTCCTTCTTTCCCCCGCTTTGTACACTGAGCATGATGGTCTGGAATGTCCCTTTGGTCATTGGGGATCACCTGTCCCAGCTGTGTCTCCTCCCAGTTTCCCACCAGCGTGGCAGTCATAGAGCAGGAAAGGCCTTGGCTTGGTGTAAGCCGTGCTCAACAGGAACAAAACTATCTCAAATTATCAACCCTGTGTATTATATGTACTATCACAAACCAAAATTCACCCCCATGCCTGACACTGAGAAGAAAATTAAGTCTACCCCAGCCAAAACCAGCACCCTTGTCATATAGAAAAAGCAGTTCCATGAAAAGGCTGAATAGTAAAAATAAATAAATAAAAAATGTTGCTAAATTAATCTTAACTATGTTTTGTTTTCACTTTTTTTCCTAATTTCAAATGAAGGTTGGAATACACACACAAAAAAAAATACACCACAAAAAAAACCCCCAAAAAACCCCCAAATATTCCTATTTCTGTGCGCATATATACCTAGTTTTTACCTTTTGTCAGTGTGATACATACTCTATTACTATGAAAGGCAGAAACCTCCTTCAACATTTATAAACTTATGTAAAGTAGTAGATCTATATTTTGATATCACACTCCACACCTATTGCAAATATGGAAAATTAGCCACTTAAATTGATTTATTAAATATAATATTCTGAAGTTTAGAAAGTATTGAGATGGCTATTTTTAGGATTGATTTATTAAACATGTCATACATTTCCATGATACATAGACTGAATCTTTAGCACCTTAATCTAAAATACAAAGGACACATCAAAAGGAGAGAACATACTGTATAACTATTCATGTGTGTGAAGAAAAATTATTTGTGAAAGTATTTCTTCATGAGACAGGAGAATCTTCTAAGAATAGAAGAAAAAGGTTTATCAGAGCAGAAGCAAAGATCTGAATGCAAAAGTTGAAAACTAACATAAAACTTCTGAGAATTAGAAAAAGTAAAAGATGTGAGAAAACATTGCATGCAGGGGAAATAAATGCAAAAAGAATGGAGGGACAGTTTGATTTATGTCTCTGATGATCAAAAACCTTGCAAGGCAAGAAACCAATTTAATGAATGATGTAGGACTGACAAAGAGAAAATTCTCGTATAACAGTAACTAATGATAAAACCCTTCTGAAAGAGGAAAAGTTGGTATTCAAGGGGAAACTGAAGGCAATGTTGTTTTCTTTTCAATTGAATCTTAAACTGAAGACATTTTCCAGCAGCAATCCCTAACTTATCCTTCAGCTTAGCTATAAACTATAGCATTTCTGGCCAATTTGTTTGGTAATCAATAAGTACAAACCACAAATAAGTAAATCCACTGAGCTGCCAGACATTGTTGGTACTAACCACTACTTGTACACTGTGTTTTGCCATATACCCACAGGTCATTGACTCAAATAGGAGCTTTCATCAAACCTTGGACGTTCCAGTCATGTTGAAGAATTTCCAAGTATTTTGCCATTGCTGAAACATTTCCCAAAACCCCACTTTAAATAGTCTTGTCTAAAACTACTTATAACTCATTCTCCAAGATATAGAAAGGAGTTTTGTTGATCTCTGGGAATAGAACTCTTCTGCAAGAATAGAAAACAAGGATTTTTTTCCTGACTAGTAGCTCTTGGTGGTTTCACCAAGAGCTCTACATGACTAATGGTCTCATCACCAGTCACACCAGTAGCCAAGAGCACAAACCAATGAAAGGAACTCTGTCATATTATTTTCTCAGTCAAACAGTGCATGCCAGGGTACAATAATAAGATACAGTGAGAAGTTACACTACTCAGATAACAATTAAATCATATCTCTGCAACTTAGGAAAAAATAATAAAATAAATTAAAATAAAGTAAATAAGTAACAAAAATAAGTGGTTTGTAACTACAGAATAGATCTCCTGACCTCAAAGCTGAGGAGAAGCCAGATGTGGATTCCAGTGAGACATCTGGATCAAGTGACCCTATCCCATGGTACTCAACCAGCAGTAAAAGGTGAGGGGTTATAGTGGGTGACTCCTTGCAGCAAGGCACAGAGGAACCTGTCTGCCAGCCTGACTTGCTATCTAAAGTTTGCTGCTTATGGATGCCTGGATCCAAGATGTTGCAGAGGGACTGCTGAAGTGCCTCACTCTGAATATTATCCCCAGAAGTTCTCCCTTGTGGGCATCAATGGAAAAATCTGGACAGCATCCGTGGTGACTGCAGAGCTCTAGAGGTCTAGGTGGTGTTCTCAGTCCTGAGGCTTAAGGGGCAAAGCTGATACTGTATGCCAAAAATTTTTTGCAGAGTTGATGCCAGAAGCAGGGTTTAGTTTTTATGACTTCAGAAATTATTTAAGAATGGGAATCTGCTCAGGATAAAAATCATTTTGTGGCACATGAAGCACAAGAAGGTCATCAGGGGTAGTGAACTTAGCATCATCAGGGGAAGTCATGACTGACCAACCTGAGAAACTTCAAGAATGAAATGCCTTGGTGAATATCAGGAGAGCAGTGGATTTATTTATGTTGAGTTCAGTAAGAAAT
The DNA here is from genome assembly GCA_035048045.1 of Chlorospingus semifuscus. NCBI lineage: Eukaryota > Metazoa > Chordata > Aves > Passeriformes > Passerellidae > Chlorospingus > Chlorospingus semifuscus. The sequence goes on from JAWWMS010000001.1 coordinate 103,524,266, forward strand.
TTGGCGCTGTTTCCAAGAAGATCCTCATAGAAAGCCTGTTGACGTATGGACTGGCCAAAAAGACACTGAGGTGGATTGGAAATTAATGGTAGGGCCTAGAGGGTGATGTTCAGTGGCACTAAGTCCAGTTGGAGGCCATAAATTATCACTATAGACCATAGTTCAATCTGGTTCAACATCTTCCTGAATGATCTGGGTGAGGGCCAGAGTGCACCTGCAGCGTGTTTGCTGCAGACCTAAACGGGGAGGAGTAGCTGATATGTCAGAGGGCTGTGCTGCCATCCAGAGGGACCTTGGCAGACTGGAGAAATGAGCTGGGCTGTTGGGAACCTCATGCCATTCAACATGGGGAAGTGCAGAGTCCCAAACCTGGGAAGAAAAGAACCCATACACCAGTACATGCGGGAGGCCAACCAGCTGGAAAGCAATTTTGCACTCCTTTAAACTCTCCTGACTGTTAGTTTTTGTATATCAGAAAAAGAGTATCTAGCAAATTTTAGAAGTATCAAGTCCAATACACATATTGAGTTCTAAATATCATGTGTGTGGGTCTCTCAATGGCAGTTATAGTGTCACAGTAAATCTGTGATTATTTGTAATGCAAAATTTTGTTATTGTTCAGTATTTGAGAAACAAGCTTGTAGGCTTGAGAAGTGACTTGCAGAATTTCTGTAGAACTATACATACTACTTTCTTCTATCTCTGCCCTGTCAGCAGTCAGTTCTCATGGTTGGATAACCCAAATCTAAATGAGAAGCTGCTTCAATGATCTTGAAAGTGTGACCTGCCAGGCTCTCTTCTGCCTGTTCTATCTCTGTCAGTAACAGATGAGCATGAAGACAATACACAGACAGGAAACATTACTGTATCTGTTTCTTTGACCTAAGAAAGAGATCTGATACCCTTTGGACCTCATTCCTATGTCTGAGTAAGTAAATCCTTATCACTGTGGGCTGTGTCTTCAGTACAGCACTTGCAAATGTAGTATCTGATTGCTGAATTTCTCTGCAGAAATCTCATTCAGATCCTCCTTTATGATTCATTTCTGCATACTCACAGTTATAGAATTGCTGTAATTATGCAGGGTGGGCTCTGGGATTTCTGGGGACAGGTGTCACCGTTCAGCTACCCTCATCCACTCTGGTGGTTACATTGTGAAGAGCCGTGGGAAAATGTGCCAGTTACTCCAGACCCACAGACAAATCTGCACTGAAATGCTCTCACTGCCTCTGTGGGCAACCTCCCCCAAGCTTCCAGTTTTCAAAAGCCGACTTTTTGATAACTGCTACTTCCAAGAAATTTTATCACAATCTTCCTCTTCAGTTAAGCTTTGCACTTAACAACTTTCATGTAACTGCAATCTGAAAATTGTAACACATCTACTCTAATTCAGTTTATGAATGTTTTTCAATGCTTGGTATAACTTATGTCTTCCTAAAGGCAGCAATCCTCTTTTTTATTTTTCTTTTTTTGAAAATCAAAACTAGGATTTTTACCCTAGAACTAAGACATTTTACTGTAGGACAGGAAAAGCACTGTCTTTTTTTCCCCTTTCCCCTCAGTCTAGCTAAGGTGTCACTTGTGTCTGCGTAGAGTGACAACAAATTCACTTCATCATACAGTAAGGGTAGCTGCCTTTCTCTATGTTGTGCTATCAGTTTCTGTTAGACACTTGGAATTAGATTCAGTTTTCTAACAAAAAGCATCAGGTGCCATTTTAGGTGTCCTATGACCTTCATTTACTGGTCTGTAAATATTATACTACCTAGAAAATAGTATTTTGTGGGTGTTCTGTGTCCCAAACAGTAGCTACATGCACATGTCCCCGGCATTTTGTAGCTTTCAAAATATCAATTGATATGTGTACTTAGGGAACAAGATACTGCCCAATGAGTCATACTCATGACATGGCAAGGGATCTCACTCATGGAATTTGCCTTTATGGGACGCCTTGAAATTCCCAATTTCTTTCCATGTATGGTTATACACCACTTCATCTTCAGTAAGAGAAAATTTAAAATTACTAGCCTTCCTTTGCTGGTATGAGTGTGTAATTCTATGAAATATATACCTAACTCCATTGACTTTTAATTTATTTTTTTTGAATATTTTTTATACTGTTTCCTCCCAACTCATTGAATTGAATATGACAGTGACAAGTCGGTACATGTCTTAATCTGTACTTGTTTGCAGTATGCTTGAAACTAAAATTCTAAACTTTTCTCTTCTTTTCAGATATTATTTGCTTCAGTATAGCACTTCTAGAAAAAAAAAATCCACAAACAAGCAATAATAGAAAACCCCAAATAAACACAAAATCTCTCCTATTTTGTATGTACAGTATGATGTTTAGTTCTGATATCCTTTAGTAAAGAGCTTTTTGGAAGGTGAAAATGAAATTGGCAAATAGGCATGTTGCAGTTAATAAAAACAAAGCCACCCTACTCTGCTAAAGGCTGACATCTTTGACTTGTTGCTCATTGATTGCATGTATGCAATCCCATTTCAGTACCACTCAAAATATCTCTACTGTTCACTTATCCTTTTAATTACCAAAATGACCTTCATTTTGCTGGTTTTGTATACATTATCCACTTCAACTGGTCTCCTCATTTGAGCTGGTTTCAAGGGTAGGGAGCATGTTCTCTCTCTCACGTATCTGACACTCTCAATGCTTAAGCAGGAGAAGTTTATTCTTGAAAATAGTACAAATATACATAATCTTTAAAATATTTTTCTTCACTGCAAATTTTTTCACTGTTTTGTGAGGTTGTTCAAAGTCACTCTGTCTCCCCTAAATTTTTTTGACATTTGTCATGTGAAACAAATTTCTTGATATTCAGTAGATTAATGAAGTCTAGTTTTCCATTAACTTTTCTTTGATTCTCTGCCTGTTCTCTTTCTATGCACAGCCACAACACAGCGCAAGACATGAGCCAAGGCTAATCCAGGCTGCAAGTCTGTGACTGACAAATATTGAAAATGAACTATCTTGCAGATGTTGGTTCTCATCTTGTTTCATGGCTGAAGAGTTTTGCACTAATTCTTACCCACAGACGCCTGTCAGTCTAAAATATATATTAGCATATTTTTAATCAGATTAACAGAAATTCTAGACTGAGCAAGACCTTTATTAGTCATGTATTTCACTTTCAGATCTTCCTTTGAGGGCTAAGAAATACCAATAATGTCAGCTTTCTCTAAACACCAGCAGATATTGATGCAAAGACATTCACAGAGTTTCTGAACCACCTCCTCCAGCTTCATGCCATCTAAATATTGCAAGGTTCTTTTGGGACATAGGTGGTAAAAAATGTCAATTCACTTATTTCCATGATAAATCACAGTTCTTTAGGCAACAATTACATCTAGCTTTAAAGACTGCAAAAATTAGCTTTTGGCATTTTTAAACAAGGCTTTGCCAATCAGAACTGGCTTAGGTGAGAACTCTTCCACGTAAAACAAATCTATATGTAATAATAATAAAAAAGAAAGAAATATTAATAATTTGATAAATAAGACAGCTGTTAAAAATATATCTGTTCTTCCTCCCCTGTATGGCCCGGGATGTTGAAGCCCCACCGTGTTCTGTAAACTTACAGGAGGTAATTTCCAGACTGTCTCAATGGGATTTTGGTCAATGGCTGGAAGTTCTGACTGAAAGGGATACCATACAATATCTGAAAACCTTTATACTTGAATTGAACAAATGCAAGTAATAGTGGATCAGGAGAGAGCCCTCACTGGTTTTGGAGCTCCATAGGACACCTGAGGGCAATGCATGTGGGGTTTTTTATCCCCCCAGTGCAGAATTACCTTACATCTTTTCTACACTCACCCATGGAGGATGACAATGATAAAATCATATCACTGAGATGCTGGCCTGGAGCCAGTGAGGCTTATAACTAAAATCCAGAAAATAATAGGAGCAGGAAGTACAAAGGGGAAATGTTTTGTAACATATAAGAACCAGATAATAATTTTATACCCAGTTGAGCACTAGGCTTGGCTCTCTCAGTTCTTACCTAGGCTAAAAACTGAACCTGCAGTATGGGGAAGAGGAATAGGCACTTTGTTTGAGTGTAAAGATGATCGGAGAAATTTGCAGATCTTTTTCTATAAAGATCTCTGTAAAGAACTCTACCCAAGATACAAGGAAATTTTTATCAGAACTGAATGTCCCAGACACCATGGTGGGGTGGTTTCCATGAATATGATGGAGAGAAACCCCTCTATGTGCAAGAAGGCAGTGAGAGATGAAGAAATGTGAGAGAGAGATGAAGAGGCCTTGTGGGCAGAGGCTCATGGAGACCTGTGCCATGGAATGAATTGAAGACAGAAAAAGTGTGAAAAAAACCAAGTGGGATGGACTTTGCAAAGTTTATGTGGATGGTGTCAGATAGATCTGTCACTTCATAGAAGTCACAGTAACACTCCCAGCAAATTTATTTTGGGAGAGTTCAGAGGTCCTTTCTTCCACAGCTTCATGCAGTGATTCTGCTCATTATGTACGTTTATGTTGATAAGAAAACTGGTACCTAGGTGTTAGGTAATGTGATAAAAGTCTGATCCCTGTACACACCAGGGCATAAAGGGTAGCCCCAGTCACACGTGGGATTATGGATCCTCAGCAACCTCACCTCAACTAGGCTGCCAGATCTGGCAGCTCCTAACACTGAGAATCTGCAGCTGACTCTTATATGTCCGATTAATAATTTTATTTCAGCAACTGCTGATGCATGAGATTTACTTTTGGGAATAACAAGGAAAATGGGATAAAGCATTATCACCAATGCTGCAAGTAATTAGGCACGTCCTAATCTCAGATTTTGATAAAATTTTGTAGAATATTGACCTCAAACATTAACACCTTATCTTTGAAACCACTGTCAATCCAAAAGACATTTTAGCCAGCACTGGAAAGAACAAATGGACATTACTGACTGACAAAATACTGAAGCCCAGTAGAGTGCAGCCTATAAAGCCATTTAAAATCAAAAAATTGCTGGCCTCCTCCTGTATATAATGTATTGATGGTTTTAAAGTGAATTTACTGAGGCTAAACCTTTGTCTCACAAACCTGTAAATGTCTAATGAATCTGGCTTTCAGAAGGCGCTGATTGTTCTTTCCAAGACTACAATAAGGTAACAGAAAGAAGTGTACTGCCCTGCTTGAGCCAGTTCTACCTCTGACACCGGACTTCATCTGTCCTTCTACACCCTGAAATTAGCTGTAGGCTGTGGCTCATCCCACCTTGGTCAAAAACAAGCTGTGATGCATGACCTGAACTGTGAAGGCGTGTCAGTCTAAGCTGAGTGTCAGCAGCATCCCACAACTTGGCAAAGAACCTACTAAAAATTTGAAGAATAGAAAAGTGTTGCTTTTTATTATGGCAATACTAATGACAATTGGTAGAAGAGCATGATGAGCAAGGCAAAAAATTAATTAGAAGGTGCTATTTGCCAGATTTACTTTCTTCTCCGGAGTTCCTTTTTTCCATCTTCCTATTTTCGCAACCTTGTGAGGTTTTTCAAGGACACTGACATATGGGGCCCGTTTTGAAGGACTGTGTGTCAAAGCTAAAAGCATAAATGAAATAAGAATTCTGTCAAGTAAATCTTCCAGCTCAGCTAAGGCAGTGGGAAAGCCTCTTGTGGACATTTCTGAATGCTCCAGCATGAGGAAGCAGTTTTATGGAGCACACAGATAAGATCTTGAGATTTCTAAAGCTATAGTCTGTGATATTAGGCAATTAAATTTGCTAAAAGCTGACAGTTTCACAAGCTATGAATAAGAAATTCCACTTGCCCACACTGCCACAATATCTGAACAGCCTGTTCTATATATTTCTTGAGTCCTTTGTACTACCAGATGCCATACATATATTATTTTTTTTAATGCATTCTTTTTATAGAGGTGTTTCCCATATTCTGAGTTAATTGCAACACAGCATTCATCATTTATTTAGAACTTGGTTTAATGTGTTTCCATGCTTTTTATGTATATTGGTTGCTGATTTTTTTAAGGTGTGATAAAGTCTGGGAATATTTTCTTTCTTCGTCATGTTAGCTTTAGTACTTTTATTTCTGTATGTATGCAATTAACATGAGATTTAACATATTTTCTTATGCAATGGTTATAACAGACAATGCATGTATCAGCAGAACTAAAATAAGTTTCTGTGAATAGATCTCATAAAATAAGATCGGAAGAGCGTCG
>JAWWMS010000001.1:103534353-103558508 GCA_035048045.1 Chlorospingus semifuscus
ATTGGCCATTAATTAGAAACAACCACATGAGACCAATCACGGATGCACCTGTTGCATTCCACAGCAGCAGATAATCATTGTTTACATTTTGTTCCTGCGGCCCCTCAGGTTCTCAGGAGGAAAAATAGTAAGGAAAGGATTTTTCATAAAAAGATGTCTGCGACAGTAATGTGTGCCAGTACTTGATGTTGTGATGAGCTTTGGAGCACAGTTTGTGCATGCCTTCAGGAGCTGGAAGATGTAGACATGAAGAGTCAAGAGCCAAAAAGTCTCTCTGTGAAAGCTCTTGTATGGCTGAGGCTTCTGGTGCCATAAGGTACCATGTACATGAAATTGTGGAAATGTTTTCCAAACCTCTCTTTTGTTACCTCTGAAGAGCAGTAAATCTTCACTAAATCATCACAAAATCCTATGGGTCTGTCTTAAATGGCAAAAAAGGGAAAAGCTATATATTCACTGAAACTGTGGTTATACATTCAAATAACAAGACAGATCAGAATGCCTTGCACATAAAATCGAGTCATTATGGTTTTTTGAGGTGGAAAAGGAAAATCTGAAGATTCTTTTGAAAATTTCTGTATACTAAAGATTTTTCATCATTCTGTGATAAGCTTGGGCCTCCTGTGAGGACGCCTGTCCCCCACAAAATACCAGACTATGTTGTCCTTATATATATGGAGACACTAATAGAGTTATAGTAACAGAATTACCAAATAATGAAATAATAGACTTTTACTTTCATCAGTTCCTCTGAAATGGTCACTGTTATTGTTTTTAATGCAGAAAGCTTTATGCTTATGTATATAAATATGTAAATATTTTTTGATTGTTTCATGCCTCTACAGGAATCTCTGTGATAGTAACTACCATAGTATCTGACTCTATCACATTTAATAACAGATATAACAATTATTACTTTCAATGAAAATCTTGAAAATCAAGAAAATTTCCCATTAAAAAAAATATTTTAGTAAAATGTATTTTGAAAAAAACAATTGTTTATTTAAAACAATTGGTAAATATTTTTTCTTGAAAATAAAGGACGCAAAAGAAAACACTTTCAGACTTCAGATTCTTGACACATATCCTAAAAAAAAAAAAAAAATATATATATATATATATATAAAATCAAAAAGGGTTAAAATTAATCAAATAGGAAAAAAATCCAAACTGGGTCTAGGCTGATTCTCCTTTCATTTTTGCTCAAAGTCACAGAAGAAGTCCTGGTAACAGCAAAATTAATTTCCAGGTAAATCTGAATGGAGACTTTATTTTGCTACTGTTTTTAATTTTGAATGCTGACCTCAGTAAGAATAAGAGTTACTCTTAGCAGCAGTTTCAAGTGGTGCTTTCCAGGAGTGAAAACCTTACACTCTTAACCAAGGACATATGATACACCTTATTGAAAGACATTTCTGTTTTTATTTGCTTGCTTTCAGCATTTTAACATTCCACATCTCTAACAGTTTATGTTGGCTTTAGTCCAGCCATGTATTGTCAGAGGAAGACAAACTGTTAGAAGTAGAAGACAGATTTCTTCCTCAGATAAGAAGAAAAAAGAGAAAGTAAGAGTAGAAAGATGAAATGCAGAATTTGCATTTGAATGTTTAATATTTGACAAATTAAAAATCACCTTTTTCTTGACTTCTGCCATTTTCCTTCAGTTAAGGTTGAAAGGTTTCTTCTTATTCCCTGCCTCAGGTTACTTGTATAGATTTTTTTTTTAATGATTGGTAGAATCATTTAATACCACTTAGTTTATTTGCTTTGGAAAAAAGAAAAACAAAACACAAAAGCAAAAATGAATAAAACACATTCTTCTACTAAAAAAAAAGAGAAAAGCCATTCCAATGTTATGCCAATTTATTATGCCTTATTACTTTCCCAGCATTTTAATCTCTGCTATGCTTTATGAAAACTAGCACATCTCTACATTTCCTTCTGAGTGACTGAGTCAATTACAATCTCTCTGCTGACCTCACTTGTGAAAGCTGTAACATTCTTTCCTAGTGATCACTCTTATGGGATAAAGAACTTCAATTAAAAGTCAAGAGCAGAGGGACAAAATAGCAAACACAAACTTTGATTACTAAAGAATTCAAGCCGAAAGGTTCAGAATTTCACGGTCATTTGGAACAGTTTTGGTTCTGTCATAAAACAATTGCTCAGTAAATTTGAAACTATTTTTCTCTTAATATGGATCACATAATAGGTTAGTTGTGGTTTATTTCCTCTTTCTATTTCAAAATGACATTTTTAAAAACATTTGCATATTTTGAAAACAAATGTCATGCTCCCTCTCTGTCACTTTCTCTCTTTTTCTGTCACAATAAATATTTTATAATCACACAAGATATTATTGTATTTCCTGGTGTGTTACTGTCACTGCTGGAGTTATTCTCATTTGTCCTTATAAATTCTACTTGCAAAGTCAGAACAACTGAGAAAAACTTTTATTAATACTGCATAATCTTTACCAATTTTAGTATGAAACTAATTTTAAAATTTGATTAAAAATCAATTGAAATACTCATGGTAGGACTGTTCACTTAAAGTGGTTATTTTTGAGTCAATGTGTGAAAGTTCCATTTCCTTGCCTAGGGCTACCACATATATCTGGCTGAAGCCAGAAAGCAGGACACTTACTTATGTCTTTAGTTATTTCAAGATTGATGATTCATCCATTTACGTAAAAAAACTGGAAAGAAGAAAAGTCTGTTTTCATTTTTTGTTGGTCCTATCAAGAAGTGACTTCTGAGAAATCAAAATGCCACCAAGTAATGTAATGGTGTTATAGCTGACTAGTATGAATAATAGAATTTTTAAAATGTTATTTCCAGAAGGCTGATATTTCACAAGTAATTTCCACAGGAGTTCATGTCGTCACATTGTGAACTCTAAAATCCATTCTACAAGTGAAAACACACCAGTGATTTCCAGGAGTGGTAGGTCAGCCACCACCCTTCATGATAATTCCTAGACCAAGTAATGACTTGTGTACACATTCTTCTTGCGCATAAAAAATAATAATTTAAATTTCTAAACAACAGCAGGACTTTTTTCTAGCTTTGTTCCATGTCTCCATGTCAAGAAAATGTCTTCTTTTTTCCATATTCAAATTTAATTTGGGATACTATGGAGCATTACAATCCTCTCTGTTCTGTGAAAACATTATCCTTTTTTCTTTTTAACAGGCATAAAAAGAAAATAAAATGCTAGTATTATTGTTACTGTAGCCAACATGCACCTCACCTGTTTCCCTAAAATTTCTCTAGTTTTAGTTCCCTAAAATTTCTCTAGTTTATTGAGTGGTTCAAAGACTTTCAATTTGGTTTAATTGATGCCTTGGAATGGCTTCCTAGAATAGAGGCTCGACAGAGAATAAATTAGATATTTATTAAAGTCCTTCCCCCTGGGCAGTGCAAAAGCCTCACAAGGGCTACACCAAGGATGGGCGATGGTCATGAGTTTTTCAGACAGATACAAGTTTGGTCTATTTGCATATCAGGGGTTAATTGTCCAATTACAGCTTCAGGTAATGCAGTCATATTCCCACAGTTTGCTCTTCCCCCCGTTCACTTTTGTTTATACTTTTCAGGGCCTGAGGCCGAGGATGTCCTTGGTTCTCAGGCTTAGAAGGGTTGTTAGTCTGACCAAATTGTGAAGAGAGATTACTAACAGAGTTATACACTAATGCAGTACAGGATCTGAAAAGTAAAAAGCTAAAAACTTAACGCATCATTTTCAAATTTTAGGTTTGTAGTAAAACATCATAACACCTGGATTCCATGTTTGTGATCTCTTGTCCCTCAAATTCTTCTAATACCAACCACAGGAAAATTGTAAAATAGCGTGTATGTGTCTGTCCTGCACTTTAGCAAGTGGGTTACCACAAAACCACAACTAACAAGTACTTCTGTGATTATATTGATCTATATCAAGCTATTACAAATTAATATGGCAATCAATTATATAGTCTCAATCAATATTACTTAGTAATGAACAACAACAAAACCAAGGAGGTGTAGACATTCTACGACAGCAAAACCCAGAAGGTATATCATAGGTTTCTACAAAATTATCATTTGTGAGTCCACCTTATCACCAATACAACAGCACATATCCTCATGTGTGTGCAGCATGGGAAGTTCCGAGAGACAGAGGCTCAACTTTGGATAAAAATTTAGTCCATTTTCAAATCATTGATATACAACGTGACATGGGACATCACCTCTTTGGACAGTCAACATATGCTGTTAATTTTTATTTTACACCTGTCATGATGTTTTTTATTCTTTCTGGCCCATTTTATATTTCCAGATTATTTCCACCATTTCAGAAAACAAGTTGTCATTACAATTCCTTGATTTTGCACTTTCAGTGGTATCTGAGGGAATCTCTGGTTTCTAGGTTACCCAGCTGTACTTCAGAGAGACCAGCTGTACTTTTCAAGTTTCCAGCTCTCAGGCCTAGCCCTGGGCTCACACCTTCCAGGCTGGGAAATCCCTCCTCTGTCACTGTTTTTCAGTTTACAGTTCCTTCTGTCCAGTATATTTGTCCTTCTAAGAGGCCAAATTTAAGGCTGTTTACATCCATCTTATTTTACATATTTAGTGACATCTTCCTATAAGTACATAATTGACCTTCAGTTCAACATTTTAATTAGCATTTTTCACTTCCATGACCTACCATGCAACCTTAAAAAGTCTTGGCAAATAGCGCAAAAAAACTATTATTTGAAAATATAGGCCCAAATTTAATTTCTAAACAGTATAATTTATGGCTCTTTTTTGGTACTGAAATCTAATTTTTAAAATAAAGCATTTCAAAACATATTCTAAGAAGTTTTAATACCTTATTGTGCAAAAGGGTAATGTGATTCATTCAGTGTATTCCTTCCTGATATTTGAAGGGTAGGAGGTTGATTACTTGTTTAATGGATCTTCAATCACTCTGCATAGAAAACTTGAAGACGTGTTCGGTTTGTTGCTATATTAATGTCTTTCAAATGCATCTAGTGCTTGTTCTGCATACACCTCCTCCCTGTTCCTTTCAACAAAATTCTGGGTAAACAGGAATTGTTGAGTATACACAGCCTGTAGCATATTAAAAGTAAAATGTCTTTAACTAGATGTAAGTGAAAAAGTTCCTCAGAATACCTGAATAATAAGTTTGCTTTATTCTATATTCTAGTAAATGTGCATGACAGCTTATAACTTCAATTTTTGGTGGAACAATGACTCATGCCAATGATTGTTCTATATTCTCCTCTAACATGTGTTAATGATAAGAAATGTGATAAGTACCAACATAAAATGTTACCCTTCTATTTTTAATTAGATGATGGAAAAACTAGGTTGGGATTATAGCCACAGCCAGAAAAAAATTTGCATTTGGGACAGGAGAAAAAAAAACTATCCAGATTAGCAGCTGGGTTAGGATGAAGGAAAGCTTCTACTTTTAAATGTCTACACCTTTCAGCAGCTGAGGTTTTATGAGGACTGTTTGTACCAGTAAGTGGTGGCTTGTCTCCAAACAGCGTGAATGGTTGAAATGTTTTTTTTATGAACAGAGCTCAGAGAAGCAGGCTGCCAGAGTATCCATGCTCAAGGATTTTGAATTATGAAGTCAAGAAAGATGCTGGAATGTCTACTGATGTCTACTGATACACCTGCACCAGGCTCACCTCAAAGACCATGAACTGGGACAATGTAAAGTCAGACAAGGACAGAAGAAGAAGACACCACAATTAGTGACAATTAATCAATCCTGTGAATTAGAAAGAACAAGAACTTGAATTCAGCTTTCATAAGGGAGTGATTTTACCATTTCAAGCTATTGCTTTCTGGAACTCCCGTCCAGGTTTGACCAGAAATCCTATTTCTGTAAAGAAAACACTCCTATTAGCGGTGTCAAGCAGACATGCTTGTTGTCAGCACCTTCTCTTTTGAAAAGACAACACAATCTTAAAAAGAGACATTTCTGTTTTCAAATATCAATAAACTCCCCACAACTTCCCCCCCCAAAAAAAGGAGAATGCAAAATTACAGGGAACAAATGCTCAAGATGGCAGTGTGGTTTTCTTTTCTGAAGAATTTTTCTGCCAGTAGTCACAGAGAATGATGTGGAACATATTTCTCACAAGGTCTACCTTATAATTATACTGCATCCATAACAGTACACACAAATGGTATTGCATTATCCATGTGAAAAGCACATTTCTTGTCTTGCAGAGTACTAGCATTTATTTAAAAATACTATTATTTCAATTATTTATCTCCTGTTGTTATGCTTCATCCTTATTAGTCCACAGAAATAAATACATGGACTGTCAGTGACAGCAGCAACACAGCAGCTGAAGAATGAGGTGGTTCATTTTTGATTCAAAAGTATCATGTCAAACTACTGAATCAATGAAAAAAAAAGTTCATGTTTTCAATAATGTCCCTGTTGAACAGAAGGTGCCTTGGAACTGAAATTATCCGGCTAGAATTTGACATAAACCTGTGAGCAGACATTTCTTTCAGGATTTAAGATCACTAACTAATCTTTTTCCTGCTGAGTCTGGCCCTAATCTTGTATTCTAGGGATGATGAGGAAGACTGTTACTCTGCATGTCCTCTCTGGGGTAAGTTTTCTTACACTCTGTAGTGGCCTAAGAAGTTAATAGTATGTTGTACTCTGTCCCAGATGCAGAAATTTAACTCTCAGTCACTTGGATCAGAATCCTATCTTCAGTAATTCAGCACATTTTAATTGCACTCAAGCAACATTTTATGAGCTATTGATCCAGCATGGTATAGCTAGGTGTCAAGAAAGAGTGTTCACACAGAATTAACCTCTTTATGCTACAGATTAGCGGTCTGAGCTAAACAGATTTATTTATTCTTCTTTTCTATAGTACATTTTGCTCTCCAACATTTTCACAAGTGGACTTTACACTGAGAAACTTCAGCTAGCCCACTGATGGAGAATTTTGCAAGCTTTGATTTCTGCCTGCTATGAAGTAAATAATAAGGTCATAAGTCTCTTTCTTTTCTTAAGAAATAAAAACCTCCCACATTTCCTATCTCATTCATAAAAATATATATGTTGGAAATTCCCACAAAAATTATCAAAAATATTCTTGCATTTACAGAAAGAAAAAGATAAAGAAAACCTAGCAATGGGAGTAGCATGAAAGACCAATGAACACTTTCTCTGATATTTTGCCTTTTAGAGTTACCTGAGTAAAAAATAAGCAAAACTTTGAAATTTTATTTCTGTAGTTGATCCTTGTTTAATTAGAGCATGAATTCCAAAATGTCTGAAGATGACAGCGAGACCATAACATGTGTTATTTCATGATATAGTTAGGGATAATTACAAATTTTGTTCCCTTAAAGTTGATTCTATCCTGGAAGAAGACTGAGAAGGGCATATTTGTTGTGTCTGCCATGTAATTATGGCTGCAACAAATTGCTGTTCTATGGGTGATGTTTTTAAAAGCTATTTCTACCAATTTAGACAGCATTTCTGAAAACTAGAAGTTTTTAATAAGAGCTGGAAATGCTCTAAATGAGAAAGGTTCATCTACATTAGTATTTTGTCTTGTATCAAATGTACTATTTAAAGCAAACCTCTTGGATTTAACACTCATCTGTTTTTACTACACATCACAGAGTAGACTCAGAATGCACTATTTGGATTTCCATGGGATGCAAGTAAATCAGATGTTTTCCAACAGCCCACATAGAGCAACTGACTACTCCTAGCTCTCAAAAGAAGACCAGAAACAGTGGCAGTAAAACACTCTGTAATTCTGATAACATGAATGTCATGTCATTAGCACTAACATTTTGTTCACCAGACAGTTTTATTGGTTGACACTAATCTTCCTCATTGCCAGATCAGAAGTAAAGCAGACATGCAATTTCTTAATGGACCAGTCTAAGGGAAGAATAATTGTGTCTTTTATATGAATACATGTAAGTTTTAGCTATGACCATCTCCCAGTAACACAATGGGAAATGCTGATCACTCTTTTTTTCTCTTTATCAGAAATTTGTATATTTGAATAATAGAGTACTTTGAAATAACTCCCCAGGATCACTCCAGTGGACTAACTCCCTTTCATATAATGAAGCAACATTATTTCCCAAAAAAGAGCCCAAACCAAAAAAAGCAAACCATCAAGAATAGTGGTGTTGCTATTGCTGGAAGAAATTATTTTTTCTTCTGTATTCATTATTCAAACATGTTCGTGTACTGGCCAAATTCCTGAAATGTTCCATGCTGATTATGTGTATAAGCATTTCTTTTCTTGTTTTTTTTCTTGTTTTGGAGAAGGGGAAGGATTGTGTTGGGTTGAGTTGGTCTGGGGTTTTTGTTTGCTTTTCTCTTTTTGGTAATTTTTATTTTCTTGATTTTTATTCTGATTGCTCCATGAATATTCTGTTCTCTCTTTTGTTATGAAAATATACCTGAAGTCACTAGCCACTGTCAAAAACTGGCACGTCTTTATTTTTAAAAATACTGTTTCTGAGTCCTTTATACTGCTGCGCACAAATGCATCCATCCTTTTGTGCAAACCTTTTATCACTCACACAGTTTCATACAAAGCCTGGCTAATCCTATAATGTATCTTCTAGTGCTAAACCTAACCTTCTCAAGTTGTAAAAATAATAGTGTTTACTTCTTTTGTAGAATGACACTTGGAACAGTTTGTTATCCTTAAGAAATTACGTTTTTCAAAATATCTGTTTTGTTTTTAATTACAAGAACTAGAGGTCTATTTTTCAGTAATCAAATGCTATTCACACAGAACTGACTTTGAAGTGTTTGACAGAAAGATAATTGTAAGCATTTGGCCCACTTGACACCTTGCAGTAATCTGGGCTCTTTTTTTTTGAGGCTGTACTAATCCAGTCAAAATCCTCTTTGTGTTTTTCAAAATAAGGAAAGAAACATGGAGAAGTCTTTCTCAGGTTTTTCATCACTCAGAGAATGAGGTTTTCTTCTCAGTAGAAGAGAAACAATAGCAGATTACTAGCACAAATGGAAGAATGCTTGAAGAAATGCCTTTTCATCAAAATATGCTGATAAAATATTGAGCTTTGAAAACATGATCCTCAACAAGGTTTAAGAGAGAAAGTGTCTGAGGGCCAAATCAAACCCCCTATGTCACTTATCATGAAAGAACTGAGTGAAAACACTGGGGTTTTGGTTGTTTGCTTTTATTAATCTGGAGGTGCACGCTTCAAATATATTCCATTTTATGAAATATAGCAAAGTTAGTTTGTGTTGGTTTGGTTTATTTTTGGGGGAGGGCAGGGATCAAAACAAGACAAAATATAAAAAAGCTTCAAACCACAAAAGCTTCTCACTTTCTTAGAATGGTGAAAGGAAACAGAGTTTTCCTTCTCTTGCCAGTTCTAATATATGTAATTTATTTATTGATGTTTTTGATCCACAAATGAAATTTCCATATAAGGATTAGACCATTGGATTAGTTTAGATTGCTATCATTTGTTATTCTGCTCCTTAAAATCAGCCATCCTTCACATTAAAAAAAAAGTTTTAGGAGAAAACCAGAGCCTGGAGTTGTCCAAAAAAACACAGCAGAGCAAAGCTCAATAACAGACTCTAAACACAAAGGATGGTTATATTTCCTTTTTCTTTCAGACCTTCAGAAATAAATAAGCATAGTGCTAGAGACAATTGCACTGTGATGATTTCATCTGTGTAGCAGACATTTAAGGTTGATATTGCAACAGTAACTCAAAAGATTTAACTCTAATATGATATTGCTGATATGTTATTGCTTTCTTAAGAAAAGGAAAAATGGTATTGCTTGCTAATAAATATACTTAACAATCACTGCAATAGAAATGGTCAGAGTAAATAAAAATGAGATTATCTTTTGACAGATGTAACAACAGACAAACACATAAAGCACAGTTCATTGAGAAAATTACATTTTCTTCATTGCCAAATCACCTGCAAAACCACAACACATATTATGAAACAGTTTGTTGAGGTTTTTTTTTTTTCCTGGGAAAATTATGATAGCTACTTCTACACCAGCTGTTTGATACCTTCCCTTCTTGCAAATTGATTTAACTACTCATATGGATAAAGCCTTCCCTTTCCAAAATTTACATTTGCAAATGATGAACTTCCCACCCTCAAGTGCCATCTCTATTTACTTATTATTGTCTTTATGGCATCCAGAGATTGACACAAAAGTGAAGACTCTTCTGGATTTGGTTTTGTAGCAATAAAAAGAAAATATTTTTTCTGCTTCAAAGGGCACAGCAACACATGTTGGAAGAACAGAAAGGAGTAAAATAAGAGCAGGTATGAACAGGGAATTGCATTGGCTGTGTAATCGTGCAATTTTGTTGGTTACTTAAACACATGTACATGCATACATACATACATATATGTATAAATATATGTAGATATATGTACATATTTCACTCTTATTTTGTGGCAACTATAATTCCATATCATTCATAAGAATCAAACATGAGCAGAATAATGAGTGGAGATCTCTCTGCAAACAGGGTTTCATGCAAAATTCACTTTGGACTGAGGAGGTAAGATCAAGTGATTCAGGCTGACAGCATTCACCAGAACATCAATTGTAATAAATATATTTAGTAGATCACATAAACTAACGTTAGAAATAGAGTTATGATAGATTATACTTGACAACAAAATAACAGAAGCCAAGTTTGTGTAAACCTGTATCTAATGTTAGCAGGAAAATGGAAGATATAAGTTGAGAGTACTGTGTCCAGTTCTGGGCCTCTCACTACAAGAAAGGCATTGAGGGGCTGGAACATGTCCAGAGCAGGGCAGCAGAGCTGAGGAAGGGTTTGGAGCACAGGTCTGATGAGGAGCAGCTGAGGGAGCTGGGGATGTTCATCCTGGAGAAAAGCAGACTCAGGGGAGACCTTATTGCCCTCTACAACTGCCTGAAAAGAGGCTGTGCAGAGATTGGTCTCTCCTTCCAGACAGAGACAAAACAAGGGGAAATGACCTCATGGTAAGCCAGTGGAGGTTTAGGTTGGATATATGGAAAACATTCTACCCTGAAAGAGTGGTTAAGTTTTGGAATAGGCTGTCCATGGTGGTGGTGGAGCCACCATCGCTGGAAGTGTTAAAAAAATGCGTAGACATGACACTTCATTATATGGTTTAGTGAGTATGGTGGTATTCAATCAAAAGTTTAACTTAATGATCTTGGAGGTCTTTTCCAGCCTCAGTGATTCTATGTGGACAGTTGGGAATTGTTCACATGACTGTTATTGTTTACTCCAAATAAAAAAATTCAGCCTGCAGAATTACTGTCTTCATAGCATTCAGGACTTCTGAAGAGCGTGTGTGAACCAATGGAGCAGGAGCCAAAGAGATGGATTACCAGGGAAAATGATGGTGTCAATAAAGATAAAAGGTACTGTACAAAAATGTAAACTGATAACTTTTTCTAATGAATACCATCAGTGGTTTCTTTTTCTCAGCTTAACTTCCTGAAGAAGTCTCCAGGAGTAGATATGAAAAGTGAGAGGATGGTTGGGAGGTCTGAGGTTAGCAAGCTAGAGGGTTGGGAGGATTCAAAAGCTGTAGAAACAATATTGAAAATAATGGTCACAATATCACCATTCTCCTAGCATCAGAAAGAAAGACTGGAGGGAGGACTTATGTGAGACATGCAAATGAGACACATATATTAATTAATAAGGACTTTCCTTTTATTAATGAAAATAGAATTATGACGTACAGTTGCATTAAGGGCAGAAACTACTTCTGATGCAGACTATAAGAGATTCTCTGCTATGAGACCAAAGGTTAAGACTACCTTGTGTGTGTATCCAAGAATGCACACAGGCATGTGTGCTTCCTTAGTGATCCCATCAATATTTTTCGACTCAAATTTAAGAGTTAGAATGCATGCATTGGCATTTACAGCTGACTGGTTGAAATTAACTGAGTTAATTCTAATTTTATTTTGTTTAATAACACTTCAGACATGACCTGGATGTAAAAAAATTTATTCAATTACTTTTACATCTGCACATCCTAGTCCAAAACTGAACACATGAAACAATTGTAATTGGTAGTTTCCCATTCCACTTGGCATAAAAATCTTCTGACAGCTGTATCAGTCAAAAATTATTTATGGAAGATGTCATTTATTGCCAGTTAAGTATTCTAGGCCTTGTAAAATATTTAGAAGAGCACAGTAGATGCACTGCAGCATTCACCCACCAGGTCCCTTTTGTTCAAGCCTGCAGAGAGAAACTTCCCAAGCAGAGAATACCTAAGTAAGAGTGCACAAAAATACACAGAGCTAACGAGACAGGAAGCTAAGGATTAATATTGTGTCCCACTGCCAGTGAGATTGCCATGGAGCCTTTGACAGCCAGGAAGTCAGCTGGGTGGGAAAGAATTCCCCTTGAGTGCAGAGACTTTGAATTCTACCTATTTTTTGCCACAATATATTTTCTGTCTGTATTTTTCCCCTCAAATCTGTTAGGACCTAAATACCTTCTCAGCAACTGTATGTATTTATCTTTCTGTGTTTTTTCTATTATACCAGGCTTCAGCCTGCACATCTCACACTGCAACTATAATTTTTTCACCAAAACTTAGCCAAAGGGCTATGTGGCATCAAACAAAACTTTTGATCACCAGGACCTGAATTATGGTGCTACAGATTCCATCAAGGTGTTTTAGACATCCAGAAAATGGATTTTTGCTGAAAACAATATTTTCTTAAAAAAGAAATTTCCTTTTGTTATACTCTTTGGTTTTTTTACTCAAATTCCAAGAAAAACTCACTAATTTCCCACTCTTCTCTCTAAGCAGTAGCTTCTCCATCTCTCAAAATCTTACCACATACATTTGGAGCACTTTAGCAAGAAACAAGTGAAAAAAAGTCAATGTTTTTCTGTAGCTGCAATTTCTTTCTGCCTGATAGAAAACTTTTACAATTTCCAATCTTTTCCTCCATTTTTAAATTTAATGTATTTTAAATCCATTAAATCCATCATATTCTGTGTTATGATTAGATTTATGATCTCTTCTACTTTTAATTCTGATTGTTCAATTCTAGGCAGTACATGGTGAAAAACCTTTAGACAAACCTGTCCACAGTCATAGTTTCCTAAACAGGTTAAATGAACTTATGGGATACTTCCTGTTATTTCATCGCCTATCTAGACATTTCTGGTCTCTTCCAGCAAAGTTCTTCTGCTTAATTCCAATTAACTTTGCTTTATTTCAAATGCTTTTCCCTGGAGTTTTGTGTTCTACTCTTCAAAAAAAAAAAAAAAAACCAACAAAACCTCATCTCCCCCAAAAAACCCCAACGAACCAAAACCAAGAAAAAAAAAACAAACAAAGACGAGAAAAAAAAGATCACTTCTATGTTCCATGTTACCTAAATAAAAATATAAAGTTATGTGCACTGCTGGGTAAATAAACAAACAAACAAGAAAACCACATAATAAAGTAACTTTGGGATATATAGGTGGAATAATGCCAAAGTAGAAACTGTTCTTCATTTCACTAAAAAATGAGAAAAAAAAAGTAATAAAAAGTATAAAAAATAATATTAAAAAGTATCTTTACAGCTTCTTTATCAGTAGCAAGTGGTGAGATAAGAGAAACAGGAGACAGTTACCATGTGGGTCTGTGTGTTTTGCCTTCCAGGTTATGTGAGCAAATGATCTGAAGGAGCAGTTTGTTCCCTCTGGCTGCTTCCCTCCTGCAGAGAATTGCATTTCAGTAACAAGTGGACAGTCACAAGGACAACTCATTGAAATATCCCAGGGGAATTTTAAGAAGACTATGACTTCCACAATGAAAGAATCAGAAGCTTTAGAGAAGGAAATGGGGCTCCTGAAAATTACAATTGAACAACCAGATCTGATTTGTCGAAGTAAGGAAGAATAATGAACTGCTCTCCACCACTTTTCTAGAAATGTTCTTTCAAATACATAGTTTCATAGTCAAAGCATTTGTTCTTTGCTTTAGATATTTCTTTTAATATTATTTTTTTGGGAGGGTTTTTTTTACCATCCTATATCCCAAAAGATGATTGAAAACAAACAGAAAATTACATAATGCAAAGAAGAGCTTTCGTACCTATGCCAGCTGGAATTATAACACTTTCTCATAAGAACTTATTCTTCCATCAATTTCTGTTTCAAAACTAATCTTCAGGATGCCTTGAGCTATGCTATTAAAATAGTATAAATTATGACTTGTATCAATACATACACTTTAGGAGTAGAAATGAAATTATACAAATGGGGCACATCATAATATTCAAAATATTTCCAGACTGAGACTTTGAGGGGTACTTAGGAATGCCTTCCTACTGCTTTGTGACCACAAACTGAAAGGGAATGAATTGTGTTAAATCTCACAGTGCCAAATGCCTCAGTAACTTCTGGCTATCTTACAAACAGGCATCTTACATACAGACATGAAAAGTGCATTGCATATACCCTGCATGTCTGCTGCCTTATTTAGATTAAATTGAATTAAACACAAATTGCTTACTTTCTAACTGCTAATTTATGAGTTGGCTTAAAGATGGGATGAAATGGAAGAGGATCTTTAGGAGAAAAGGAAACAGGAGGAAAATCAGAACATTCTGCAAGCTTTTTGCTGTTCAAAAATTGGCTGTTGGAGACATAATTGTGTTCTTTTTTTTGTATCCTACCTGCAAGAAGAAAAGAAAATATGTTTTATTCAAAGTAATTTCCACAATGCTTTCTAAAAAATATTTTATCACAAGTATATTTTACAGGTTGGTGTGAGTTAGAATGTATTTCATTCATCAAAAATAAATCTCAAGGGAATACACTTGCCCACTTTATTCTTGTTTTAATGTTGCATTGTTTTTTGGGTTTTTATTTGGTGGTGATGGTTTTGAGGTTTTTTGTTTCTTTTCATATTATTTTGACATGATTTTTATTGTAAAAACAACATTAAAATTAGTCTTATATACTCACAATTCTTTTTCTTGTACAAAATGCATGATTAGCACAGCTCTGTCAGTTATGTGAAGAATACAGGTGCATGTAAACAACTCTAAGCTCATTGAAGAGTTAGTGTCTCTCTTCCCCTGTGTGTTGGACTGCTGGCTGAATAATGAATGTGCTGTGCTTTATTGCTGTTCCAAAAGTGGGGTTTGCTAGAGAACTACAAAGGAATTTCAGAGAAACCACATATCTTTTTTACAAGACTTACTAAGTCCATTGATTGCTTAAGTTTGATTGTGTGTATGCAGCTTAAATTTTTAAATATATTGTTGAGCAGAACAGCAATTCAGAGACATTACATATCATACTTGTTCAGTTTGAAAATGATTTAGTGCTTGCAGGTCTTGTAAGAGGTAGCCAATGCTCTTGAACTCTGCTTGGCAGGGGAGAAAACAGAAAACTGTAATTCAATTGTGTTATATTTAGACATTAACTCAAGAAGAGTACCTCCCAAAAGACTCTTTTAATGTCTGTGTTCAGGTAGCCCTAGCAGAGAAAATTTCATTGAGAGAGATATACTCATTTGAACATTGCCTTAAAGGTTATTCCTGCTTTTACAGAGTCTCATGGTATCTCTGAGTCTTCAAAAGTGTGCCTTTCCCTTATTATTGCAATTAAACAGCAAAGGGTACATTTTAGGTTGAGACACTAAGTTTGGAGAAAAGGTAGAATTGTTTGCCTATATTGAAATGTGGGTAGGAAGAGCACAGGTTGTCGCAGGTACTTGCCATTGCAGCTGTCCGACATCTGCTCACACCACCCAGCCTGCAATCCTTCTGGGACACTCACATGCTTTCTTCTAAATGCAAATCTGCAGGTAATTTGAAAAAGCAAGGTTCATTCTGACAGATTTCTTGTCCTGGCTTGTCACTGGAGCTCACAAAATCAGGTATTTCCATGTGTAGAATTAATTTTCAGTACAGATAGAGAGTTTGAATGTTACAATTTTCAAATGCTTACGAAAGATATCTGGGAAAAAAATGGTTTCATTTTCCGCAATATTTAGCTTTAGAAAAGCAAAATTTATAGCTTATTTCCTTAAGACATTGGAGACTTAAGCAAGTCTCCAAGACCCAACATAAGAACAAAGTTTTCCTGTCTTTTCCTCTGCTTCATATAATTATTATATTATTATTATTATATAATATTTCATAGTATAAATTGCTTAACTTAGTGATTTTTGATATAGACAAAATTTGAGGACAGTTCTTATCACATGGAGCGAAATAAATCAGTTTTAAGCTATTGTCATGTGACTTATTAATGATGGCAGAGAGATTTTGTGAAAATTTATTACTTAGAAAGATTGAGTTGTTTATAACAAATAATTTTCTAATATAAATATGCATATTTACATTCCTAAAGGCAGTTCTACCTGGGTATATTCAAATTTTCACTACTTTGAACATACCTTTTCTGTGAGGTGGCCAGTTTTTTGTAAAAGATAGCATAGATCATGACCATCATCTTTGTAAACCTAGTTGAAAAGATGAACAATATTCATGACTTGCTTCCAATATTTCACATTTATAGAAACAAAGCAATTTGCCAAACTTACTTACTTCTTAACACCTACCTTCCAAATGACTCCTGTAGTCGAATCAGTCACATTTTGTTTTCTATGGGAAAGCATTATGGGAGAGGAAAAAATCATCAGGATTACAGGAATAAGAGCAGGATAAGATAAAAGACCCTTTCCAAATCCTGTGAGGCTTCCAGTAGCATACTTAATTAGATTAAATTATTTTTTAGAAGACAATAATTGCTTCTGGAAACCTGATTACCTATTATGCATAACGAGCTTTACATTTTTCTGCCCAGTGTCCAATCACTAATTGGGGACATTTGCTGTACCTTTCTACTCCTGACAGTATAAGGGGCCATATAAAGCTATAAAGAACCACATAAATCAAAATGTCTTTTAACATCAGGCCATTAAATAATAAATTCCCTTTTTTCCTTGTGTATTCGAAGTAGCTTGTGAGAGAAATAATCAACTGTTAGAGTATTACTTTGTTGATGCTAGCTCTGAATTATTTGCCTTATTTATTTAATTTGAGCATGGTTAAAATAACAGCATTTAAAAATTAGGATCCAGTATACACAGATTTATAGCTGTCTTCTAATAAATGCACAATTTGCATACAAGATTGTGTATTCTCTAAGCAACTGAGATTCATATTCACTCAGACAAGAACTAAAATACCAGCCTCTTTAAATATGCCACATTAAAAGAAAATGCTGTTGACAGCAATTCCTCCTGTAGCTCAGTATGTGAAGTTGTGAAGAGTGACAAGAAAATTATCTCTATGGTGGGAAAAAAATAAATAAAATGAAATTACATAAAAAAAATAAATCCAAGGGAATATTTTTAATGAATGTCCTATGAAAACACCAGATCTCTATTCCTTCAATTACATAAAAGGTTTATCTATTTATGCCTGAGCAATTCCACAATCACTGAAAACAAATGGTTTGGCTAATAAAACAATCACCCTTTCCAGATGAGATTTATTCAGAAGTTGTCACTTAATTTGCAAATAAAGCCCCTAGATAGTTATGACATGTTGTATCCACTGATATTGAATTACTTCAATAATGATTTTTATCTCCAGATCCTTACAGATATTAAAGCTCTTCTCTTTAAACCTTCTCTCCATCATTAGGGGAATAAAACTGTGACTGTGATAGTGCACTTTTCAAACTGGGAGCAAGCCATTCAACTATTATTTTGTTGAAATTGTTCAACATTGTGGTTTAGATAACAATAGATTTGTTTAAAGTGGCTCTTTTCCAAAGTGTAGTTTGGTGATGAGAATCCAGCAAAGTCATGGTCACACTATGACTTGGAACAAGGTAGTGAAGGACAGTTATTTTATTTTCAGATTTTCTTCTCTGATGCTGGGACCAGGTGCATTCTATTGACATAAAGAGTATTACACATTTGGTGAGTGGGTTTGTTTGGGTATTTTTTTATTTTATTTTTTTTTTGGTTCGTTTTTTTTTTTTTCGTTTGGGTTGTTGGTCGGTTTTTTCAGGAGGAAGGTTAATAAACTTTGCACAGCCAGGGTTGAGCGGACTACAACAATTTTCTTCTCAACCAGTTTTACTAAGCTACTGCACCCTGAGTTTAGGTTTCTGGGTGGAAATGTCCTGCACATCTATCCTCCTAATCATGCTTGTCAATAGATCCTAGAGGAAAATATGCATCTATGTACAGGTGGATACCCGAAAAGCCACTGAACCAAAATGCCTTTTGGCTAAAGTGAATACCTCTTTCACTGACAGTATCAGAGGCATAAAGACTGTACCCACTTGTACCCACGCCCACAGTGATGACACTTAAATGCAACTTTCCACAAGTGAAGGTGAAAGTCAAGGATGAAAGAACTCTGTAATCAGATAAACTCTTACTCACTTACTCACCTGAACATCCACAAAGTTTCCTCATCACTATACTAGTGATGGTGCCAGTTAGGATGATACTTTAGTTTTCAGTGGCATTTACAACATTAAGCCCTGCAGAAGCAATTTAAAACAAAATGTCATTCGCTACATGCATCTAGAATGTATTATTATGCAATAAATTATTACACTCAACACACAGCAAAATATTTAAAACATTTATCAGTGTGTCATTCACTGTTAAAAAAACTAAAAGTATTTGAATATGTAAACACTTATATGATCCATATTTCACATTTGTCATAGTCAATGATCTTTTATTTCCAGTAAAAGATATGCATTTTTTTTATGTTTTAGTACATAGTAGTAATTATCTTTATCATCTAGGTGGTTAATTCCCATACATATTTTCATTTAAATGAATTATGTTGATTTACATTTAGATAATTTCTTTACTTTGGCTGCAATAAACTTTCAATCTAAATTTCAGCATTCTAAATTTTGTTTTGGCAAGTGATAATGATCTAACACACAGTTTGGTCTGGTATTTTTTAATCAAGTAATTTAGGACTAAATATGTACATATTTATAGATAAATTGCTAGTTAATATCTGTTCTTCACAGATGTAACTTCAAAACAGGAGATGTTTAGTCCTAAAGTTTTTTCCAGCATTTCAGAGCAAGTAGTAAAGATTGTTTTTATTATACAAGTGCATCTATTGCTTTGATACAATTATAAGCATTTTAATGAAAATTGATGTATCTTTACCTAGTATATCTTTATTATTCTTAATAAGAAATGGAAAGGGTATTGGAAAGGCTGCAGTCAAAGAACAAGTCACTGATTTTTTGATCCTGACATCGAATAAATAAATCTTCATTTTAGTCTCTTCAAAAAAAATCTTTGATATGAAGTCAAAATCAGGCTGGTATAAAATTTCCTGAGAAAGTGTTTTAAGACATGAAAACTTCTGTCTAGAAATAAAAAAGAATTCTGTTCACATAAATTTTGTAAGTGTATATGTGATCCTGGAACAGTACAAGAGATCATACAAGTAATTTATGTTAACTTGACCCTGCATTTGATGTATATATGGGGAAAGGAAAAAAAAAATAATAACTTAATGAAGTTATTATAGATGGTTTTCTTGCCTATATTTAACAGTTTTGAATAACCAAGGTTTTCCTTAAAATATGGTTTCAACAGGTTTTTAAAAACAGATATCAAAATAATATGCTGGTTTCACTTTAAAAATTACACAAATGGATTCCTTTAAATATTTAATCAATTTAAGTTTCATATGTCATGATGTCCACCTCTGTAATTCGCTGAACACCTCATTATTTTCAAATCAAGCACACAAAAGAAATGGAGGATTGTTAAATTGGCAAATATCTGGGAAAAATCTTGCTTTGAGACCTTAAATAGTCAATATATGAGTTACATTTTTTGGTAGAAATGCATGTCTATCTTTAAAAAAAAATATATTCTCATGTACATATGCCAATATTTACTTTTAAACATTCAAAGCATCGCCTTTGACCATATTCTGAAAATGCCATTCCTGATCAGCCTTCCTTAGCAATGAAGATGTGAAAATTTTGGCAATAATTCATAGCTGCTTTTGTCAGAATCTTATTTGTTTTTCACTTGTTTTGTGCATTGAGAGAATCCATTGTTCATAAAAAGGCACTTTAAGTCTATTTTGCTTCATTTCACATTTGGCTTATGAAAATCATAAACTTAGGTTTCCATGTGCATGGGCCAGAAGAATATGTACTATGTAGTCCTGCAAATAATTTAATCTCATGACCAGTATTAGAAGGAAATGTAATATTTACCTGAAACTATTATGAATCTTGTGTGTGTATGTGTGTCTGTGTGAGATTATTTTAATATTCTATTTGAAACTAAAGTTAAGTGTTAAAAGACAAAATATGTTGGGATTTTCAATTAATTTTAGGGCTAGTACATGGTAGAAAGGGCTTCTGTTAATACTTAAAATGAATAGACATCCCCTTGAGATATCTATCTTTTCAGCAAGTATCTAATTGCAAACATTTCTCTTCTACACCAGAAAATTATAAGTAATATACATATATATTAGAAGAAATATACATTTTTATTTCTATTTTTATTAAACAGAATGCATGCCAGTTTTTGCTCTTGAATACCTCATAAGTCTACTGAATTTTTGAAATTTCTGTATTACATATTCTTATTCTAATATGGCTTCAGATAGAGGAGGATTTAATACATTTCTTTTCCCTGATGACATACCTCACCCAGATGACCAGGCTTTTCAGGCAATATTTTGGTGCCTGACTGAAGTTAACACCTTTTCTTATTCACCACTGGAAGATATTCAGATGCAATACAAACTACTTCGGTTATACTTCATTGACTATATTGACTTTTCCTTCACCATCCTGTGCAAATGAGAGTTTAATTTCTAAACAGGAATATTAAATTTGCATTGTAAAATTCTCTGTTTAACAAAAAAAATCATGTGTCTCCTTCCTAATCAACAGATTATTAACAAAAACCTTCTCTATAAACTACTTCTTAACTATTTATATTTCTGCTGGAGTTAACTGTTTTCATAAACCTGTCTGAATATTTTCTTAACTCTAAATTCTTAAGACATGGGTATACAGTCAATATTTTAAATCTTAAATACCACTTGTGTCTCGTTTAAACTACATGTTTTTCTCCTTTTTTAGCAAGCTGTTGCAGATCTACCAAGCACTTTGAAAATAGCCTATTGCCCTTTGTACTGATCACAGATACGAAAGAAAAAAATTAAACCTAAACTCCCTCAGTTAGTTATGTAAATTCAGATCCCTAGACATGTCAAGCTGATTTAGATAATTATGAAAGTTGATCCCACTTGAGTCACTCAAATATGGTGTAACATTTCAAATTATAAAGCATATGTGAAATATAGTTTATTAAAACAAGTTATACTGTATCTTTCTTTCTAATTATGTTTTCCCTGAGATAAAAATACGACTGCAAGTTTATACCAAGTATTTGCTCTTGGTTTTACAAAGCCATAAGCTTCTGTTTCAAACTTATATCACTTGTCTGTACTTCCATCCAATTATACTTCTAAAATAAATGCATAAGGCAGTAGGTTACTTTTTCACACAGCTCTAGCTGATATAGCTCTGAGAATAGGAATAGACTTGATGTTAGGAAGATTTTCTTACTGTGAGGTTGGTGAGGTTCTGGAACAGTTTTCCCAGAGAAGCTGTGAACGTCCCATTCCTGGAAGTGTTTGAGGCCAGGTTGGATGGGGCTCTGAGCAAGCTGGACTAATGGAGAATTCCTCTGTCCACGTCAGGGCAGTTGAAATTAGATGATCTGGAAGGTCCCTTCCAACACAAACCATTCTGTGATTCTAACCCAGTGGAATTTTTTTATAGTCTTTTTTCAACACTGAACTCATTTGAACAGAAACTGATGCAAGGAACCAAGGAGCCGAGGCTCTCTCAGCTGGGTACATCCAGCTCTTGCCCCATCCAGCAGGTCTGAGTTGATTTGTCTCTGTTTTAAGCATCTTACAGTGCTGAGAAGCACTTTCATCTGTGAAATTCCCTTTCATCAGGATGCTCCTAGTCCCTTTCCTCCCAATGATCTCTCTCTGGGAAAGAGTCAGTATAATCATAGAACCATTAAGATTTGAAAACCCATCTAGGAACATCAAGTCCAGCCATCAATGTAGTATCACTGACATCTTCACCACTAAATCATGTTCCCAAGTGCCATATTCAAACATTTTTTGAACACTTTCAGGAATGGTGACCCAACCACTTCTCTGGGCAGAGTGTCCCCATGCTTAACTCTATTAGTGAAGAAACTGTCCCTGATATCCCACCTGAATCTCCTGTAGCACTCCTTGACAACGTTTTGGCTTACTTAGAGTTAAGAGATTTGCACATGATTTGGTTATTGAATCTAAGTTTAATAAGGTTACTAATGACAAAACCATCCTCCTATCCACAACAATAACCACATTTGCTTAGCTCTAATTTCTTTTCTATCAGCTTATGCAGGGGGCAGAAGGTGGTGGCTTATCACACAATATCCAACTGGCAAAAGTCAGTTATGTCATGGTCAAAACAAATGTGAGTGTTGCAGTCGAGACTGAGAACAGAATGGCAGTAAAATTGTTGAGCCCTGTTCTAAAAGGTTACCAATGGAAAATCCTGTTAAACATCACTGTAGCAGATAGACCTCACTCTTCTGACTGTGGCAGCTATGGGTCTCAGAAATCAACTTTCCACTGGGACCTCACAGATGACTTGTAGCCAGGGTGCCTGTCTTTGTAAGGACACTGGCAGGCTGCGTTCTGGGCAGCTTGAGCCCTCATTGACCCTTGAAGTCTCTGGATTAAATGTTGCCTCAAGACACTCAGTGGAGAAAATTAGCCATACTTACTAATGAAAATATTACTGTGAGAGTTACTGTTGGAGATGTTAAATAATAAAGTAGGGCAAGGTACATAATCTGAATATGCCCAAAACTAGTATTTCAGCATCTCGCTTCAGTCCAGTTTTCCTTATAACTTCTCAGAATATGTTTTCCTTTTTGCTTGCTCAGCATAGCATTCATTGCTCTCCTTCCTAACTTTCAGTCATATACATATATCAAGAAACTGATAGCTAGTAATTTTCAAAATGGCTTTATTTGGTAAATATTAGTCCTATATTGGAAAATAAATAGAATTATTCGTTTTGCATTAAAAAAGTTGGTGTCAATGGAGATGAGTAGTAAATAATATGTGGCTATTACAGCTATTGAGCTTTAAGAATAAAAGTTTCACATTTTAATTTTATAAAACCTACCCCCAATATATATAAATGTATGAATTTATGTATGTATTGCATTGCTGTAATA
The DNA here is from genome assembly GCA_035048045.1 of Chlorospingus semifuscus. NCBI lineage: Eukaryota > Metazoa > Chordata > Aves > Passeriformes > Passerellidae > Chlorospingus > Chlorospingus semifuscus. The sequence continues at coordinate 103,557,703 of JAWWMS010000001.1, forward strand.
TTCATTCAACACACAGTTTCTATCTTTCTGTTTTCTACATCTCCCCTTTCTCTTTGCACTAAAAACTATATTAATAGATTTGTTAATTATTTGTTGTATATACTAAAGTGAACAAGGTACTATTATTAGCACTACTACTATAATGACTAAAACATATAAACTTGTAAGATACTTTTTAAACTATGGTGTTAAATTTTATCTACTAAATAGATTATTTAGTTAAGTTCATTTATTATTTATTTATTATTATTTATTCATTCTTATTTTTGTTACATCTTCTTTGAATAGTTCCATGCATTTATAAATAGATTCTGAGTGATTAGAACGTTTAGTGATTAGTTGGCTGACTTCTTTCAGAAACTCAAACAAAAACAGGTCTAGAGGAAAGATTGTGTTGCAGTGAAGAGGGAGGTCAACTGAAAGAGGAACTGCAGATTGGTGAACTCAAGATAACCTTGATAGCATTTTTATGTCTACTTTATCAAGTACACCACACTGAAGCAGCTAAATGAAACACAATTTTCAAAGTAATGCCAGCTGTAAGAAAGACCTCTCTAGGCAGTGTAAGTTTCCATACACACATCTCTCAAAACAGTGTTGTTGCTAAGCTCCTCACATATATTACAGATTTTTTTGTTCTTGGTAAATATGCTTAAGGACACAGTGAAGTGTTTTCATTCCTTGATTATATATAATACAGAAAAACTGTTAAGAAAAAGAAGAGGAGAGGAGAAGAGAGGAGAGGAGAGGAGAGGAGAGGAGAAGAGAGGAGAGGAGAGGAGAGGAGAGGAGAGGAGAAGAGAGGA
>JAWWMS010000001.1:103568681-103591500 GCA_035048045.1 Chlorospingus semifuscus
TCAGCTAGCTAAAACTAACTAAAGACAAAAAAGAGCTCTGTCCCACTGTCTGTCCATCCGCAGACAACACAGGCCAGGAGCAGGAATGTGGGGGAGTGAGAGCAGTGTCTGAAAACAAACCTGTGCACTTCTCTCCCCCCTTCACTCTCTGCAACAAGTCTTAAAGGTGCAAAACTTATTATTCAGCATAACAGAACGAGACGATCGGGGATAAAAGTAGTCAACCTAGGACACCAGTGAAAGCTCAGACACTCTGTTTGAAGGCCTAATCTACATCAGATAATGGCCTGAGACAGACAATTCAGAATAGCAGAGGGAACGTGACTGATGTTAGTAAAACTGTTGTTTATCCCTCTGTCAGGCCTAGTGGAAAAGCCAGAATGCAAACACTGAAACATGATCCAGACAAAACTGGGGAAATATAGCTGTCGTTTCCTATTTTCCCCACAGGGAAGCAAGGCTTTCTGAGTGTGGGGATTTGAGTAAAAGAAGCCTGTGACACCTCTGAAAAAGTTCAACTACAAGATATTCAATTATTTTTATGCCTGAACTTTGAAGTGTTGTACATCTCCTCTGGCTTCAGATGTTTGTCACCTTGTCAGAAATCACAGAACCTTGCAGATAAGCAAAGTGTATAATGTTCATCAGATACTTCCTTATCCTATCTTAGTGTGTCTGAATTATTTCCAGCTAATACTATACCATTTCTGCAAAAATTTTTATTGATATGCATATTTGCAACTTATAAGTAGTTGGAAATGAGCTCAGAAAGAAATTACAGGGTTCAGAAAAGTGGCTCAGAAATTCTTGCCAGAAGCATCTGGGCTTTATTTTGTTTTGCCTTGGTTTGATTTTCACATGTTCCACAGGTAAAGCAGAACCCAGTTTCATCTCCATTCTTGTGTTTTATGTTTCTTTGCATCAGTTACAGTTGTTACTTGCTGTTCCTTTGTGAAATGAGAGGGAGTTCTAATACAACAACTTACAGGTGATGAAACTGTAAAGGCTTAGAACATCAGGTATTGAATACTGCCCTTGATCACAGTTCATTAAGTTCTCTGATTTTTGCTTTTTAGAAAAAAAATTATAGAAGAAATTTCACTATTGAATTCTCAGTGATTTTTGTGATCTGGGAAAAATCAAGTTCTGTTGGTGATCATGTTGCCTTCGTTTTTGCTTTGCAAATTAGAGTCTAATTACATCCTTCTACATTATTCAGTATTATGAGAAAGACAATTTTAATGCTTCCACCACCCCATGACTCTGTGTGTAACCTTTGCAAATCCTGCCCTTGGCCGCAATGCAGAGAAGTAAGCTGGGGCCATTGTTAGCATGATTTAATAATTCTGGTACTGGCAAATGAGATAGGCAGAGACTTGGTTATTCTGTGAGACTTGTTTTGTTTCTACAGTTCTAAGAGGAATGAGAAGATTAGAAGATTAAAACACTTATATTTATTCTGTCAGTTGAGAAAAAGTTGGATCTTTTGATAATAAAATAATGTGGTGTTTCCATGATTTAGTAAGAACTGCCTTGTGAGATTCTAATGCAGAATGCATGTTGGAGATAAAGGTGCAGATGTTCCTATGCTTTTATTTGGTGTTTGTGTCAGGTTTAGGGATTACTTTGGTGAGAGAGGGCCTCAAGTAATAAAAAAATTACAGCAAATTATTAAAATGTGAAAAGGTCTAGAAGTGCAGTGAACAGGGTGAGTGTGTGGATAATGGAGCTTGGTTTCTTCCAGTATTTGATCTCCAGATGAGTTCTGCTTTCTTTTCATAAGAGATACAGTCAACTTTCATTTCATTATAATATTTTAATATTTTTTGTACTGTATGTCCACATTATAATACTTTCAGGACTTAATAGGTAGATAATATAATAAAGTTTGATTTTATTTAAATAAATTTGACCTGCTGAAGATAACCATCAGTTAAAGCAAAACTTTCATGAATGGTTCCATTTGGACATGCTGTGCATAAACTGAAAATATTAGGGATGCAAATCATATTCATGCATGTGTATTTGAGATCTTTGTGCCAACAGTTACATATAGAAATAATTATAGCAAGTGGTAAAAGGTAAAAAAGACACCAAAGATCACTCTTTGGTCTTTTTCTTGAATAATAATTACATATTCTAACAAAGTTCTCAATTTTCTTTCAACTTATAGAGCAAGTTAAGAGAGCTATCCTGGTAAAATACTGGTAAATTTTCTGTCTACTGGAATATCTACACTACTACTTGCTGCTGTAGGTATTACGCATTTTTTCAATTTATTCCTTTATATTAATTAAATTTATGCTTTTAAAAAGTAAATATTTGGCAATTATACAAATCTCCTGTTTATTATTAATATTCTTGGACATCCAAAAAGTCAAGAAGTAAAGTTTGAGATTTTTTTCAAGTTGAAATCTATAACAAAATTCCTCGTGTTAAGATCCAAGTCTATAAAAATATTCAGGACATTCTAGGTAATAGGCACAGAACCAATCTTATTCCCTGTGGCATATTAAATTACAAATCTATTAAACTGCAAACTACCTCCCAAATTCATAGCAAATTAACTCTCAATGGTATGTCCACTTGCCAACACAAAGGGCATATTTGCAAGTTAGATGCGACTTTCAAAATATGTTTTTATTTTTTTGTGATGTTGCTTATCTTATAGACAAGATTAGCATCATTTGGCAAAAACATTGCATAGTCAGTTCAGGAAAGAAAATAGGATAGTGAGATGCTAAGTGGAAAGAGGTCAACAAATTCTCAACTAGTACAAAAAACCCTAGTACTTTTCACTACCACATATTTTGCAGTTTCTTGAGATTTTTTTCCCCTTTTCCTGAAGTATTACTCTAAGTTTTAACTGGATTAAAAAAAAATTAAAAAACAACAAAACCAAACAAATAATAATATTAAAAAAACCCTGACCCTGAGTTCATTTTGAAATGAGAAAATAAATTATCATCTTAAATTAGTTCAAATGCTTAAGAGAACAAATTTTGACAAGATGAAAGGTCTATTTTCTGTCTTCCTCAGGCAAGTCAAGGATAATTCCACAAGTGTTAACCAGTATGTACACAGTGTGAGAGAAAAGCAAGTGCCTAATCTCCTAAAGGTTCCTGTGAGATTATGAATATAATTTTCTTTAGCCATTACATTTTGTCCCACCCACTAGCTGAGATCTCTGTGGAACTGAGTATGAGGTCCATTTACTCCCCAGTGTATAATTTTAGATTGTTAGTTTACTCAGGAAAAATATTCAGAAGAAATCTCAATTTATTTTAGGCAATCAGAGGGAAAAAAAAGCTAGAAAGACCAGAGAGAATATGAGATACTAGCAGATGATACAATCAGGTCATTTTCCCCAAGCCTTGGAAATGTTTTTTGAAGCTAATTTTGATTGTAGACACCTTTTTTCCACAACTCTGCTCTTACTGAAGTGCAACAGGCCCTTTCCTGAATGGCTGACATAAACATGGGTTTCTGTCTGATTGGTACAAACACTGTCTGCCTTTTGCTGCACTCACACATGCATTTTCTTTCTTCCTGAGCATAATACATGCTGCCCACAACATTTTCATACTGCCTTGCTTCACGTAAATACTATTAATTTTATACTTTACTACTAATTTCATCTAACAATGTATTTTAAATTTTTTTGTTTTTTATTTAAATTGTATGGCTACACTTCTGGTGTTGATTAAAACACACCTGTTCTGAAAAAAGGCAGAGAATTGTAATTACATTTTTCATTGGCAACGCCTCAGTTAAGCCTCACCAAACAAGCCTAGAAGGGAGATTATGCTGTATTTTACCTCCTTTCAACAAAAAGGTATGGAAGTATTTTGGCATTAGAAAATGGGATTTTAATCATTCAAGTACTGAAATAGTCTTTTAATTAAAATGGTAGGAGCAAGGCATTAAATACATTTTAAGACGTAACTTGGCAAATTCAGGGAGAGCAGAGCATGTACTTTAAAAGAGATTGTCTGAAGGTGGGATATTTCTACTGTGTTGTTACCTTGGACTAGTCCTTTAGTGGTCTCCATTGATTTCATAAATTACTCAAATTACTTTGTTCTTCAGAGGGTTTTTTTGTTGCCTTCTGAAAAAGAAGGAATCCTCCTATTCTTGATACATGGTGAGGTTTCTCTTGATTTTTTTTTCTTTTTTTTAAACTCTTCTTAGGCCTTCACTATTGACTACATATATATAAGCTGTGAACATTTACTTCTAAAGGGGATAATTCTCATTAGATCACTTCCATCCCGCTCACAAATTTGAATTGGAAGCTAATACCAAATTTGTAGAGTTGCGGTGGACTTTTTTCCTCTTCTCATATTGTTGTCATATATCAGGTTTTTCCCATCCTTTGGGCATTAAAAATTACCCTTCTCCTAGAAAATATACATGTGGAAATTTTGGGGTTTTCATCTTTTTAATGACACTTGTGCCTTTTATAGGTGTTGGGTACTTTTGTCTTATATTGGCTTTTTTACCTAACTGCTGGTTCTAGAATTTAGTTGTGCATGCTTCAGTTATTTTTACTGCCAAGAATGTTGTATCAAAAACATACTATGAGCTATATAGTAAAAATAAACAAAATACGCAATTTTGAACCTATCATCTTCCTTTTTCCCTTCTAATTCCATATTTAGGAGCAAAAGATTTTTTTTTCCCAAGAAAGTTAGTAATATGGCTGAAAATTTAAACCTTCACAGAGTGCTGAGAACCTACCACGTTAGCATCAATAGTTATTGCATAAAAGCTTTCAATTTAATTTGAAATGGGACTGCAAAGTGGCTCATGTGCTGACATATCCAAATGAATAATTTATTACTCAGTAGGAGAAAGTATTTCAATGGTAGGATGCCAACATGCTGGTAAGCATTCACCCAGGAGATTTTTAGCTTAAACAGTAGATATGTTTAGGCAGGTAAAAAATTATTAATGCACTTGTAGGAGATAGAATCCTAGAAATTCTTCTTACATTATGCATTTACTTCCAATGGAAGAAATAGAAAGGTTTTTTCAGACCTAAAATAAAGATGGTGAACAAAGAGCATCAGAAATTCCATTGTATTCCTATAGCAAAATCAACATTTCCTTCATGAAATCTTCTGTGCTTTCTCCCATTTGCAGTGCCTTGAAAGACACAGTCAAACAGTACGATTTCAAAACATGTCCAAAATGTAGAAAGCTTTTTTCTGTTGGTGTTAATTAGAAATTTTATAGACACACTTGCATTTGGAATGGAGTGGAATAGAATAGAATAGAATAGAATAGAATAGAATAGAATAGAATAGAATAGAATAGAATAGAATAGAATAACTCAGCTGGAAGGGGCCTAACAGGAGCATCTATTCTAACTATCCAAGCACACCAGGGCAGACCAAAAGTTAATGCATGTTGATGACATTGTCCAAATGTCTCTTAATCACTGAGAACCCTGGGGCATCAAACACCTTCCCCAGGAAGCCTGTCACTACTTGACCACTCTCCTCTTGGTAAAGAAATCCTTCCTAATGTCCAGTCTAAACATCCTCTGATGATGCATCTTTGAACTATTCCCACATATTCCATCTCTGGAACCCAGGGGGAATAAATCAGCCAGTCACTCTCCACTTCCCCTCCTCAGAAAGCTGTGGAGAGCAATGAGGTTCCCTCTCAGCCTCCTTTCCCCGAAACTAGGCAACCCCAAAGTCCTTAGCCACGTCTTCAGCAGCTTAATTCCTTCCCTCCCTGTCTGGGGAGGATCTTTACATTCTTCTTAAGTGATGGGGCCCAGAACTGCACACAAAACTCAAGGTGAGGCCACACCATTGCTGAATACAGCAGAATGATCCCCTCTTTTGAGCCACCTGTCAAACAGCACCCACACATCCCTTTTGCAAACTGGAAAAAAATTAGTTCTTCTTATCTTAATAGGTTTGTATCTTCTTAACCTGTATGTGTTAAAACTAAGCAAATAAGCTAATTCCAGTTATCTAACATCACTTTTGGTTAATAATTCAATCTGTTTGTTGTTGGGATAGAAAGTTCAGATGGGGTTTGCATTTAAAGTTCTGTTAGCTTTTTTCCCTTCATGTTGCTTAATAAGCTCCAAATTCAAAAAGAAGCCTTATCTGGAATTAGTGGCCTTTGTGGTTTAAAAATAATCCCACTGCACTGAGGGTAGTCTATTGATTGCCTTGAGGGAAGATGGAGGGTATGTGCACAGTATAGTCAGATCACTGCACCAAAAGACATGGTTCTTCAGGTCAGGCATACTGGACTGGGAAAGCTTAGAAAGATATGGAATTAACACCAGGAAATCTTTCAGAAACTATAAAGCACTCTGAAATCAAACAGTCCCTTCATCTTGTCAGATCCTCATATCTCAACACAAAAGCTGCCATACTAAACTGGTCAGAAAGTTCATTTAAAACTACAACAAGCTGAAGCAACTGTTTAGAAAAAGAAGATGGAAATGTTATTGTCCTTCTTGTGTACTACAGCATAAGAAAGCCTGACTACATTTTCCCTGGTTTTCATGATTTTATATGCAGCTCTATTCTGTGATAGTCCTTTATTTTGTAAACTAAAGAGCTCTTATCTGTTTTGTCTCTTTGCAGTCAAAAACCATTTCACACTTGATTCTTTTTCTCGTACTGTGTCTAGCTGTACTATATCCTTCCTGATATAGAAGAATAATAGATGTCTGGAGAAGAACTGCACAAGGAATGTGATGAATGGATTTATACAGTGAGACATATCATGGTGGCTTTTATTCCTTCTTTTCCTATTAATTTTTGAGCATCTATCTGTTATTTTGCAAATCTAAGCACAACTGTTCAAATCTTTCCCGATGCCAGTAGCTAGTATAGAACTTCTGATTTCACATTATTTTGTTTTAATTACTTCAGGCATTTCATCCCTCACTCAATCACTACTATAACATCTTTCATAAACTTTCATACTGAATTATTGTTCCTGCTTCCTTGAAAAACACTGTGTCAATTAACTGGGCAACCATGATACTTTTTCCCAGATTGCTCAGGGATATGTTGAATAGCATCAACTCCCAAGGATCTCTCAATAATGATAAAGCAACCATCTTTTCCAACAGCTTATTTTTCTTCTTTAACCACATATTAATGACTACAGGAAGACTTTATCTCTTCTACCACAGCACCCTCTTTTACAGAGGTGCTTTTTCAAAATTATTTTTGAAAACTAAGTAGATATATCAACAGTTATCAACAGTTATCTCTATCTACTTTATCACCGTCTTTATCTAAATTTGCATTATATTTGTGTGGCATAACTACAGAATCTGTGTTGATTTTCTGCTACATCATATTTAGTCATTTATTCTCTATTGCAAGTTCAACAGTTTGCTGAGTGCAGATATAGACTTTCCATTTTATAGTTCTCCAAAGGCTTTTTAAAAAATTTGTATCACATTTGCCATTTTCTACTCCTCCAGTACAAAGGACATTTTAAGTGATAAATTACACTCTATAGTTAATAACTCAGCATTTTCATATTTCATTTGCCTTAGAACTCTATGTGAATACCATTTGGTTCTGGAAGTTTGTTGGTACTAATTTTATTAATTTATTTGAAAACTTTTTATTAATATTTCATATGAGACAGTTTCTGAGCAGTGACTTTTGCTACAATAAACTTTAATGTGTGATGCTCCTAAACTTTTGTACAGTGAAGAGATTAATTCATTTTAGTTTTGTCCTACGGCTTCTTTTTACTCAAAAATCCTTTATATCAATCTATGGCCATACAGAATCTTGGAAGACTTCTTGGTTTTGGTATTGGAATTTCTTTGAATACATTATTATAGGGGTCAAATATTTTCCTAGGACATAATATTTTGCAAAGTCTCATTTTTCCTGTTTTAATAAAACACATTTTAGAGTTAAGTTACAGTTACAATATTTGTATCCAGTTTCTTTTGCTTAAATAAGCCTTTGTATTTTCAAAAGGTCTTTCTCAAATATGTTTGGGTATGATAGCTTTTTGGTGTCATTTATAAAAATTTTTGTACAAGAAGAAATACAATTTTAGAATAAAATTCTTATGCAGGAGTAGTATTTTCAATACAAGAATTTTATTTCCCTAGAATTTGATCCTTCTGTCTGCTTGTTCTACTTTCTTCAGCTTTACAAGCCTACTGTTTTTAACATGGTCTTGTATTTCATTTTTTAAATGTTCTTGCATTTCATTTTTTTACCCCTGCTTTTAACCTCTTTATTCATATACATATACTGAATACATGATGGTATTTTCTCAGGTTAGCTTTTTGCTAATTATTAACTTCCAAGGCATATAAATAATATGTAAGTAAATAAGTAAATAATATGTAAATAAATATGTAAAAAAAAGTAAAAATTGAGTGTTGATTCAATACAAACAAAACAAAGGAGAAAAAAAGCTTGCAGAAAGCAAAGAACAGACATGTTAGAAAAGACAAACACCCACAAGGATGAAACAAAGCCAAAATAGAAAGAGATAAACTGCTCCCACACCGTAGTCCCAGCCCACACCTGTGTCTCATAAATTCCTTAACTTAGTGCCACATCTGTCATGCCACATCTGGAATGTTGAGTTCAGTTTTGGTCCCCACCACACAAAAGAGATGTGGACCGGCTGCAGAGGCTTCAGAGAAGGGCCACAAAGATCCTTGTAACAACATTATACATATTTTCTAATATCCATTTGTATACTGCCATTGTGATAGCTTCATTTACATGACAATTTTATTTTTTTTAATACATTTTTCATGTAAATATGGCATTGAATCATTCATCTGGGAAGCATCCTAGTCTTGCTTGTAATTCAATAAATTCAGTACAGTGACTGAAACATAGACAAAGAACAAACAGCAATCAATAAAGATTCTCACAAAAGTAATAAAAGCAGTAATCTACTTCTTTTTCTAGACTTTTTCTGTGACTTTGTCACATTCCCTGAGAAGATCACAGGCAATAATATGCATTATGCATACAAAATTTGGAGACAATGTGAAATAATATTTTAATTTCAAAAAAATTAACCTAAAATATAACATAGCATAGCTGTAAGATTAAGCACTCCCATATTCAGATCTGAAAGACAGCTGAACTGAGATTGAGCTTTGTGCCCTAGTTCCTACTTATGTATATATGAAAAAATATATAGGAAGTTTAACGAATTGCAGACCTCTGTGAATAGGACATCTACAGTGTCTTATCTTACCAAGTAATTTGGCATTTTCAAAATTAGAAATATGAAACATGAGTTTTACAGGATTTTAGCATTGTTTGTGTTGGTACTTCATTACTTAAAAATCTTCAGCAATTTTATTAGACTGTGCTTTCAAGAGTTGGAAAAAACATTGAATTAAAGTCTTTATTTCTATATTCCTTACTTTTTTCATGATATTATTTTAATTATGTTTATTTATTTCGACTACATTATTTTTGCTGGGGTCCACAGTGCAGGACAAAATGTTTGCCCATATTGTTTCATGTACTTGCATACAAAAGTATTTGGATTACTGTTAAAAAAAAGTGACAAAGCCTGACTCACCAGCAGTTCATAAAGCAGCTCATGCTGGCCTGTCTTTATCTCCTCAGTCTTTGTGACACTTGGCTAGCTTCTTCTGACTCTTTCATACCAAGATATATTTAAATATCACTATTTAAATACTGCACTATTTGAACCTCCTGTCTCAAGCATTCAGTCTGCTGACATTTCTTGCCGTTCATGTTTCCAAGGCTGCATCTGTGTCAAAGCTTTCATCCTCTAAGAGAAAAACAAGCATGTCTTTTGCAATGCCATGAAGTTCAAGTGCCTTCAGAAATTGGTCATGAAGATCTACATTTTGTACTGCCTTAAAATACCATACTTCTTCCCTTTGTTTCTAAACACCTGCAAAAAATCTATATGTTCCAAAATATGCATTACCAAGTACACGTTTTTAAAATAGAACTGCTTTATACATTTGTTTCTGTAAGGTAAAGAAATACATTTTGTTTGCAAAATGTCATCCCTTTAAAGTATTTGCAACTGTACTTGGAAGCAAAACAAATGTAACACTGTCCCTACAAGATTCTTGAATTTGAAAGAAGAAAAATATGCTATTTTTAGGGCAAAGAAATTACATTGCACCATGAAATGTGCTATTCTGCTTGCTACCTAGCAGGGTGCCTTTGTAAATGCTGATAAAATGTATTTATTCCAAACATTACTGTTAACAGCTCATTGCCTAACTGAAAATAGTTTTCCTCAATAGGTGTCTTTCTGCCTAAATTAAATTCAAGCAATTCATCTGATAAATTCAAAGATAGTACTCCAACCACCTCATGCTATATTGTATATCAAAGCTATAAGTAGTCTGAATCCATAATGTGCAAGCTGTGAATACTTAATAAAATTATTAGAAGTGAGGAAAGTTAAACTGCCTTTAACTCATCACATGATAACTTATTTGCTATTTAAAAAAACATAATTACAAGCTAATTAGGGCATTCTTCTTAAATCTGAATGGCCATTGACACATCACAATAATATTTTGGTGGTAGCAGTAGGAATGCAAAATTGTGCAAGTTGTTATACTGATTATATTATTGTATGAAGGACTCTGTTCTGCAATCTAATTATTTTCAACTAAATTTATCTACTTATGAATGAAATAGACAAAACCAGCTTCATGATTTTTTCAACAGCACCACTAGGTTTTAAATTCTTATTGCTTTTTTTTTATTTTGTTAAAGAAAAAAAAATATTTTATAAAGCCACAGACTCGTTTCTTCTACTAAAAACTTACAGTTCTATGGCATGTAATGCAGTTGCAAAGTACATATTCCTTACCAGGCTATGTGATTGAAATGTATTTTGTTTTCTTTTCCATAGAACTTATCTGCCAAAAAATGCTGAACTACATGTCACATGCTCCAAAGGATGAAGGGTGATAGATTTTCCTGGAAATATAAATGGTATATGGAAGACACGTACAAGTCTTAAAAGTGAGTTACAGCTTTGACACTGTCATGTCTATGAGACTGAATACTTTGTTAGACTTCTGACAAGCAGAGATATCCTTTCTTGGAAATACAAATTGAGAAGCAGTTGCCACATCAAGTCCCATGGTGCTAATTTTTGTAAGCAGCAAATGTCTGGGAATGTGTTCTTTGATCTTTGGTCTCGGCTTTTTTCTTTTCTCTTTTTTTTTTTTATTGTCATTATTACTTATTAACTGTATCACCATTTCACAAGTATATGAAGTTAGTAAAAACTCTGAGACCTCATGTTGGTGTCATAGGTGCCTCCACAGCTCTGAGCTCTTGATAAAGTCGTGAAGAGCTACTCAGTGAATTTTTAGTCTGAGGCATATTTCAGCTCACACTAAAGAAGATAGCTGGGTCTGATCTACAATAAAATTATGTGTTTACTGCATCAAAAATATCTCCATTGAACTCTATAGGAGCTAGACCTCATTAAGACTCTCAGATGGCAAATTAGCCGCGTAGTGGAATTTAATGTTTTCTGAAAGACCCTTGGGAGTCCAAGAACTTAATGTGACCCTGACTGGTATGACTCAGACACTGAATGAATTGTACCCTGATCTGGGGGTAGCTGAATTAGGATGTGTGAAAAACGCACATGAAGGCACATGAAGTCCACACATGCATGGAAGCACATACAGACACCTTGATCTGAGATCTGCTTAACCTAAGCTGTGCCTTCCAGTACCACTCTAGATGCCTTAGATTCTCCCACTTTATTTCCACATGCACTCCAAAACCAGGTGAAACACTTGGTGATCTGCTAGTGACCCTATTATCTCCATGAAAATGCCTTGGACAGCAATGGACTGGGAGTGTCCCTCCAGGCAGGATCAGATCATTGCTGTCCATGCCTGTGTGCACATACAGTGTGGGCTGACACCCTGTCTACATTCTAGCACCAGGTTCTCCTTATTTTCTCCATTACTATAACAGGGTTGAACAACTTCTGAAAGAATGACTTGTTGGAGAATCTCCTTCACATTAAATATGTATACAAAAAAATCTCAAAAAACTTTGCTTTTTAATTATTCCTGTTATCTAGGTTTGTTTTTTTCCAAAAGTGACCAAAGTGACATTTAGAAATATTTTCTCAGTTTTTCAGAAGAAGTCAATAACTACAGCATGTAAACACTCTTCAAGTATGCATTTACAGCATGCTAGGAGAAGTCCCTTCAAGTACATACCCCTATGCTTTTTCAACTTTTTCCTAAACAAAACAGACTGGCTCATTCCCAAGTTGATTTCTCTGTCCTGCACTGGCTGATGCAGGTTCCTGGCTGCATAATTGCAGCTGACAGAAGCTGACCTCTCTGCAGAGTCTGAGCTCTAGAGATAGAAACCTCAACAGATTTATGTACCTCATCTTGGTTTCTATGCTGAACTGAAATGTTCATCTTCCATACATTTTCAGCCAAAATCAGCGCATTAACTAATAATAAAAAATTTGAATGGCTAAGACTCTCAGACATGTTTGAGAGACATCCATGAAAGTGCAAAAGATTAAATTATATATTTTGAATAATAGATTTATAGAACAATATTTAAGGTCTCCTTTTAGAAATCATGTGAAAACACTTGTGTGATCCTTTCCTACAAGAAGCAGAGGAGAAATGCTTTTGAGGTAATCTGTGAGTAGGACAGTCCAGTATACAGAAAATTCTGCTGTGGAGCAGAAGGTCTCTCACTAAATGGCAGACAGAATTCCACTGGTTTTGAGTTACATTTTTCCATTTAGCTACTTAAGAGAGAAACAAATAAGCACAAAACCAAAATAAAATATTGACTTCATTTCAGTTCTCTAGCTAGGAAAAATGAAAAAAAAGGGTTATCCAAATCCATGAAGCCGCACTGCAGATATTTGGACACATCCTGCATGATGTGCAGAAGTGGCTGTGCAACAGTGAAAATTCCTGGAGTCTTTCCTATTTATTCTGCCAACATTCCTCTAGGACTAATGAGGTAGGACGCAGCAGAGCATGGAATGTTAAGCAGTCTGAGGTATCCATTCATAAGAGAAATACTAAGAAAATACTTAGACTCTGCAGGCTACATAAACAATAGCTCTGCTTCTAGACAAAGTGTAAACTCCATAAATAATTGAGACTGCTCTGAAGAACTCTAAGCAATGCAGGACAGGAGCTACACATACATATATTATTTTTGAAATAATAAGTCTTCCTGTCTCATGAGTGTGACACATATCTGGCAGGACCTGAAGCATGGAGAATTAAAAAGACCTGGCCAAAATCCATTGCACAGACCAAATGTACTACAAAGTAGCTAAATCGCATCCTAAAATTTTATTTTCCCTCAATGATGAAAAATATTCTCCCTCACTCTTTTTCTCATGCGGACTTTAATACCCTTCGCTGATAGTTGCTAAAATGAGCCTTTTGATGTGGTATTTTAGGTATCTTTGTCTTTTGGGGAAGGTTTGGGATTTGGCGGTTCTGATAGTTTTTGGGGTTTTTTTAAACTTCTCTTGAAGCCTGTCCTGTATATGACCATTAACTAAGTTAAAGAGTATCTGGCTTTCAGTGTGAGCTTTGGTTTAGGTGGCCAGAGCAACAGGGAACACTGTGCAGCTAAATAAATAGCTTTTAAGCCATACTACTTTCATTCATCTGTCTGTAAGTGCTGTGCATCCATTGTTAATGTAGATTATCATGTTAAATGCAACAAGAGGCTTTTTCAGAATATGAACTGATCTTCTGCACAAAAAAAAATGCCATCCTTTTGATGACCATTGCCACCAAAAATTTCCTTTTACATAATCCTCTAGAAAGAATAAAAACCTCTATCATATTATTTTACAGAATAAGTTTGGCAACAGTTTTGCTATGTGGTAACTTGCAATGACCTTGGCTCTAATCAAGCTTAAAAATTTATAACAGTGTTGTGAAACTGTTAACATTTTCTAAATGCCCCATGCATAGTTTGAGTGAATAGAATTATTCAAGACTCCTGCTTAGAAGCTTTCAATCTCAAATTACTCCCTAATTTAGGCTATCACAGGAAAACAATATTTTACTATTTATTCCATTGAATAATCATTAATTAACTGCTCTAAACCACTAATATTTCAGCTAATCCACAAAACAGCTTATATTGTGTGTGGGCTTTTACCAGAGATGAACTGGGAATGTCAGTCAAGTTTAGAAAAACCTACAAAGCTGAATAACCTGCAACAACTCATTATTTTTCATGTTTAATATCATGTAGGTAACATTCTTTTGCAAGATGTTCTCTACTCAAAGATTGACTACAGTCTAAGTACAGCACTAAAAGAAACCTGCAGAGGATTGTCCATCTATGTTAAAACCTTGATACCATAAAGTAGAATGGCTAAATCTACATTCTGTTATAACTGTATAGTTAAATACTATCATACTCCTTTATTTTTAGTATCATTTTATAATAATAACTTTAGCAACATGTCATAGAAAAAGGAAATAAATTGTAGCTTATGAGTGGTTCTAAACCAAATTACTCTGTGAATTAATTGGGACACAAATATTCAGATCCAAGAGAACACATTCCTCTGGATGCTTTACTGCTTTCATCTCCCTATCCCTTGAAAGTATATGTTGCTCTTATCAGGCAAGGATCTTACCTTTCCTCTTCTTCCTGAGAAGGTGATGGTTTTTCATCTCAAGAATGGAGCAACTGACCTCTTCTTTGTGAAAAAAAAAAAAAGAAAAAAGAAATTATGAGAATCCATCTCTTGAAAGACACATTTTAAGGCTCATTGTAGTCTTACTAGGGCAAGCTATTTTGTCTCAGTCTGCAACTCTCCTTTGAAATATTTTATAGCTGTAAGAAGAGCTGTTGGTTAGCATAGGTCAATGGAATTGAAAGGTTCCTTCCTGAAAATACAAATTAAGTTATTAATTAACTTCACACAGAAACGTGGAATCCTTAGAAAATACTTCTGAGAACATCAAGTTCAGTCCAGTCCATGACCAGATACCAACCTATTAACTAGACCATGGCTCTGAGTGATGCATCAGCCTTTCCTTAAACACCTCCAGGGATGGTGACTCCATCACCTCCCTGGCAGACCAATCCAGTGTCTAAATCACCCTTTCTGTGAAAGAAATTTTTCTAACATCCAACCTAAACCTCCCCTGATCCACTTGGAGGTTATGTTCTGTTGCTGTTTGTCTGGGAATATAAACCAACCCCCACCTGGCTGGAGCCTCCTCTTAGGGAGCTGTAGAGAGTGATAAGGTCTCCCTGGAGCCTCTTTTTTCCCAGGCTGAACAAATCCAGCCTCTACAGCCACTCCTTAAAGGAGTTGTGTTCAAGAATCTTTGCCAGCTTCATCATCCTTCTCTGGACTCACTCCAGGCCTTCAATATCCTTCCAGAATTCGGGGACTCAGAACTGGACACAGGGCTCCAGGTGTGGCCTCAGCAGTACCGAGTACGGGGAGGGGAATCACTTCCCTGGTCCTGCTGACAACACAATTACTGATACAGCCCAGGATACCAAACCTGCTACATTTGGAATAATAGCATTTTTTCTCCTTTTCGTAAAGAAAAAAACTAACTAGATGACTATAAACATGATCAGACTTTTCTTTTAGTATTACTTAATTTTCTTCTTTAGTCAAACAACAATCGCTATGTTGCAGACAATGATAAAAATTTCCAGCCCAAATTACTCAAAAAAATTAATAATTTAATTGTATTCTAAATGTGCATGCAGACTAAGAATAAAATTTAGAATAGAGCACAATTCAGTTTTGTTCTATTTATTTTGTGATTCTCAGATGATCCATTAATTTGTTTTTTCTCCTCCAGCAGAGTTTCTCCTAACATAAATTCCCAGCTAACAAAAGGTGATTGGAGTGGGCACCACGCCACAGAGTCTCCTGCAAGATATGTGCTGTAAATCAAGATGGGTGTCACTGGCTCTCCACTGAACCTATTTTCAGTTGCAAAGCTAGTCCCATTTCCTCTAATAAACTACAGCTATGCTAAAACTTGATTGAGGACACCTCGTCTCAAGCTGCACACCACAGACATTGTCTGCAGGTCTGCATCTGGACAATTGTCTCAATACTTACAACCCCAGGGAAATGTAAATTTAAAATGCAGTCCTGAAATGGTGGAAATGTTAAATGTCCTGTGGGAAATTAGTACCATTTCTACAGACATTGCAATGTATTTTGCAAGGGAGGACATGCCAGGTTAAATAAATGGGAAGGCAATATGGTAGAATACAATCTGAGAAATACGATGAAAGTATAATTGTCAAGATTCACAGGATTTGTTTTGTTTTGGCTTTTTTTTCATTTATCTGAACGAGATGGTTGGACGTCATTTGCTTGCTTGTTTGTTTCCTGCCATCCTCCAACATTTGAGATGTGACTATCTGCAAAGTATAAATTCAAAATTATTTCTTTATGCACAACTGTATATTTTGGATACATTTCATTAGAGCTACTGTTCTTAGTTTATTGTATTCAAGTGTCATTTTTTATTAGATTTCACTGACTTTAGAATTGTTTTTATAGCATAAGTTCATTCCAAGTATGCCGCAGATTATACAGTCATTTAAATGTTTGGCCAAATGCTCAGCTGCCATAAGTATTTTGATGTTTTTGCTCAAGCATATTTGACACAAGAACTTTTTTTACATAGTAGAGGAAAATAGTTTAAGGCACCTTCTGAGGTAAGAGATAAATTAAACCATTCAAAAGCTCCAGAATTGAAATAAGTATGGAAATTTAGTAACCCAGGGTCAACTGATCCATTGTTTTATCAGACAGAAAGAGGGTAAATCATTTGTTAGGAAGAAAAATTAAATGTACATACAGTTGACAAAAATGATAGTGAGATGGATTGTTATTAAAGTGATCCCTTTTAGCCCAATGACATCTTCTAAGGTATTAAATAGTTTAGAACTCCTTCTGAGATCAGGCTGATATAAAATATTCAACATCCGTCCACTTCATGCCAAAAATATTTCACTATAATTAGAGTCAGACATATTTAAAATAATTGGTAATATCAGCTTTGCACAGGAAGGCAAGAGGGCTGGGAGATTTAATAATACTTTCATTGATCTTTGCATATGAGAGTAATCCTCTTTGGAAATGAGGTTGCTAATGCAGGAATGAGCTTTCCTTTTTTCTGGCTGTACACAGATTAACGATCAAATGCTTCTTCACAAAGTACTTCTGGTAAGGAAGAAACTTATGCACTGTGTATGAGTGAGGTAAAAAGAAGCTATCTAGTTCAAAAAAAAATCCCAGGTATATCTGAGCACTCATGGGAAAATGCCTATTCCACATGCCTTTTTAATTTTTTTTTTATTTAATGGCACAGGAAAGTTAGTTCTGACAATGTTAGAATTCAAGAAACAGCTGAAAACAGTAATTTCTGAATGAACAAAATATTCTGGAAAAACAATTGAAATTAAATCAAACTTCAAGAAAAAATGCCATTGAAAAGATCTGGGCACTTTCTACATGAATTCTTGAAACTGTCAGAGATTGACATTGTCTTTTTTAGACAATTAAAACTCATGAGATGCTAAGTAGTGTTTGAAAGACATCAGACATTCAGTATTTCTTCAAGCAGTATTTCTAAACCCTGCCAAGATGGTGTCTGACTATTTGAAATGTTATGTTTGTAAGAGTAAGTGTAATTTATGAACAAACAACACATCTTGATCTGAGAAATGACAGCACTTCATACACTCACACAAAGACTTGTAGAAAACCAATTTCAGAATCCAAATGGTGCTGTTGAATAATCACAGACTCATAGAATGGTTTGGGCTGAATGGAGCCTTAAAGATCATTTATTCCAACCTCCCTGCTATGGGCAGGGACACCTTTCACTAAATCAGGTTGCTCAGACCCCTGTAACCTGGCCTTGAACACTTCCAGGCATGGGGCATCAGCCAGTTCTCTGGGCAACCTGTGCCAGTGTCTCACCACCATTATAAGCTAAGATTTCCTTTCTAACATTTAACATTAACCAGCTCCCTCCTAGTTCAGAGCCATTCCCCCTTGTCCTGTTACTACAAGCTCTTGCAAGTAGTAGTGACAGTCCCTCTCCAGCCTTTTTGGAAGATACCTTGTTACTGTAAGGCTGCTAAGAAATCTCCCTGGAGCCTTCTCTTTTCCAGGCTGACCAAGCCCAAGTGTCCCAAATTTACAGAGGCGCTCCAGCCCCCAGATTGTCTTCATGGCCCTTCTCTGGACTTGCTGCAGTAATGCCACATCCTTCTTATGTTGGTAATTCCAATCATATTAGCCAAATAGAGCAAGGGATCAATAGGATCCTGGAGTTTGCAGGAGTCCAACTAGATATGCGAATTCCCATGTATTTACTGCACTTTTTTTTAATCTACTGGCAAACACACTACAGCATATCAACCTGTGTATTTTGGAATGGGGTCTAAACTATCTTTTAATCTTAACTCCTTGAGAGCTGTAGTTTCCTATCTGTACTTAAATCAACAGTATTTCAGTAGGCTGAATAAAGGAAGAAGTGGAAATTTTGGTGTGAAACTTTTGGCTAGCAAAGTGAGACACTGAAATTGAAAAGAAAACCAACCAAGAGATAAACAAACAAAAACCCCGAAAACTAAATAACAAAAAAACTTATGTATGGAGATGAAAAGATAAAAATGGTCATCATTTCAGAAAACAAGGACTTCAAAAAAAATGCCAAGATGACCTGAAATCTGACCAAAGAAATCAGATTTTGGACTGGCAAAAGTATGAAAGAAGAGAAAAGGGAATTTTCCACAGCAGTGAAGTTCTTATACTGGCTATGGTTTAGTCATACTGACTTGGATCTGAAGTTCATTACACTCATTGAGTATATATTTTCTGAACTTTAAACAGTTTTAATAGAGTTTAAAGTAACTTTTCCATAAATAAATGAAATTTAAAGAAAAAAGCAAGCACTGACATACTCAAGCATTGTTCAGCAAATGCAAAAAAAAAATCAATAAAAATAATGTAAAAATTCCTGAGGCAGAGGAGGGGGGAAAAACAAAAGTAAAAGAAAACCAATGCCTAATGGAGTTAGGAAAGCCAAAATGCATTTTCAGAGGGAATAAAATCAAATGGAGATTTGGTCCTGTTAGAGAACTAACAAATTTTAGATCATAAAATTGAAAGAAGTAAAGCAAAAATCTCTCACTTATAGTTGAATGAAAATGTGAGTATACATCCATTACGGATGACATTATGAATTACATAAGAATCTCAGAGTACATATGATGGAAATCTCCTTAGGAAAATATTAAACATCTATTCTCCATTAAGATTAAGAAAGAGGTTCTGTCCCAAATGAGGCAGTATTGTTCCAAAATTTATTACAATTTTTTAAAGACTTAATATTATAATTATTTAAAATATTTAGAATTAATATTAATTACTTCCAATTTAAACATAGCTAATCTAATAAAGTATTGTATTATCTAAACCTATATAGATATGTTGCATAGTCTAGGGGTTTTTAGCTTTTGTAATGGCAGATCAGTACAACTATATGTCAAATGTTTTTAGTACATACCAAAAATTTTATAAAACAATCAGAAAATTTTGAAAATAGTGGTTGAAAGGCTAAGAATATAAAGCTTGAGATGTCAGATTTAAGAAAATCAACTTATTCTGACTATTTGAGAGAATATTTGAAAGTGATTTCTTTGTGAAAATTACACCTACTTATGAGAAAAATATTCAACCTTTCTGACAAATGCATAGAAATATCTGAACACTGAAATTAGATTAATTGGTCTTGAAAATAAGGCTTATTATCTTCTTAGCATGGGAAATTTTCTTTACAACCATGTTATTAGAGTATCTTTTAATTATGACAATTTAAGTTGGCAAGATTTTTTTAACTATATCTTTCCAGTATATACATATGTGATTCAGCCCAGCAGTGAGATATTTATCTTCAGTTCACTAGAAGCAATATCCTGATCTTTAGCACATGTACCCATTTTCTCAATTCTATATTTGTTATATAATAAATTACTACATATAAAGCTGCTCTGTCACTCCCCTCCTCAGCTGGACATAGATAAGAAAATATATTGAAAGAATCATATGTTGAGATAAGGACAGGGAGAGATCACTTACCAGTTACTGTCACAGGCAGAACAGGCCTGACTTAGAGATACAAAATGAGTTTGTTACCAACCAAAATCAGAGCAAGATAATGAGAATTAAAACAAATCTTATAACAATTTCCTCCCACCTCTCCCTCTTTCCCAGCTCCATCTCGTCCCCCAGCAGTGCAGGGAGATGGGAATGGGGATTATGGTTGGTTCATCACAGGTTGTTCCTGACACTGCTCAAGGAGAGGGGTTCTTCCTCTTCCCCAGCGTGGGGTCCCTCCCACAGTTAGTTCTCCTTGAACTTTTCCAGCATGAATCCCATGGGCTACAGTTCCTCATGAGCAGCTCCAGCTTGGGTCCTTTCCACAGGGTCATTAGTCCTACCAGGAAACCTGCTCCAGCGTGGGCTTCTCTCTCCACAGGTCTGCGGATCCCTCTCAGGAGCCTGCTCCAGCATGAGTTCCCCATGGATTCATAGCCTTCCTTCAGGCACTCATGTGCTCCTGCATAGATCTCCTCCATGGGCTGCCTGTGGATGTCTGCTTCCCTGTGGAAATCCATGGGCTGCAGGGACAGCTGCTTCACCCTATCCTGCACCACGGCCTGCAGGGGAATCTCTCTCCTAGGCCTGGGCCTCTCCTTGGTGACTGACCTTGGTGTATGCAGAGTTGATTCTCTCATATATTCTCACTCCATTCTTCTCTGCATGCAATTACTTCTGCACAATAATTTTTTCACCTTCTTAAATATATTATTGCAGAGGTGTTACCACCATTTCTGACTGGTCCAGCGTTGGCAGCAGCAGGCTGGTCCATCCTGGATTCATCATTGGCTTTTTCTGACACAGGGGAAGCTTTGGGCAGCTGCTTACAGAAGCCACCCCTCTTGCTACCAAAAACCTGCCACACAAACTCAATGCACAATGTAAGGATAAAACTGATATTTGGATTAGAAGAAAATAATAGTTTTGTTGCTGGCTACCTTGGAACGCTTTCTCTCCATGAGCAGCACAGACATGATCTGTGCAGATCACCAACCGGAATAATCCGTGCACATGTTATCTCATTTCTTCCTTCACTGTTCTGGTACCTTTTAAGATTGCAACACTTTATTCTCCCCTGTGCTTCAGAAGATAATATTTTTATCTTCTCAAAGGCTTTGATTTACCCTAAATTATCATGGATAGCACTGTTATGGGATAAAGAATTCTGTTATGTGATAAAGAATTGCCATACAAACAAAGCAGGGCAGAGGTTTGAGTGTAACCTGTCTCAGCTACAGAAAGTGATCAGCCCCACGGCCAGGATGGACACCCATTACCATGGGGCCAGAGGAAGACTTGCAGATACCTTTGGGATTAGAATGGCTGGAGAAGGAACAAGGGAAATAGATAAGGGGATGGAAGAGGTTAGCTGTGTAAGCAGCAGCTGGTTACAGTGCTTGAATGACTGTGCCCTGTGCCTTATCTGCCATTTCTTCCATTAAACATTAAAAAAGGTCTTCTCCTGACATTTCAGTCTGTCATTTCTTCCCATTAAACTTAATTTCTGACTATTTTTCTGGGTGAGCACAGGCTCTCTACCTGTATGCACAAGACGATGGGAATCTCTGAGTGAAAGTAGCCAGAGTAGTGCCCGAGCTCACAAGGGCTGTGTGTGGTGGGCCACCACTGCAGTGTCTGAGGATGCAAGATCTAGCTAGTCTCATTCCTAGAGAGAAACATTTCCCAAAAGAAACTGAGATAATTTGTCATCAGTCATTCAGTTTGATGAAAATGTTTGATTGTTATGTATAGGTTCTGTATTTTGCTGAATTAGGACCTTCAAGAGAAATGGCTCATGTTTAAAAAAATGCCCTTGATGGAAATAAGAGAAGAGTATTTGTATTGCCTGCATAAGTTATCAGGCACGGTACAGATGGTGAGGGACTTTGCACTGCAGATGGGAATGATTCAGAAGATGATAAAAGTGCTAAATCCAAACCCTAACTCCATAACGGTCTAGGGATACACATTGTTACAGGAAAGTTTACATATAAAGTTTACTTTCAGCAAATATGCATAATTGTGGGAGTGCAAGTTAGAGGAAAAGAAATGAAAGCTTTTCCAATGGTAATGGGAATCTTTCTGGTACTAAAATAATAAGTAAGTTAAACATAGTATACAGTTCTTGAGATGCTGTGAAGATGATAATATCAGCAAATGGAACTGCTTTGGGGAACTGTAACCTCAGCAGTGAGTAGTTTAAGGACATCAGGATGAAACTCTACTGAGATCACTAACATCTAAAATCTTCACAACCTGTGCTGAACTGGACAACCCTGCAAGTGAAACACAAAGGTATAATGCAGGCACTTCTGTGGCAACAGGTATAGCATGTAAAATAATCCTCAAAACAACTAGCAAACTAACACCATCACTTACCTGCAGTTTATCAACTGTTTGATTTCTATGACAGTTTATATGAAGGAAAACAACCATGCATATTTCATGCCAGCAATGTCTTCTAAGAAGGCATGCCATTGAAAAAATCAATACAGCTATCCAATGAATCTTTTCTTTTCTAAAATCATAATAGGATCCTTATATAGAGAAGGAAAATTGTTGTGGTGTGTTTGTTTTATACATTTTTAAGACTCCCCTATTTGTTGTAAAATCCCCCTATTAAGTTGTAAAA
>JAWWMS010000001.1:103603718-103626661 GCA_035048045.1 Chlorospingus semifuscus
CCTTTTCCTTTTCCTTTTCCTTTTCCTTTTCCTTTTCCTTTTCCTTTTCCTTTTCCTTTTCCTTTCCCTTTTCCCTTTTCCTTTTCCCCTTCCCCCTTTCTCCTTTCCCCTAAAATTTTCCTTATTTCTGTCCCTCTAGTCTTGTTTTCCTCATTGTTCCTCATCCAGTTGATTCCATTTTTTATACTTTTACCCTTATACAAAGTTTACAGTGTTGTTCTGAGATTAGCAGAGCTAATACACTCACTTTTTATCTGGTATTTCCCTTAGCTCTGTGCTAACCTTGCAGTGGGTGAGTTGTGCATCTGATCTAACAAGTGCTCCACACTATTGATGTCTTTCCTTTGTTGTCCTCATTCCCTGTTTGATACCATGGCTTCATGGGGAGGGCAGCTCTGCTTGAATCTTTGCATTTTTCTGCTGGTGATATTTTGTTAAATGTTGTTCAATGATTTTTAGAATTGCTTTGACTTTGATGATACTCTGAGTATATCCCTCTCCTTGACATAGCTGAAAGTTCAGTTTCTTTTTCACCTGCTTTTTCACTAAAACTTATCACAAGGTTCTGTTTCACTGTTCATCTTTCTTCTTAATTTTTCCTTTTTCTACTGTTGTCAAACATTTTGTCTAAATTGTGAGTTTTCTGCCAGTTGATCTGTGGCCCTCATATGCTCACTGCTAGCTTGGACTCTGTGGCCTGCAGCATTTGTCAGTGGGTATATTTTCAGTTCTTAATTGTCTACCTTTTATTGTGTGACTGTGTGTTCACTTGGCAAGCTGAGAAGCTTCTGGGCAAAGTCTGAGGAGAGGTTTTAGTCCCAGAGAATGCATCTTGGAAGCAGAAGAAAGAATGAGAAGATTCTGAACTATTCTAAACAGATTAAGTGCAGGGAAACACTATGATGATGATGATGATGGTTATGGTTGTGACAGGCAAAGAGATACTAGGAAGTCAAGCAACACCCTATTCTGAGAAAATAATTGTGATAAATATATATGTCTAATGAACAAGAAAAATATTTTATGAAGTTCAGAGGGTGGAGATATCAGGTGGGATAAACATGGAATTTCCTGCTCCTTTTGGTATCATCTCTGCTGCAACGCCTGAATTCATCTTTTGTGGGTTACTGGGCAACAGCTTGGCCTCTTCAGTACTAAGACACTCCAAAGCACCAAGATTGCAATGTATTTTCTCACCAGACCAGATTCACTGGGCAAAAGATTTTGGATAGGTCCATTCTATTTTCTGCCCAGGAACAGATTCCACCATGAGTAGTATAAATTTCTGACCTCACCAGAACCTTGTATAAAACTGACAGGACATTGTCAATTTATTCAATTCCACCATACATTCAAAATATTTTCCCTTTTTACTCCCTTTAAAATTGTGGAAATACTCTGCAGCCACCAGTTGCTGTGGAAATAGATTTTTTCTATAGAATTTATACACACCAAAAATATTGTCTAGATGATTTATCAGAAGCTGCTGGGTGACTGCATGGGAGGTTTTAACTTTCAGCTACTGTTACACTTCACAGAACCACTGCACTTTTTCTTATGGGTTGTATCTATTAGCCATTACGTATTATTCAGTCTTTCAGTGATTATCTCTCCAGATATTTAAAAATCCATTTTTCCAGGTGCCAAACTCCACAACCCCTACCTTTTAAAATAGAACAATCACAGTATCAGTGTTTTGTAGATTCCTTTTACTGTCTGTGTCATTACATCACCTTTCAGTAGTTCCTTCTGTTTCACAATTCTGGTGAAGGTCTTACTCTCCTATTTTACTTTTTCATGCCCTTTGGAGACCAAAAAAATATGCTATTAACTGTATTTAGGGTTGGACAGAGTGGAACCTAAACCATTACAAACCTCACTGACCATCTATCTCAGAACTTAGAGAGCAAAATAGGAATCACAATTTCATAAAGAAATGCTAAAAATGTCATCAAGAGTCCATGAAAGTACATATTTTCCAAAGTTACTGTGCTTTGATTTGAAAGAGGTGTTTAAAGAACTAGGTTACATACATTACATAACTGCACTGCAGGAACAAATACAAAATACTGTTTTTTAAAACCTGTTTAACAGAACAAAAAGAAAACTATCAAATAGAAATGAAACAGTTATGGATGCACCTCATTATGATAGTGTTGGTAATTGGTGCACTTACAAGTAAACTTAGTGCTCACCGTGTTCTACAGATAAACACAATGAAATAACACCCATTGGCTGCAAATCAGATGAGATGACAAAGGTTTGTTAGGGGAAGAAATACCCTAGGAGCAGTATGGAAGTGAAAAATCTTAAGCACCAAAGGGCTCAGCAGTTCTCTCAAGAGCACAGCCCTTTTGTATTCATCCCTCTACAAGACAGGGAGAACACTGCCTGTGCTCTGGAATATAAGACTAGGCACTACAAGAAGGGTACACATTGTTGAGAAGAAGTAGGCCAAGAATTCAACTAAATATTGGTGGTTTATTATATATATGAATCTAAATCATATGTACAGTGCAAGTAAATGAAACAATATGCCACATCCCTTAGTCTGAGTCTAAACTTATGCAGTTGGTGTGTCAAAAAGGCAAGAACCAGACAATATTACTTGAAAAGCTATTACTTAGAAAATGGGAAATTTGCATCAATGATGCAAATGTAACTCCAGACATCAGAATATAATGGCACTATTAATAAGAAGATTTAGGTGGAAAGAATATCTTTAAGAATCTGATTGGAGGGTGATTTCTTTGATTTCACCTTTTTAGGTAATCGTATTTGTTCATTTGTTAATTTTTTGTGTATTTATTTATTGGTTCTGTAGAGAGTGTTTTGGGACTTTTTTCATTGCTTTTGTATTATCTTGGGCTACTGTTTGTAGATGTTTCAACATAAAGGCTGGATGGATTTTGCTTTATGGGCCGGGAGGAAATTGATGTTGGTTAGCTGAATCATGCTATAGTAGTTGTCAGTGTGCAACATCACTCCATAGCCATTCAATTTCAGATTTCTAGATATAAGGTTACTGTATGAATGTTTGGTAAAGAGCTGTTATCACAAAGACAGCATTATAATGAAAGTCAGATACTATCATTCCTCTCATCTTTCACTGGCAGTGTAGTGTAACTACTACACTTTTTACTTTGGGAAGAAGTGAGAAGATATTTAATCTTCCTCAATATGTAAAACTGACATGAGTTCAAATGTTACATCACTGCAACTGAGATACAAACTGCAGCAATGGTAACAGGGTAATTTGTCTTTGCTTATTTTTTTCTTTAAATTGTTTTCTTTTAGGTTTTGTTTTCATCTTTTTTAAAGCTGATGCTAGCAGGTCTTCCAAAAATGAGTTCACTGAACTTATTTTACATGCTTACTTTATTACTTATTTTAAGTATAGGCACAAGTTTGCAAAATGTTTCAGCTTCTTAATAGATATTTCTTTAAATAAAGCACTACAGAGAAGGTTGTGAATTTAAAAAGAAGTCTTAACTTTGCATATCACATTGGAAAGGTGAAATTGATTTTATTATGATTGAACAACCCATTAGGCATGGAGTATGCTAGCTAGCTAGTAATCCAGAAAGAAACTGAATATTTGTACATGCTTCATTAAGAAATTATCATTGCAATTTATTTTAATTTTTAAGGGACAAAGGAATTTCCGGGAGCAATGTTTACTTAGAATGTATACAATTATGTCATGTAAAATAGATGGTTCTAGCACTGTGTAATGTTATGTTTTTAAATCAATAACATTTATTAATTGACTAATCATATTTGCTCAGCCTTTTAGTCTGCAGTTAATTATTTAAGGCCGTGAAAAATGTCAAGCCTCATAAACTGTTTTTCAAGTGATAGGTGTAACAAGTATAATAATTAGCCTTCTATTTTTTTTTCTTTTAACTTTTCCTTTTTCTTTCCCCTTCTTTTAGTTGAAATGACATTCTATAGTATATGTAGCAGTAAAGTTGTAAGACAAAAGACATTTTGAAACAAGAAAAAAAATTTACACCTCTCATATTTAATGCTTAATCATTTCTCAATGCCAATTTGATGGACAGTGGTTTTAGTCTCCAAAATTATTGTTTTATTAATAGCAGAAGATCAGTTTGGATTCTTTCTTTCACTGAATTTTGAAAATTTGATCTTTCTAATCAAAACTCTTTTTACAGTTGGTGGGAGAAGAATCAAGTCTTTTCATTTTCTTTCCGTTCTTTTTAATTGCAAGCAATGTTTTTATAATCTTTTTAGAATTATCTGAAGAGTTTGATGACAAGTGATACTCCATAGTCATTCCTTTTCTTCCTGCCTGTTTTTT
Source organism: Chlorospingus semifuscus (assembly GCA_035048045.1). Taxonomy (NCBI): domain Eukaryota; kingdom Metazoa; phylum Chordata; class Aves; order Passeriformes; family Passerellidae; genus Chlorospingus; species Chlorospingus semifuscus. The sequence continues at coordinate 103,608,040 of JAWWMS010000001.1, forward strand.
TAACCAGGTTTCCACTGGTTAATAATAGATCTATGTAGTAAATGCAGTAACCATTTCTAACTAATTTTATAAATATTAAATTTTATTGGGAAATGTCCCAAAATGTGACAGAAAAGACAAAAAAAATATTATCTTCCTTTGCTGGAGAAAAGTAATTTTTAGAGCTAAACATAAATTTGAGTTTCTTCCATAATGATTTTTGTATTTGCTTCTTGACAGCTTGTTTCTAATTTTGCTGGCAACATTATCATTGCTAGTTTTGATTGATGATCATGCTTTGGGAAGACATTTACAATTTATGTAATGTCCTGTAAGAGAGTACCTCACTGCCAGCACAAAATTGCTGCAATTTAAGACATATCACGTTCAACAACACGTAAGGGTTAAGTACGTATAATAAACACTTAGATACCTCCTTAGTCACACTATTATAAATGCTTTAAACTGTGTTAATCTGACATTTTCATTAAACATGAAAAAGCATGAAACCAGATTGGTGCATGACTACAGACTATGTCTAAAAGGAAGATTATTCTTTACACTTACAAAACGTAGTTGCGACTTCTGGATGTCACCAATGGCATCTGAAAGACTTGACAGAGCCTTTAAGAGGTCAGGTTAGTCCAGCTTCTGTGAAAAGGTGGGAATTCAACTGAAGCCATACACAGAGAAAAAAAAAGGAAAAAAAATAGTGGGGTAAAATGTAGTCTTTGATGGAAGTAAAATAAGGTTTTGAACCAGCAGTATTTGACAAATCACTCAAGTGTGCTCAGAAAAGATGACAATTTCTTTTTTTTTTTTTGATTTTGATGTAGTGCAAAATAATAGATTAAGGAAAATAAAATGCAATACAGTACAATGTGGAGGTATAAGATGCAATTGTAGCAGATAGAAAATAAAGAAGAAGAACCATTCTACCTGTGAAAAATGAAACATACCTTTTGATTCCATAGCAGTAAAGCTGCTTGCCATTTGTAAGTAATGTGCAAAAGTGAGTGATCAGTGACACAGTCAATGAAACAAAAGGAAAAGTCAGACTGGATGGGAAACCTCTGTGGTTAAACACCTGCTGCCAACCACCACACCCACAGGCTGGGGGAAAGAACCAGAGCAGTGAAAGTGAGGAAACCTGTGGGTTGTGTAAGGGCAGTTTAATAGGGAAAGCAAAAGCTGAGCACACGAGCAAAGCAAAACAAGGAGTGCACTCACCTCTTCCCAAGGGAAGGGAGGTGTTCAGCCATCGCCAGGAGAGCAGGGCCCCACCTGGCAATGGTGACTTGGGAAGAAGAACACCACACTGTGAATGTTTGCCCTCCCTCCTTCGTCCCTCCACACACTGAGCATGGTGGCACATGTTCTGGGATATCCCCTTCGTCACTTGGGGTCACTGGTCCTGTGTCCTCTCCCAGCTTTTTGTGCCCCTCCAGCCTCCTCACCAGTGGTGTGGCACAAGGAGAAGAAGAGGCCTTGCTTCGGTGCAAGTAGTGCCCAGCAAGAACAAAAATACACCTGTTACCAACACTGTCCAAACCACCGCCCCATACTGGGCACTGTGAAAAAACCACTGCTCCAAGTCATAATCAGCACATTATCTGAGTGGCCCACACAAATTACATGAATATCATCATGGCATGTAAAACTGGCATAGACATGCCAGATGATTCATATTGGAAAGAATACTTTACTGAAAACTGTCTGTTAACATAAACTGGAGAAATACAAGAGTCTTCAGCATGAATCCAGAAGTTTGTTTAAAATGACTCTGCACATCTAGAAGAAAATATGACGGTATTGTCATAATGAAAAAGACAGATGTGGAAGAAAATATAAACTAATAGTAAGAGTAGTACAAGTTTTTCCATTATGAGACATCTGCATCTGAAATTGATTGCTTGGTTCTCATTCTATTTATGGAAAAGAGGTAGATATTAAATTAAAATGTTTTAGGATTTTGTGCCATGAATAAAGGCACAGAGGATCTCCAGAAAATGGGAAGACTGATATTTTGACCACAAAGAGGTGCTGATGCAGATTATGTTTGAATTAGCTGTTCACTAAAATCTTTTCCTCCTGATTAAACAGGAGCAGATCAATAGGTAAAATAGACAGTTCTGTTGTTCCACATATTTCTGTTGTATGTGATTCATGGAGTCTACATTAGATAAATCTGGATACTTGGGTCGAATGTGCCTATGCACATATGGTTTCAAGTTCTCTGATGAAAATTTACCCAGTAAACCTTTGTTTCTTTGACTACACACACTTCCACGTATCTGCTTGGGAATCACAGTTTCATTTAATCTATTTTATGTGGATAATTAGCACATTGTATTTGTGTGTTCCTACCGCCTTTACCTTTGTAATCCATATAAGAATAAAATATGATTTATATTCACGATGTTGCTGCTGCTAAACCATATATCAAAATTCCATTGTGTAGTGGCTGCTCCCCAACCAACTGTCCTTTTTGTTTTCTCAATGTCCACAGAAAGTGTCAGAGTGGAGAGTTCATCATTTGACTGCAGCAGAACACTGGATTGCCTGTTCTGTTATGGTTCCAGTTTGAAAAGTAAAACAGTATTTGCCAGTTCTTCCTTTCTAGTGAGTTTATTGAAGAACTGTCCCAGTTTGTGCAGAAATGTTTGGTGGTGAGGGAAAAGCTCAGGTGCCCTGCCATGAGCTGGTTTTTGGCATCCTCCCTTCCAAGTTTCAGAGCCTACATTCATCTTCGAATTGAGAGTGGGGGAGAGCTGATCTTCAGGTGAATTTTGCAGCCCATGACTTATCATGAAGTGGCAACCAGATCTGAGTGGGCAAAACTCTCTTAGTTCAAGTGATGACCAAGGTCTCTGAGATGGAAGAGCAGTTCCAGGCTTATGAGCAGAAAGCTAGAAGATGCTGAGTGCAGTGCTTGCCCCTTTTATGACACACAAGGACCACTTCAGGTGGTCAGAGGAGCTCAAGAGCCTTGTTGTTGGCATGTGAACAGAGTCTGTGTCATGGTACCCATTGGCTGTGTGACCATGACCCAATTCACAGCTTGATGCCCCCTTGGAACAGGAGAGAATATTTGGGTCTTGTGGTGAGATTCCTGCTAGGCTTCTTCAAAAGGGAATATGTGCAAAAGAGAAAAGCTGCTCTGCAAAAACATTCTGCAAACCAAATGCAGAAAAGGGGCATAAGGGCAGGATTATCTTCAAAACCCTAGTATTGCCTCATTTTAAATTGTTAATGTAGAGATGCCTATAAAGCTATAGAGATTCAGAAATTACAGGTAAATCTGAATTTAGTTCTTTTAACCTTTTTCATTATACAATGAAAAAAAATTAGTGTAAATGGAAATTGATACATTAAAAACTCATTGTCTTGAGATATAATTGAGGCCAAGAGCTTAGCAAGATTCAGTGAAGGATTAGACACATGTGGATAGTAAGAACATTCACTGTTATTTCACATATATTAATTTTCTTTTTCTTAAGACAGGATTTACACTTTAAAAATTCTAATAATTGATAGGGATTATGAAAAGTAACCTCTAGGAAGATTATTTTATTTCTGGGCACTACAGAGTTTATTTTTTCCCGTTCCTTTAATGATTGACAGACAGAATTGGGGGTTTGCCTGGTTACGCATGCAGTGCAGTAAGAGAGTTGATATTCTAACATGCACTTTACTGCCCCAAGGTAACTGTGCCAAGTTTATCAATACTGAAAATTTTGATTGCAAACTGTAACTAAGTTTTGAGACAGATAGAATAAGATGTGAACCTTGCTCTCAATATTCTGAAACAATTTTTGTATTATTCCTCTTTCTTCCTCACCAGCTCAGTAACATATAAATTACTCCTGTGGACAAAGCAAAAAGAAGGATGAAAATGTTACAGTTTCTAACCCTGCAGAGATTACATTAGCAGGGAATAAACTTCTACCAAATGCTTTGCAGCAGCTTTAAAAAGATTTTTTTATTTTTTTAGATATCTCTTGATTTTGGTGCGTATATTTCTCTACCTGAGATACTTTTAAGTCAGCTCCCTGAAAGCTATACTGCTGTTATATTTATATATATATTTTATATCCACAGATTAGTTTAATCTATGGAAAAAATTTGGAAATTTAATGTTGTAATGAAATGGGTCTCAAGAGCAGCAAATTAATGTAGTTAAATGGGTTTAAGTTGGTCATAATTTGGGATTTTTTCTTTAGAATGAATGGTCAGGCATATTCTAATTAATTCAATGGTATTCTACAAGTGCAGTCTCTTGTGTATACCTTTTCCAGCTTTTTATTCCTGAATGCAAGAGCATAGCAGCATTAGAATGATGTTTCATCATGACTATCAAAGGAGTGAGCTATAAACAAGGGTTAGAAGGGAAGAACTTGATACTCCCTAAAAATTAAAGAGCACAGGGAGAGAAAATCAGTCTCTTTTTTCCTACTTTTGTGGGGATATGAAACAAAAAATTAAGTTTTTAGGGTTTTTTTTCCCTTGGTGTAGTTTTTTTGTTTGGTTTTTGGTTTGATTTTTTGGGGGCCTTTTTGCCCCCAGTGAAAAAAACCCCAAAAGCATTGTATTGTATTTAAGGTGGTAATCTGAAGTGATTTTTTTCTCTCAGTTTTCATCAGGAATTTTCTGGTTTCACCAATGTCTGCTTCAGGATACTGACTATCTGGAGAGTGGGGACATGTTTTTTGAAAGTTAGGTTTTGGAGGTTGGAGCATGGAGACAATTTCAAGGATTTACACACTAACATAGCTCTATACATACTTCTTGGTGGATCTTGAGTTTTGAGAGCTTGGGAATCAAAACAGTAAATAGATGTCTGGTGATAACAGTAAATAGATGTTTGTTGTTATACTTCTATTTGATGAGTCACTCTGTCTTCTTTATGCTACATCACTGTAAAGCCTTTTCATTCATTGAAAATGTGTAGTTTAATCTAGTGCAAATGAGTATATATTATTGGAAAGGACAACGCACAGGTGAAAATTCTCCTGTTGAATTTTTCCATTAACCCAGGAATGTGAGAAGTTGGTTGCACAGAATGTCAGAAAACAAAAGCTTATTATTTGATGAAAAACTGGAACACACAGTGAACCTACTCATATTAAACAATTATCTACAAATATATCAACAACTAATACTGGGTTTTGTGTGTGAATTTGTTTAGGAAGTACCTTACTTTAAAAAAATGTGTGATATCAAATGTAGTCTGAAAGATCACAATTCATTATTTTAGCTTAAGAAATAGGGAGAGCAGACATGTTTTGGGGTTGGGGGTTTAGTTGTTTGTGGTTTTTAAATTAAATGTTCAGATTTTATTACATAAACCTAAGTAGCCATTCACAGTTATGTCAAAAGCCACATCTGCCTATAAACCTTGAAATTGGACAAGATGTTTTTGCCTGTAACATTAAGATTGTAATATTAAGGATCTCTAACTAAAATCCTTTAATTTTCAGGTTAGATTAATAAATTGTGAACATTGACTCTGGAATTCAACTGTTGATTAATCCTGAAAGCAAACTCATTTAATCCAGCTTTTTGAAGGTTTTCCATTTGGTCTAAGTTTTTTAATCAGTTAATTGCTGCCTCAAAGGTTGGTTATTACCCTCCTAAAGCAGTTTAAACGAAATACTGACTGGGTTATCTAGGTAGCCTCTTAATCCTAAAGAACTTGCCTAGCATTACCCAATAAACTAATGACAAAGTAAGGATTTAAAGATTCCCTAAGTTTTAGACTGTTCTTATACATTTAATGGGAACTTTTATGTTTTCTTTTTTATATTTTTAATGCTGCTAACTGTATAATTACTTAGATACACATGCATCTTTCTGAAATTGGCCTTAGAAAGGATTTGTCACCTTTTTTCCCTCATCCAGTGTTATTGTGATTTTTAATGTATTTGGGTTGAGTAACTGCAATTTGGTAATATTTATGGGTATTTTTATAGGAATTGGAAGAGTTATTTTGTGTTTGTAAAGTGAATTTATGATTATTGTATAGGTTTCGAAATATTGTCCAACAATCCAGTGCATTTATCTTGCCATACACAGAAAGTAATTTAGAGTTGATAGGTTTTCCTTGGGGTTTATATTTGAGGGTTTTTTTGGTGTTTTTTGATTGTTTTGATGTTGCTTGTTTGCTATTTTTAATTATAAAAAAGGCACATTTTCAAAATTTTCTGGTGCAGGACTAGCTACTATATTGTCTTGATATATCTGAATGTCCTTCAAGACTTTATCATTAAGAAAAAATTCTTAATAAAAACCTATATTTCTGGTATTTTTCCAAGTTGAACTTGTGAGCCACAGCTTATCCATCTTTCATCAACAAAAAAATAAAAATTTTTGCAATAAAATTTCATTTAGTAAGCAAAACTATGTCTGACTTAGAAAATATGCATAGTCATAGATGCTTCTTTCATAATGATTTCCCAAAACTGAATGAAACATATGCAATGAGATTTTCTGGAATTGTTCAATATTTTGTTACCAGGTGTTGGGACTTGTACTATAATTGCCTTTTTACTATAGTACTTTTAAGATAATTCTTTTGCTTGACACAGGGAAACATTAAATCTTTTAGACTACTCCTATTGTTTATTTACATACAAAACCATCAGTATATTTATGCTTTAGAAAAGATATATAGAATCTAAATCACTTCTTTTAAGGGTATATAATCTATGGAAGATTGCCATGCTGTCTGTACTGTAAAACAAACATTGATTTTTATGAGGATCATTAGGTGCTTTTGAGAATATCATCCAAAAGCTGCAGTTTCAAGGTACTGGATATTTAGTTGACTAAAAGCAAAATTTTGTATCTCTTGTGCTTGTATCATTAATTTTATACTATCCTATTTTCAATTATCTACTATTCTTTCTGCAGGAACTTTCATAATGATTAAATGTCCCAAGTAAAACATGTCAGATCTTATTATAGGAGAAGAATTTATGGTGAGAGAAATAAAATTACAGAGTGTAAGAAAATAACATAAATTATGCCAATGGACTTAAATAATCAAAAATCTTATTGAATGCTTGGTGTTGCCTCTTAATCAAGACACTAATCCATAACCAGTTTCCACCATCATCACTATCAAAAGGTACTAGAGTTTATTATTATTATTGTTATTTCTGTCTTATGATCACTGCAAAAAATGGAACAGATGCAATTGTTCCTCTGATGTAATTTTGGCTTACACTTGGGCAAAAAAGCAGAGGAACTGCTAAACGGCATATCAATAAATGAATCCATCAACATAAATAACAACTTAGAATATAGTTTGGCCAAAAAAGTGCACAAAATGAGATGGAAAAAAGGAGTTTTCTGTACCCATCTGTGACTCTTTAATTTCTTGTTCCTATTTCATAAAAACTTCTCAGGATCTAACAGCAAAACTGAAGACTTAGACTGCTTAAATGTTTTGGGAAACTGCTTTCTATCATTTGGGGTTCCTTCATAGTTCTTTTTGTAGTATAATCCATCTTTAATTGCAGCACTAAATGTGATGTAGGTATGTTGGAAAGAGTGCACAGCTCAAAGAAATACAGAGAAAATCAAGCAAAATGAATCAGTGTAAAGAGGGAAAAGCTCAGAGACGTCAGAATGTGGCCATCATATGGCCTCTAACTGAGAACTTATTTAAGAGAGAGGCTGATCTGTAAATGTAATCAACGTAATTAATGATGATGATGATGATGATGATGATAATAATAGTAGCAATAAAAAGGATTATCCCTGAATGCATAACTGCCATTTTTATTTATATAGTATATAATACATTTAAAGGAAATAGAATATATGACAACATGATAAAGACTTTTGGAAGCATATTACTGAAAAATATCCTTTAGTTATAAATAAACCCATATTTCCTGAAGAATTGCATAATCATTAGCATCTCTTGTATGCTCAAACATGAAAACTGGATAATAATTTTTTATTTCTGCAGTTGCCTTTGGAAAAAAAGAAGATATTGGAAAATTTTCAAAATGCATTTGAAAGCATGGCTTTGATACAGTCATGTAAGTCTGCATGCATTGAATATACAGAACTTCTTGTTTTGTTGTTTGGTGTAATGTTGTGACTTACAGTTGCTAGGGAATAGAAAGCTAAAAATCAAAACAAGATTGGCACAGGCTGTTTTGCAAACACATTATTCAGATCTTAGTTTCTGATTTGTCTCTCTTTAATGATTGACAGACTTCTTTCAAATGTGGAATGTACTGGCTGTCATGTGTACAAACCATTCTTTATAGGAAGCATAAAATAAAGAATACATCCATGTATTGTAACAGTTTACTCAATGCTATTTGACATGTTGGTTTGTTTTCCCCTGATTCAGTGGTCAAAGAAGAGGAACATATCAAATTGTGCCAAAGAGCATCACACAAGTAATAGTTGTCTTGTGTCAGCTTGATGAGACTCCACCATAGTGATATCAAGTCTAGATATGGATTAGAGTAAAATCAAAAAACTAGCATGTTGCAGAATGTCCAGTAAGCAAAAAAAACACAGTGCTCTATAAAAAATGAATTACAGTTGAAATATACATATCTGAATTCTAATATGGCTGTGTCTTTCTACATTACTCTTGTTTAGGATATGCTGCTGGAAAAAGGTCATGTAAACTGAAAACAGTTGCAAATCTGGGCATCCTAATCATTCAGTGTGGTCTAATTAGTGCAGGATCTAACAAAAAAAATCTGTAAAGAAAGAAACTGTGGTAGTTTAGTCTGGAGAAGAGGAATTACAACATGGATATGATAAAAACAGTTGTAAAGACAAAAGAAAGAAACCACTGCCCATGAGCCCTTCTGAATAGGGCAAGAAATAGCCACCATATTTAAGCCAAGAAAGATTTTGAATGTAACATAACAAAATAAGAGTAAAAACTTAAGCACTTTAATATACTGGCCAAGGCAGTCCACAGAATTTCTTTCAGAAGCTCCAAACAAAATTAGTCAAGTGCCAGGTCTGCCCATATGTCTCAATGATTCCTTGATACAGCTCTTAAACACAAATTTTGATTTCTATATAATTATATTATGTATTATAAGCTTGAGTTATTTCACCATAAATGGGTGTTGAGATCAAATAAGTAGTTTCTAACCATCTGCATTTTTGGTGACTGTTACTTGTGACCAGTTTAGGCAAAAGCAGAAGTGATTGGCTGTCATAAATGTAGTACAATGACACATTTTATTCTGCTCTAAATTTGTCTTAGAATTCCATTTATCTGACATCCTTCTGTTTACTTAGGCTCAGTAGATGCTAGCTTTTTGGAATAAAATTGTACATGATTTCTATGACTAGTAAAGTGTGTGAATAAACAGCAGTATAAGTTTCACTGAAATTCTGTTCAAATTCAGCAGATTGTTGGAACTGACCCTTTTTCCCCCTTGCAAAAGTAAATTGTTCAGCTAGATTAAAATCAGACTGGCAAATCCTCAAGGTCAAAGTGTATATCTGGTATGTGTCTTTGACAGATGAAATATCTCAGGCAAAAGAATCATAGACTCAGAATATGCTGAGTGGGAAGGGACCATTGAGTCCCACTCCTGGCCCTGCACAGGACATCCCGAGAGTCCCAACATGTGCCCAAGAGCACTGTCCAAACACTTCTTGAACTCAGACTTGGTGCTGTGACCACTGCACTGGGGAGCCTGCTCCAGTGCCTGATCCTCATTTGGGTGAAAAATATTTCCTGATGTCCAACTTAAACTTGCCCTGACACAACTTTAGGCCATTGCCTCAAGTCCTGTCACTGGCCACGAGAGTGATGAGATCAGCATCTACCCTTCTCCTTCTCCTCATGAGGATGTTGAAGACCACAATGAGGTCTCCCCTCAGTCTCCTCTTTCTCAGGCTGAACAAGCCAAGCGACCTCAGGTGCTCCTCATGAGGAGGACACAGTTGGCCCTCCTGGCTGCCAGGGCATTGCTGGTTCATGTTTAACTTACCATTGACCAGAATCCCTTGGTGCCTTTCCACTTTCCAGCCTCTCCTTCCCCATTCTCACACACATCCAGGGCTGCCCCATCCAAGGTACAAAATTCAGCACTTGCCCCTGTTAAACTTCACACAGTTGCTGATTTCCCATCTCTCTTATTTGTCAAGGTCTCTCTGCAGGGCCTCTCTGCCCTCAAGGACAGCTTCTCCCAATTTAGTGTTGTTGGCAAATTTAATATTTTTTCAAGTTGTGTGTCCAGGTCATTAATGAAACTATTGAAGAGAAATGGGCCAAGGATGGAGCTCTGCAGAGCCCCACAAGTGACTGGACACCAGCCTGATGTCATTCACTGTCACTCTCTGTGCCTGATCCATGATTCAGTTGCTCACCCATCACATAACAAAGTTATCCAGCTGTCTGCTGGACATTTGTTCCAGAAGGATCCTGTGAGAGACAGTAAAAAAAGCTCTGCTGAAGTCCAAAAAGATCACATCTACTCACTTTCCTAGATCAGCTAGGTAGGTTACCTTGTTGGAGAAGAAATCACATTCAACAAGAAGGTCTCCCCTCACATGAAATTGTGCTGGTTGCAACCAGTGACTGCATTTTTTTTCTTTTTGGTAACATTTACCAGGGATAAACCTGCATGAAATTAATAAAAGATAACTAATGAAATGTTTATTTTTTAGAGGAGGGAAGAAATATTCTTTTTTGTATTTAGTGAAAAATTAAATATTCTTTTTTGTATTTAGTGGGATGTTAGTGATATTCTGTTTTGTACTGAGTGAAAAGCTCTCCTAATGCAACACTCCGATTCTAAATAACTCTGCTATTATAAATACATTTCTGTCATCTTAGATTAATTTTTAAGCCTTTTTTTCAGGCAATGCCCAGCTTTGAAAGGGGAACTAACTGCAGGTGAGTTTGGCATGCACTCATGTAAATAATCTGTCAATATTCTGAGTGAACTTTACTCAGCTGCCAGAACAACATTGTCTCCTGTGGCATCCCCTCCTGTGCTGGGGACCTGGCAGGCAGAAGACATTTCTGCCAGTGCAGGCTGTTGCCTTCTTGGGCAGCCCCATGGGAGTGCTCTGTACGTGGTGTCATTGACTGAGTCTAAGGGCTGGACTGAATGGGGAAAGACACTCAGAAAAATCATTCTGAATCTGTTATTTAAGTCATATGAGTAATTTGTGTTGAATCCCTGATTGGACTGCCTTACAGAAAACTGTAATGACCTTAATTTGATTTGGCTTGATTTACTTTGGAAGCAATTTGAACTCATTGAATTAAACCATAGTTAATTTTCATTATGGCTTTCACACAGGGATTTTATGCAGTTTAACTAAACCACACGTTATTTACTCAGTATGTTAACTGGAATTAACTATCTTGAATTACCTTGTGTAGGAGATATGTAAGTGAAACCAGAAAAATTATAACAATTACTTTATTCATTATTTCAGATAGTGATTTTACACATGACCTTCCCACCATCCCCCATCAAATCATCACACACATTTACTTGTTTAGAGTTACCTAAAAACTGTTGGGTTGCTTTTGGACTGACAGCTTTATTAACGGAATTCTTCAGAATTTTACAAAACAATTCAATAAAAAACATTTCCAAATTTGGCAAAAATATTGTTTTTGTTTAAACCTAATTCACAAATTCCTGTTCTTGATAAAGTTTGTAAGTTTTAATTACTAGGAATGAAAGTAATGCAAGTTAATAATAAAGTCAGCATATGCATGTTTTTATCTAATCCTCTCGCCTCGCCTCGCCTCGCCTCGCCTCGCCTCCCCTCCCCTCCCCTCCCCTCCTCTCCTCTCCTCTCCTCATTACACATTCATACATCAATCGCATATCCTTCAGTCGCATATCCTTCAGTTTGTGGTTTTCTGGAAGCTCTCTTGTTGTTTTTTCTTGTCAATGGCCAAATTTTGTGTGGTTTTTCTCGTTCCAGAACCAACCAGTGCCTGGAATCACACTATCCAGTATTGTCTCTGGATGGACAATAGGAAAGGAGCTTCCTGGCTCAAGCACCTCCAGATATTGAAGGATTGAGAGGATCAGGGTTTCTGTGTGACCAGGTTTCTGAGGCTTTGACATTTGGCTTTCCTGAAACCTGGAGCTCTGAATCAGTGAAAACTGCGGAATATGAGCTCTAACACCAAAGGCAGTGTGCTGGCTTTCTAAAACTATTCCTCAAAGGAAGACCTGGAATCTATTCTTAAGTCTCAGATTACATTTGCATATGCATTACTAAATCTATTAGATATTGGCAGGGCAGAGTTATTACACTTTCTGCTGGAATCTTATACATCTATATCATGGATAAATATTTCTCAGAAATTCTGCTTTGTGCCCATGTCATTACTTACATCATCAGATCATGCTTACAAAGAAAGTGTTTTAAACCCATCTACTTATTATAATCTGGGTTACTTTGTGAGCTTTGGGGACTTTTCTCCACTTAAATAAGACTTTTGGTAAACGGCAAAATTATTGGTTCTGAAATTGTGCATGGCAGTGTCTGAAAAGAGTTAATGAAACTGAGGTCTTTTGAGGTGTTGTTAACCACAGCAAAGCACTATTATTGTATGATTTATGACTTTCACATGAAGTTCTGAATTTAATGCAGAAGACATTCAAATCTACTTTGCAAAGGATGACTTAAACACTGGTTTGTGGAAAAATGTCGGGAAGTTTGCACAAGGTATCATTTCTCTCTGCTGGCTGTATTTTTACTCATAAGTGCACCCTGGATAATGAACATCCTTCACATCACTCATGGACTGTTTACAGCAAAAATTTAACATTGAAAAACCCAGTGGTATCATAGCCACTGATAGTTATCTTTGCTAGTTAAAACTGCACAAGCCACACACATTTGGACAGGTATTTTCTTTTTGGATTTAAAAATATTTTTGCCAGGACCTCAGGGTTAGTCTAACAGACAAGACTTCCTGATGCTTGCAGACCTACACCCTCACTGGGGAAGGGCTGTAAAGATTTTCTGTCACTTGCACTTCCACTCATGAAGGAGAGGAACTTTCACACTTGGTCATTGTAGGAAGACTTCAACTCCCACAGTGGAAGAGTCTATGCAGAAAGAAACATAACGTTTATGGATATCCCTGCCAGATGATCTGTTCCAGGGGTTAGAAATAGACAAAGCAATTCAGATTCCTACTGAAAAGATAAGAATGTATTGGTATATAGGGAGTTTCCATGGGATCAGGAAGAAGATCCTAAGTAGAAAATACATTAAAATGGAATATTGGAGTTAAAGAATATGTTGTTTTGACAGTTTTGTTCTTTTTTTTTTCAGTTAGGCAATTGAAATATACTGACACAGGAAAATTTAAGCTATGTACACCTCTGAAGTGTTAATTTGTTGAAACACATCTTCCCCCCAGTTCTGTGATTTTATTCACCAGAATACAGAGGAAATAGACTTATCACACAAAAAGAGAGTGGGACTAAGTTGAGTTTTATGATCCTTTATGGGTCAGGAATATAACTAAGTTTTCTTGACCATTTCTGCTAGGTTGACCCTGGCCAGGTGCAGCCAGGTGCCCACCAAAGCCACTCTGTCACTTTCTGTCTCAGCTGGATGGGAAGGAGAAAACAAAACAACAGGTTTGGGGGTCAACATAAGAACAGGGAGACATCACTCACCATGTACCGTCATAGGCAAAACAAACCCAGCTTGGGGAAATTAATTTAATTTATATCGAATGAAATCAGAGTAGGATAATGAGAAATAAACCCAAATCTTAAAAACACCTTCCTCCCATCCCTCTCTCCCTCCCTCTTTCCCAGACTTAACTTTATTCCCTATTTCTTTGGTCAGCTCATCACACATTGTCCCTGTCTCTTCTTCCTCCTCAGGGGGAGAGCTCCACACACTCTTCCTCTGCTCCCACCCACAACCAAACTCCAAAGCCTTGCCACATCAACCTAATACATAATTTTGCATAACACATAGTTGTTTGGAAATGGAAGATACTTTGCTTCTGCATCAGTCTCTGAGCAGATTATTGCTAGAGAATGGAGAGTCCTTCTAGCTTGGGGACCTCACAGCTGCTCATCACACACTCAGCTATTTGGGTTCACAGGCTGGGAAATGGGTTTGTATAAAGAGGTAGCTGCTTTTTGGGAATAAATCTTACCAGCATTTCAACTTAAATTCTTTTAATAACTCTCTTTACCTAGAAAGATGATTTCATGTTTGGTTTCTTGATTACCTCGTATTGTCTATTTAAAACAAAATGTGATGGTTTATTATATTATAGTCTATTATATTATGTAGGAAAGATAACAATATAGCAATTGAACTCATGGGAAAATGGAACATTACAATGAATTGTGATCTTGAACTGTATTATGATTTTATTTTTAAGAGTTGATGAATATGAAACCACCTGATTTATCTGAAATGAAGTATATGCTAATGTACCAAAACATTCATGAGAACATCTGTAGCAGCATATCTCTGCTAGGTATATTGTTCTTGATGACTAGCAAATGAAGATTGTAGAGAGTTGAGATCAAAAAGAAAAGTTTTTTGTATGATATAACTTCCCCTTTCATTAAACCATTCCAAGTGCAATGCTTCTAATTATATTTGCATATTATGACTAAAGAGCAAGATTCATAAATATAATGAGTCAGAGAAAGTTCCTGAAGTGAAGAAGTTATTTTGATTTACACGAGCTTGAGTTGGACCAGAGGTGCAATTTGCAAAAATCATTGATTACTTTCATCCTACCATCTTAACTGTTGCATACTTTATTGTACTAATACTTCTTACTGTAACTAGAGTATTAAATTAGAATTTCAACATTATGATCCATGAAATTTTGTGTATATAAATCAGAAAACTAAACTGGGAGTTCAACAGAAAGATTTATATACTCACATACTAAATTAGAACTCTAAAATTTAATATTTTTAAATAAATTTTATATGCAGCATACATAAATCAGCACAATATATCTGATTCTGAAAGTAAATGTGCATAAATCAAAATTCTGACAGTATATATTAATGAATGTATATATTAATGAATCATGGTAAATAAGTTAGAAAAGCAATTTACAACTTTATTTCACAGCAGATAGGCTTGCTTGAAGCAGTGCTTTCTCTTGTACATTTTTGATGCAACAAAAATACCAACTGTGCTCATCATTCAAGAAAAGAAACTAGCAGTCAAAAAATTAAAACACCAGGCATGGATCAAATGTTTGATACACCCAGATTGTCAACTAACATAAAATCAAGAATGTGTAGCAACTGGAGGTCAAGTACCTAGTCCAGCTTAATACAGTTTAAACTGCATATAGATACTTTTGGTAGTGTTTCCTTTAGATAGGCAATTTTAGAGGCTTGGAAACACCCAGTTAGAAAATGGGACGACTGAGTCTTAGTCAATATTCAGTTCTGCGTTTAGTGTTTTGTTTATTGTTGCCACTTCCAAGCCTTTCCCAAAGCATGAGTCAAGGAGTAAAACTGTGATAATTTCTCTGTCCACTGAGAATCGACATCAGTACAATCTGTTTTGGTGAAATAAGGAACCTGCACCAAAGTTAGAAGACAGCTTAATATTTATTTCAGAGACAACATCCTTTAGGACGACACATTATTGCTTTTATTACAGATTTATACTAACACACCAGTCAGAACAGAACCTGGCAATGATCAGCTATGCAGCCTTGTCACTGGGTTGGCTGCTGCTTCATCATCACCAACACCAAGGACACTTCCCTTCCATGCATTGTTCTAACTTCTTTGCTCTGACATTCATAAATGCATCCTTTCACTCTCAATTTCCCCATCTCAATCCAGTCAAACTTTGCAAGATAGAGAACTCTACATTCCTTCTGCTTCCTTTTACCCTTTTTTAAAATTATAAGTCACACTTATGTATCACCCAAAATTGTTGAACCCAGTTTAGGAGTTGAAACAGGAATTGTATGTCATTAAAATTCTATGAGGGAAAGATCCTGCTCATTGTCATTTTTGGTAGAATTTTGTCCTCACTGGGGATGTAGTGAGCATCACAAAAAAGTTTTGCATTCACTCTACCCTGTGAGCACAAGGTCATAGAAAGTGTAACAAAGCTTCTTGTCAAGAAAATTCAGTCCCTAAGGAAACTTTGCTCACCTTAACACTACTCAAGACAAATATAGAACCTGAGCCTTGTTTTGAAAATCATGGATTTACTTCAGAACTACTTACACTCTGTGACCATCAACACATGGTAGTTGTCATGAGTGTCACTTCTTATCAGATATGTTCTTTCACCCTTTCTGCATCCCTTGCTCTGTTTCCTTCTTTGACATGAAGAAATACAAATCCTGCAATATTTACACAGCAGTGTCAGTAGAAATCTAAGTAGTAATCAAGTATAAATTTAAGATATCTGGGGCAGTTATTTGTAACCCTAAAAATCGTTGATCACAGTGTGAATTCAATACCTACATAATTTTGTAAATCTGATCCTTTGGCCCATGGTGGAAAGCAGATACCACATGGTACTTTTTGCAGATGGATCATATAAACTGTGCATCTGTGAATAAGTGTCACAGAGGTATTTCAGCTTCCTTTTGCCAGCTGACAAACAGAAATCAAACGCAGATGTTTCAGCGGGAAGAGGGAAAGAGAGGGAGAGAAGTCAATTCTCAAGGAACACATGGAGCCAGCCTAACCCTCTGGTGCATGAGTTAGAAAAGCAGGCATATGTGTAACTGGGGAATTTTTCCAGACTCATTTAAAAAGATGTGATGAGCTCCATATTGTCAGCAGGAAGTTGAATCCTTCTGTGTATAACATTGGAGCTTGCAGCATCGGAGGTGCATTCACGGAGCGCAGTGAATATGAATAGCTTACACAAGAGATTTTTATCATGCATAATTTCATATTTTCTCTAAACCCACAAGGTAGTAGAGTATTGCTAAAGAGTAGGGGAAATGTGCAGCATTACATTACTTGTTTTAATTTCTGTTACTCTTTGGCCTTTCTACTATATGAAATCAAATTGGAAAACAGCAAAAGAAAACCATTAAAGAGGAGGTTGAGTTAAAAGGGTGATTCACCTGTGTTAATGACTAGAGACAAACATGTCATGTTTGCATGAATATTCATATCTATGTAACATCTAGGAAAAAAACACAGTAAAATGTGTTAAATAAATATATTCAACAGGGAAAGTCAAGAATTTTGGTGTCTTTTTAAAGGAGAAACAGTGGAAGGTGTCTTCATATATTTTCGCCTCCGGCAAGAAAAATAGGAAGCATATTCTAGGTCATATAGTCTTTTATCTTACATGTGGGGGAATCATTCTTTTTACATTGCTGTTTCATATTCAATGCAGCAATACAATTCCTTTTGAGAGTGAGCACAAAGAAAATGAGACAGACAGGGAGACAGGGAGGAAGGCCATAATTCCTTTACTGGGAGCACATGAGACTGCTGAACTGGCTGATATTTCCTAGGACATCTTAAGTGACTTCCTATGGCACAAAAATTATTTCTCTCTTAGCAAGGGGAAAAGTAGGTACACACTCTTGAAGGAGTGGTGAAAATGTTAAGGCTATATTCTTTAATTTTTACGGTATCTTTGTGCTTGGGTCTACTAAATTCCCAACCCTGTTGAACTGCCTTTCAGATCTCAGTCACTCAGAACAGGGTAAGCCATGACCCTACTCTGACACCACCTCTCCTTTGTTTTCCTTGTTACCAAAAGTTGTGTGACCTCCACACCAGTTCTTGGGAATCCATGTGCACCTGTACGTTCCTTTTCCATACTTAGCCCCCTATCAGTAACTATGGAACACTGAAGGGTGTTTGGGGAACCACCTCTACAGACCCATTCTGAGAAAATTTTGTCCTTGATTAAGTTGAAGGTATCTATTGCTGAAATCAAAGCACATCTGGGTTAATAAGATAAATTTCTAGCAACTTCTGGTCAGAAGAACAGACAGAAACATGTTCCCTGTAAGTCAAGTCATCATAATAGAAGTTACAACCTCTCATTGGAGAGATTAGTACATGAGACACAAGTAATGCACAGAAGGAAGAAAAAAAGAAAAAAGATAACTACTGTGCTGTGGGAAATATGTACATGGGCCATACAAAAAACTATCTCTTGAACCACTTTCGCCTGAATTTCTTGTAAAATTCTGATTGCACTACACATATTGAATGTCACATCAGCTACTAGTTTCTCTTCTGCAAAATGTATGTAAATTCTATTCTTTTCCCCAGTTATTTCCAAGGTAAGGCCAAGGCAAGTGGATTAACCTGTATTATCACACAACTGCTTGTATCATAACTTTCTTTGGCTTATTTTGCTTTCTTTGATAATTCCAACAAAGTAGCTCTTACATTTTGATTAAATTAATGGGAATATGAGAGAAGCAATGTAAGAGCAGCACGTGCAACACAGTATTGTTTTACAAGAGGGTGTTATGGACTAGGCCATAGCCCACCAATTTAAATATTTAATATTTCTATGCTCGTGTGATAATAAAGTTTGCTTCTTTGCATAAAATAAATTGAATGGAACTGACACAGTTGCACTTTTGTTTACATAGAAAAACAAATAGCATTCATCATGGTTTTGTGGATGTTAACCACAAATCTGTTGGTTC
>JAWWMS010000001.1:103626693-103645503 GCA_035048045.1 Chlorospingus semifuscus
AGCATAAGATGTATAAGTTTTATTCATATGAATGTTCTTTTCTTGAACATAGTTAGCTGAGTGATCAAATGTTTGCTGCAACTTTTAAAGCCTTTTATTAATTTTTAACCTTTTTTTCGCTTGTATTCTACCCAAGGGATTTTGTAATTAAAAAAAAAGAAAAACAAACAAGACCCCAATATCCAATAATATCCAATATTACCTCATTCCAACACATCTATCTCTTGTACTGGGGAGCCCAGCACTGAATACAGATCTCCAGATGTGTCTCACCAGGGCTGAGACACCCTTGCAAGGCCACTGTGACCCAACTCTCAGCCCCAGCCCCTGGATTCTGCCTCCCCTGTCCCCATTTCCCAGCTTCAGACAAGTGGAGAAATTAAAACAGCACATCCAGGGCAGTTGTGTTTGTAGAAATTTCAGAAATGCTGTAATAAACGGCAGTCAAATGCTAAACAAAGCTTGATGGGGGACACAGCCTGTTGCAGGATCCAGCCATGTTCACTAAAAATCCAGGAGCACCCTGATCCCTGCTGAGAATAAAGCCTGCTACTGCAGATGAAACAGCACAGATTCAACAGTATGTATGGCAATTAGCAGGTGCAGCAAACATCAGCTGGTATTTCAACCAGTCCCCTGTGGCTTCAGATTTGGAAGCAACCAGACAAATCTTATTTGTACATCAGTGTTTTGCTCTTTGGGGCACTAAGTTTGATTTTATATTCTTGTGATGTTTTTACTGTGGAATCATTTGTCCTTTACTCTTGTGAAGAATGGTGGCTCTGATATTTTGTCAAATTTTAGTAATACTTTTATAAACATCAAAATATTATGAGATTTACGCCTCGGGAAATTAAATATGTTTTGAATCTGGCTACTGTGATGAAAATGAATGAAAAAAAAGATTCCAGAGAATAGTTATTTACCAAAAGAAAAACAAAGTAGCTGCATATCTTTCACTTTAATCAGCACATTATCTAATTAACATATTCCTTTGTTGTTTAGTCTCTGTAATTTTAAAAGCAGATTTAGATGTACAATCAAGCTCTGTAAAATGCACACCACTGTTTATGCCCTGCTTTCTCGATGTGTTTCCCCCACTTCAACCCCAGTCTCCATACTCCAGCATGGCAATTAATGGCAATTAATATGCAGAGTAAGACTCAAACCACCTTTTTCCTGTATCTCAGTCAAACTCCCTTCTCCCCTGGAATATATGAGAGAGCGAAAGTGCCAAAATAGGTGAAAGACTGTAACCTTCAGATCAAGCCTTGACAAGCTTGAGGTGTGGGCCCATGAAGGCCAAACTCAAGGTCCTGCTTCTGGGCCAGGGCAGTCTCTGATACCAACACAGACTGGGGAAAAATGGGTTTAGAGCAGCCCTGCAGAGAAGGACTTGGGGGATTCTGGTGGGTGGAAAACTGATATGAACGAGCAGTAAGTGCTGGCAGCCCATCCCAGGCTGCATAAAAAGAAGTGTGGCCAGACTCAAGAGAAATTATTTAGCCCCTCTGCTCTCAAAACCCACATCCAGAGTACTGAGTCCAGTTCAGGGGCTCCCAGTAAAAGAATATCACTAATCTGTAAGGGGGAGGCCACAGGAGGGCTACAAAATAGATTTTGGAAATTGATTTTTGACAGGAGTCCCTCCTTTGGAGACAGGCAGAGAGAGGTGTGGTTGTTCAGCACGGAAGAGGCTTTGGGGAGACCTTATCATGGCCTTTCAATATATAAAGATATATTTCAATACACAAGAAAGGTGGAGAGAAGGTTTTTACCAAGGCCTGTAGTAACAGTACAAGGATTAATGGAATTAGACTAAAAAAGAGTAGCTAAAAAGGTATAAGAGAGCAGATATAAGGAAGATTTTTTTTCTGTGGGGAAGGTGAGGCCCTGGCACACATTAGCCAGAGAAGTTGTCAGTGCCCCATCCCTGGAAATGTTCAAGGCCAGGTGGGGCTTTGACAACCCGGTCTAGTGGAATGTGTTCATGCCCATGTCAGGGAGGTTAGAACTAAATGATTTTTAGGGCCCTTTCCAACCCAAACCATTCTGTGATTCAGACACGGGAGGCTCTAACTCTTGGTTTAGAGGTGGATAGTTACCCATTACTATGAACAGGAGATTTTCTAGGAAGAAACAAAGATGATCTTGAGAAAAATAGATATAAAACAGATAAAACAGATATAAAACACCATGATACCTCTTAAACTGGAATAAGGCAAGCACTGGTTCACAATTGGTCACGATTCTAGTTGAATTACGAAAGACTATGGGTAAATGTGTTAGTACTCAAGTTTTACCTCTGGCATCACTAAAAATCCAAAGAGGGAAGAGGACTACCACATTTTGGAATAAATTAGATGGAGCAAATAGAACTAGGATTTAAAGGTAAAATACAGTGTCAAATTTAAGCTAAACATGAAGAAAATAATCTTCTTAACAATAAGAACTTTAAGACAGTGGAATGTTCTCCTGGGGAAAGTGATGGAAAGCCTCTCACTTCAGCAATGCACACGGAAAGGGGTTTTAAATGTTGTTTGATCTGCGATAGAAAGAAATTGGTGAGTCATTACAATGTACTTTGAAGTCCTACAGAAGAAGATTTTTAAAAAATCTATGCCTTCCAGTCAAGTGTTGTAGCTGCCTCACTGCTCAGTTCTTGATATGGAGATAACCACAAGAATTTTAAGAACTGATTTTTATGTGATGCCAGTTACCACTAGGATCTGAAACAAAATGTTATGGACAGATGAACAGATTCATGTGGTTTTCCTACCAGCTACCTAAGGAGCCCACCAGGCAGTATAAATTACTCAATCACACAGCTGCATTTGACCTCCTTTCTGCAATGAAATTGCCCTGGATTTGTCTGTTCTGAATGCAGGAAAAGAGCAGCAAGTCAGGTATATATCAACTACCCACAGTGGTTATTTAAATAACCTGGCCCAGAAGTGCTAGGGGTGAGCACAAACCAATACAGGCTCCAACAACAGCTGAGGCATTCAGACTCCAGAGAGTCCCTGCAGCCCCTTCAGGAGTCTCAGGTGCCCCCTGTCCCCTCCCTGTGGAACACATACTGACCAGGTTGCAACCAGGTATTGCTGGTCTTCCTGCAAGCTCTTGTTCTGGCTTCATGGTAAAATTGACTTGAGAGCCAGTCACAAAATTTTCCCCTTTGCATTTTCTTGAAATTAAAAAAAATATGTATTCTTGAATCTTTTGCTGAAATTTCAGGTGACTTGGTGAAAAGAAGAGAAACAGCCAGCGGTAAAAAATAGAGATGAAAATTCTGGTTTCAAAAGAAATATTTTAGCTAATTCACAATTTTAGCTACTTTATTTATGGCCACGAGTGTCCATGCTGGTAACCTCAGCACAGTGTGAGAAGTCACACCCTGTTCCTGTGGTGATCAATGCAGGGTTGCCTGTACAACTCACTTTTGACAAATTATCTGTTCTGGTGAGAACTTGAGAGTGTGAGTACTGGGGATGTGTGTGTTTGTGTATGTGTTGAATACAGAAACCTGGTTTTTAGAATATTCACCCAAAACTGATCACGCTCGAGAAGAAAACGATTGTCAACTGGATTAAATAGTAATGGGGGAATTATAAAGAGGATTTGACACAAAGAAGCAGTCACTGGGAATAGTATAAAGAAGCATAAAAATTCATAACCAGAGGGAAAGACTGCAGTGAAAAGGACAGAAATGAAACCTGGTTTGGCAGTGACAGAAGTTGCCCTGGGGCATCACAGCCCCTGTCCAGCCCAGAGGGATGTCCCTATCCCTGTCCTTGTCCCTGTCCCTGTCCCTGTCCCTGTCCCTGTCCCTGCCCCTGTCCCTGCCTGATGCTGGGAGGGTCCTGACTTGGCGAGTAGCTGCTCCTGCAGGTGGGACCCTTTTCTGGTGTGTGCAAACAGCCTCTTAGAGCCCTTCCCATCAGTGTCAGGTTGCTGGGGCTTCCACCTCTCCACAGGAGGAGAATGCAGGCAGGGCAGCCCCCATGCCTGGGTGGGTAGGGGTTACTGGTTACACCCTTGTGTTGGTGAGGGGTGTGAGCATATTGCATGTGTGCATGTGCGGTATGAAGATTTTGGGACTAGTTACAGAAGAATGTTTGGGATGTTTGTTTTATTATTATCATTATTGGCATTATTGTCAGTATTTTTTATTTCTTTTGAAAATGTGTAATATTGCAGATTATCTACTGTATCAGACATGACTCCTGGATGTGTTGTTTGTCCAATGACAATTTACATGTTGTTCAAAAATCAATAAACTGCTTTGATTCTTTGATTTAATTTAGTCTTTGTGAAACTAACATTTTTTCCCCTTGTCTATCAGAAAGCATTCAAAGAATTTCTACTGGCCAAAGGAAAACCTAAAAAAAAACTTTGGAAAACCTGCCAGAAGGAGGATCTGGAGAACACAGATGCCAATCAGCCCAACCTCAGTGTCCAGCAAGGTTATGGATCAGATCATCTTGAGTGTGATCACACAGCACATACAGGACCACCAAGTGATCAAGCCCAGTCAGCATGGATTCAGGAAAGGCAGGTCCTGCCTGAACAGCCTGATCTCCTTTTATGACCAGGTGACCTTCCTGGTGGATGAAAGACTATGACTTTTGTCTAGCCAGGCCTCAGCAAAGCCTTTGGTGCTGTCTCCCACAGCATTGTCCTGAAAAGGCTGTCAGCCCACAGCTTGGACAGGTGGACCCTTCACTGGGATGAGAGCTGTCTGGATGACCAGATCCAGGGAGTGGTGGGAATTTGTGTTGCATCCAGTCAGTGGCCAGTCCCCAGTGGTGGTTTTCAGGCTCAGTATTGGGTCCAGTGCTGCTCAATAATTTTATTGATGGTCTGGATAAGGGGATTGGGTAAACCCTCAGTAAATTCACAGATAACACACAGCTTGGTGGGAGTGTTGATTTGCTGGAGGGTAGGAAGGCTCTGCAGAGGAACCTGGACAGGCTGAACAGAGGAAATGAGACCTCTGTGGTGTTCAAGAAGACCAGGTGCTGAGTCCTACACTTTGGCCACCATAAACCCCTACAGTGCTACAGGCTGGGGGAAGAGGGGCTGGAAAACTGCAAAGAGGAAAAGGAGCTGGGGATGCTAGGTGACAGCTGAACATGATCCAGGTGTGGGGATGCTAGGTGACAGCTGAACATGATCCAGGTGTGCCCAGGGGGCCAGGGAGGCCAATGGCACCTGGCCTGGATCAGCAATAGTGTGGCAGCAGGACCAGGGCAGGGATTGTCCCCTGTGCTCGGCACTGGTGAGGCCACACCTCAAATCCTGTGTCCAGTTTTGGGCCTCTCACTGCAGGAAAGGCATTGAGGGGCTGGAGTGAGTGCAGAGAAGGGCAGCAGAGCTGGGGAAAGGTCTGGAGCACAGGACTGACAAGGAGCAGCTGAAGGAGCTGGGGGTGTTTGGCCTGGAGAAATGGAGGCTCTGGAGGCACCTTATTGATCTCTACAACTGCCTCAAGCCATGCTAGGGGTGGTTCAGGCTGGGCATCAGAAGGAATTGATTAATGGAAAGGGTTGTTAAGGAAAGGGTTGTTAAACACTGGAATGGGCTTTCCGGGGAGGTGGTGGAGTCACCACCCCTGGAGGTGTTCAAGCATCTATGGGATGTGTCATTTGGTGCCATGGTCTGGTTGACAAGTCCAAAGGTTGGACTTGATGATCTCAAAGGTGTTTTCCAATCTAAATGATTCTATGAAAAATTGAAGATTTAAAAAATACTTTCTTAATGGTATAAATATTCATTTATACCTCTTTATTTCTTCTTCAAAACATGGTGTTGGATGCATAAGCTAAATTTACACTACTTTCCCTTTAAAGGTTTTTGAGAATTTTTCATAGAAGATACTGACTTTTGTGAAGGTAAAAACAATCCATCAGATTTTGGCAAAGATACATGTTTACCCACAGACACAACATGAGACGTGGTGTTAAAAAACTTCAATATTCTATTTTATGCATTAAGATCAATTCCTCCCTAAATCAAATGCCAGAGCTGGAAAATTAATTTAAATTCTGTCCTCACAAAAAAAAAAAAAATAGATATTTTCTTTCAAAATTTTTCATTATAGATTTTTTCAGAGTGAAAGTGTAAATTATAATACTTACAAGAGGATACATGTATTTACAAGAAGCCTCTGGACAGTTTCAATAAGTCTAAATTGGCCCTTATTAAATGAAATCTAGTGTCAGTTCACATCATCTTGTGAAGTTTTATGCCAAGACTTTGTATGACAAATTGCAACAATGTGAAATAATACATCTAAGTAATTCCACTGGGAAATTCACTTTTCTGTTTGCTCTGGCTTTTGACTGTAGGTAGTGATTTTAGAAGATTCTTGTTTACAAATGACATAGGAGATATGTTTGGAAGGCATTTTCATACATAAGAGAAGAAGAAGGAGCTCAAATGTCTGTAGAAATCTGTGTGAAATCCCTGCACAAACTGGAAGCACTATCACATCTGCAGGCAATTGTCTTAGGAGCACCACAATTGTGGTGTGGAAATTAGATATTTACTTGCAAATGACTCAGGAAGGGAGGTTTCCATAAAAATCATACTCTGTAAAAAAAGCCCACCACACCAACCATCCCAAAAAACCTCAACAAACTTAAAATTTCTAAAATACTTGTGAGAAGTAATCATCAAGATATCATTTCAATGCCATCTGTCTAACTTTCCAATACCTGATGCATGCCTGGTATGAATGAGCTCAAGGTTTATCATCTCAAAAATTTGAGCATTTTCTACACCCTTTGTTCAATTTGATATTTTTTTGTTTTCCAACTGTGACAAAGTCTATGAAATCTATCAAATAATTTAAATATTATCAACTTCTACTGGGCAGCTGAATGCTATTGTGCAAACAAACAAGCAAACAAAAAAGATTAAAAGAAAAACCACTTATCTTCATTCAAAGATTCAGTATGCTTATTTTGGAAAGCTGAGGCTTGTTCCACTTCACTAAGAATATTTGGTTCACTGAGATTTATGAATTCAACTGCTTTCAAAAAAAAAAGAAATCCAAAATTTCATTTTGCGCAAATGCATATGTTGCAGCACAAATTCTCTATGAAGCCACTTATATTTTTAGTAAAATAAGAACCTGGTAAACAGCCAGAACATGCAGAGGCACCAAATTGTAAGAGTCTGATCCTGTCTCAGATTATTCATGATCAGCTCAGTGTGTATTAATCTAACTGCAAAACAAGAATCCAATAAGATGTTCAGAGGTTTTAGTAAGCAGTCAGACACTAGAACTGAAAAAAACAATTTTTTTCTTCAGTATTGTTTTAATTTTAAAAAAAGCAAAATTTTGTTCCATTTTTTATTAGAATATAAAGCTTTGTTGAAGTTTTTTAGAGATTAAAGCCGAAATTAATTTCTATTTCCTTTATGGGGTGGGGACATATGTGCATATAAGTATGTTTTAAATATCTTCTCTTCCATTTTTCACTTTTAATGTGGTCCCTTTTTACGGCACATCTTAAAGTTATGTAATAAATCAGATGGGAAGAGGCTTCAAGAGTTTTCTAGTCCAGGCCTGTGTTCACAGCATTGTTAGGCATGAGATCAGACCAGGCTTCCTGGACTTTTTCTTTAAAGACCTACAAGAATGGTGGCTGCCCAAATTCCCTGGATCACAGTTTACTTCTTAACTACTTGGACCAACCTGGACATCTGTTGTCATCTTATTGCAAAAGTTCCATACCTTCTTGGTGATTTCTCATGTGCAGCTTCTCACAGCACTGACTCCTTCTCCCTCCCAACACAGCCAACAAACTCCAACTCTCTCCTCAGCCAGCTAAACCACTCTTTTATAGCACTTGTCTTCTTAGTGGACATAGCTGTGGCCTACTAAGGGCAGGCTTGTTTCTAATCTTTCGTGATAAGTACAGTTGCAACTCTTCAGGTGTGAGACTGCCTTCTGCACTCTCTTTATTTTCTTACATTCTATCCCTCCACAGACCTCCAGTGTTTCCTGCCCACTGTTCCTGATGAGAAATGATGATGTCCTTGGCCTGGACAGAGGCAGGTGGCTGCTGGGACCCTGCAACAAGCCCAGCTTCCCTGGCACCTCCTCACACAGCCACTGCTCCCATCCTGACCATCCTGAGGGTCCTCCTGGACTTGCCTTGGTTGATCAAAGTCTGGTTTTTTCACTGGCAGAGCCAACTGGATGCAGGACTCCAGGTGGAGGGATGGGATGGTGTTGCGGTGTGGTGCAATAGCCTGTTTCAGTCATCCTGGTTCTTTCCCCAGGTGTGCCAATAACCTCTCCTTTCCCCTCTCCTTGCCCCCGGCTGAGGGCTGTCTGTCAGTCCTGGCTTTCCAAAAGGGCGTCGTGTGATTGGCAGAGTTCACAAGATGCCTCTCAGCCCTGGGGACATTGGGCCATCCAGGTGTCATTTGTCCCCTGAGACTCTCCCCCGCCTTACCTGGTTGGTGGGATCCCTACCCCTGCCCTCCCCCTCTCCCTGGGGTTAAAAGACACAGCAACCACGCGGTTTGTGGTTCTGTTGGAGCTGTTACTGCATTCAGAGGCCTGCGTGCCAGGAATAAAGCTCTGGATCGAAACCCTCCAGCAGAACCCGACTCCTTTTTCCTTCACTTCGCCTAAAGCTTCTCCACCAGAGGTAAACCTGAGCTCCTGCATGCCTGGACTTGTCCCCAGCGCCAGCTGCAGCACCCTGCCAGCCAAAGGTGTCTCTGAGGTGAAACCACCACAGCTGCCGCCTCTGGTCAAGCAGCAAGGCCCAGGCACGAGCCCAGGCACGTTCCATCCTGCAATATTGGGATTTAATTCCAACAGGATGGTTACTTCCCTCTGTCTGAGGGTGGTGGTGCTGCTAAATCAGCCCAGGGATCTGCCATGTCATGCCCAGTGTCCCACTGGTGCCAGCTGGGACCCCAGAGCCTTTCCCACAGAGCAGCTCCCAAGCCTGCAGGTCCTTCACCCCTGGGGCAGGACTTGGCATTCCTGGTTGCATTGCATAAGGCCTTTGTGTTCTCATCCCTCTGACCTGGAGCTTTCTCTGAGCAGAAATCCTGCCCTTGAATTTATCCACTCTTCCTACTGCTCCCTCCTGTTGGATGTCATCTGCAAATCTGATGTGTGTCCTTTAAGCCACCATCAAGATTGTTGACAGAAATATTAAGCCAGACAGATCCATTCTTGTTCCTTGGTTTTTTGTTGCACTTTCTTTAAAAATGTTTCCTTAAATACTTGAATGAGGGAAAAAAGACTAATTTTCACCCTTACAATGCTTATGGGTTTTTAGCATTTTTTTTGGTTAATTTTTTTTTCCATTTTTTTTCATTTGTAGTAAAAGGTGAAAATTAGAATACATGGCAGAAGGGGAAAAAAACCCCTAAAAAGAAAATCTTGACTTGAAAAATCAAGGTTATTTTCCAAAATATTTACAATGTGAAACACAAGTTGATAGGAGAAGAAACCTTGCAAAATAGATTTTGCTTTTTAAAAATAATTTTTAAATTACTATTCTTATTTCTTCCAAAATAACATCTCCCTCTGAAAACTGCATTTAAATGACACAATTTTAAAAATGCTAGGTTTATACTTACACAGAGTTGATTAAATTGAGCAAGGAACCAGCCACATCCAGAAGAACTGGACACAATTATTCTGAATCAATGATTGTGATAAAGACAGAAAATCATAATCTGACTAATGAAACACCCTTGATATATTTGTTGGATGAAAATTGCTTTGCATACTGTACAGATTGGGGATATTATCCTGTTGTCATTGCCAAAGAATTAGCATAGAATCAAACAATTAGCCAGGCAAGAATGTTACTAAACCTTTTGCAACCAGGGAATGTGCAAGCAATTATTTTATCTCAGTGTGACAAGAGAAAATTACATTTAAACTGTGCTGCCAATAAACACAGCAACTTTTGCTTTTCCAGGCTTGGTGTCTCAAGCAAGACCCGAGTGATTCAGACTGGAAAAGTTTCTGAGCGTTTAAAAAATTCATTAATCCTGATTATCTGACACCTCCTCTGATAGATAAAAGCCCTAAAAGGATTCCTTAAACCTTTTCTCTGCCACAGCTTTACTTTGAGCTCTGGAATCACAGAACGGGACAGTGGGGATACCTGAAAAACACCTGGTCTGGTTGTTTGGTGAAAGCAGGGACTTAGATGAGATTATCTGTGACCCTGGCAAGACAAGAACAGGCATTTCTGGTGAAGGAGACCACACCAGTTCTCTGTGTAATTTATTCAAATGTTTAATTGTTCCCACCATGAAGATTTATTTAATGAACTGAGACAGAATTTGCCCTTGTGCCCACAGCATCTTGTCCCACGTTTCCTTGTGCAAGAAGTAGCTTCTCCTTCTCTGTTGCTACTTTTGAGGTATTGAAAGGCTGTGATTAGATGCCCCTCCTGAGTTTTCTCTTCCCTAGGCTGGATGGTCACAACTTTTTCAAAATTTTCTCATATGTATGCTTCACCCATCTTGAGGACCCTGGTTTTTGTCTTTTGAATGGAGGGTGGACCAAAACTCACACTCTATTTCATGTCTGGCCTAAATAATCACCTGCTGCATATATTCTTACTGATCCATGCAGCAAACACAGAGTTTGCTTCAAGGGTTCACAGCTTGTTGCAATTGACCCATGTTCAGCTTGTTCCTCACAGTCCTCTAGGTCTTTTCCAAAATATCCACATCCCAGACATCCATCCCCCATCTGTTACTGCTCCTTGGGATTATTTCAGCCCAGGTCAGCATTTCTCTTTGTTCAACATCATGCATTGAATGGTTTGCAGATCTTTCAGCTTGTCAATATACCCCTGTGTGATAGCTCTTTCTTCTGAAATGTCTGCTTCAAATCCCAGTTGGGTACCTACCTACCCAGTCACTGAACAGAAGTCAAGGATTTCCACCTACCCAACAAAGTTCAGATTAGAAAATCTAAAGAAAAAAAATACAAGAAAATTTTTTCAATCAGGAAAATACAAGTAAAAAGGATAAATAACAACTGTATTATATGTTTGAAGACACAGCATGAAAGTATATGAAGACTATGTGGAAGGATCAGACAGAATTTTAGAGCTATGTAATCCATTCTTCTATGAAAACAATAATAGTTGATTAATAATACAGAAAATAGAATAAAGACACTGTTGACACATAAAACTCAAAAACACATAAAACTCATATTTGTGTTCTGTTATAACACTGTTATGGCAATTAGCCTACCTCAGAAAAATGTACTTACAGAAAACAGGTAATAAATAGGCCATTAAATTAAAGAGAATGAGAAATGGAGATGCCATGCTTCCTCCAGTTGGTGAAGAAATAGCTGTAAAAATGCCTCTGGCCTTGGGTATGACTGAAATGTTAATGAGAGTTGGTTGCATTAACTGTGCAAGGCTACCACCCATAACTTTGCTGATGGAAGATGAAGGATTCACACCAAAGCAAAGCTCTGAGTTCCTGCCTCTGAGCTGGAGAAGTTCACAGTGCCTGGATCAAATGGATGCTGAAGCAGCTGATGCTCGACAGATGCTGTAACATGTTCTGTTTGGAATCAGGAGCTTCAGCAGTGCCTTTGGGATGCCACACAGCCAAAACAGGCTTTTTTTTGAAATTATTTGCACCTTTATCTTTCAAATAATTGGATTCTATGACCTTTATAAGCCAAGAGTATTGTCTCACGGAAATATGGCAGCTAAGAGTATAGCGCAGCATACAAGAATTAGAATTCTAAAATTTAGATAATCTGTTTATACTCCAAAATTCCTTAATATTTGAAAGTTTCTACCTTCTTTCTCAAGTGGTTTTAAGAGCTTTCTTTTATTTTTCCCCTCTTAAAAACAGATAACAAGCTCAGTAATATTTTTTTATATATATAAAAGCTCCAAATTTAAACCAAAATAATTTAATTGCTTCTCATGAAACATTCAGACATAAAAGCCTTTCAATTTCTTAGACACTTGCATCTCTTCACTAAATTTCTGTAGGTGTTTCTGGATGTTTTTCTTTATTTGAACATTTTCTCTACACCTCTAGTACTGTTACAACTATGCTGAGAAATGTATTTGGAATGACAATGGTAAACACAGCCAAATTGTTTATAAATTTTTCTTCTTAATTCTCTTCATCATACATTACCATTCTCTTACTTGGCATTTAATTTCTAGTCAGAGAAAACTTTAATAAGACTCATTCATTAATTTCTCAGTCTGTCGCTGCTTCACTTTTCCTGGCCTCTCAGACACATTAAAAAAATTAACAAGAATTTGCTGATTACACAATCTAAATATTGGTCAATTAATTTACCAGTAGTAACCATACCACCCAGAGTTTACTTCTCAAAATTGCAATTTTTCATTGGGACAGAGTTACTACTTCCATGTTCTCTCTACACAGGTAACTGAATACCTAGCAATTTTCTATGTTAATGTGAATAAATAGATGCGCTTCTAAATAAATAATGTACTTCTTGTCTTTTTCAGGCAAGTGCATTACCCACTGGGAACTGTTTTGGCTGGACATACAGCTGGTCAAACACAATTTCTAGTTTATTAATTGTACATCAAAATTTATTATGGCAGTGTAGGACAATCCAGGAAAAAAAAAGAAAAAAAGAATGCATAGAATTACTTACCTTAGTATCTTTTCTCTCTTTCCTGACAGATATTAAGAAAAAGCAAACTCTAGAACTAAGAATATAATTTAATAAATATCCTATACTAATTGATTTCAAGATTTCATGTAACTGCTGCTCTTCTTTTTAATCAGTAAAGAAAAGAACATTTTATGGATTATTATCTCTGGGGGAAATTTTGTTATATGATCCAACAAAGAAAGAAAACTACACCACTACAGAAAATATTGTTTGGTTGTCATCAATAAACATTCTAAAAAACCTTTGCCATATCTTTAGATTTTCTCATATCACACGACTATAATTTTTATCTTCAGAGAGATACATCAGCGGGTTATGTTAGCACAGAATGACAGCCATCCTGGGACTCAGGAAACAAAGATTGTGCTCAACTAAGCCAAAAATATTATTCACATGAAAAAATTCCCAAAGCAATGAAGACAAATCCTTGTCTGGAGACAGTGTGTAGTTCAACAGCAGCACACTTTGCGATCAGAAAACACGAAGTGTTGATCCTCTAAAAATTCCTGCTCAGCAGTTGTACAGTCAGAAACTATGCTTAAGCTGTCTTTGGTGAAATGAAATGATGGAGAAACTTGAAAGCTCAAAATGTTCCACGATTTAGTAAATAAGCCCTTCTGAAAGTATCCACTCACAGTTCAGCACTGATGGCAATTCACCCAGAAGGAATGGTGTGCTGCCAAGGAAAGGCTGCTCTCAAGGATGTCCCTGAGCCCCTGAGAGGAGTCACATGCCAGTGGTGTCTGAGTGCCAGAGGTGGGGAGGGACACTAAATCATTTGTTTTAAGTAAACAAATAGTTCAGTGTCCCTGAAAAATGCTCACATTTGTTTTAAGTAAACAAAACAATTATTTCAAGAGATGTGAAAGAAATTGAGACACAGGCACAGGGATGGATTTAAAAGTGCAATGTTTCAGTATTTAACTTTTCATTTTATTAGAGAAAATCAGAGTGGCTCATCCTGCCAAGATTTATGTAGAACCTTGTGGCATTTGTAGTTAGACTAAGCACACAGCACAACCTGTGGAGAAATAATTTTAATAATTTTTGAAAGTTTAAGGTTTTTGAAAACACACCTTTTAGTGATTTACAGAGACTTACTGATGTTATAGATAATGCTGCAACTCAGAAGATCTCTGAGGATTTTCAGATTTTGTGTGTCACAGGTGTGAATAGCAATAAATAAATAATGCAACATTGTTCAGTAGAAAGACTCTGAAGTAATGAGTCAGCTTAATGTAGGAGATGCTGTTCCCTGGTTTCTCTACAGGGAAAGGAAATGACACTAGAAAATGCAAAAGGACAAAAAAAGGAAAGAAATGTGCATGACAGGTCAGAGACCCAAGGGCCTGGCAGAGTAAGACAGGAGGCTTTGGGCAATGAAGGAGTCTGCACAAGTTTACAGTGATTAACTGCGACAGTGCCTTCACCTCTGGGCTTGGATGTGTTTTTCCGTTGTTTGTTCCAGGGACAAACCCTGTCTGTGTCTGCTCCCACTGCAGGGACAAAGTCTAGCACCTTGCCTCCTCTCTTCACACTCTGCCCTGCATAAGGGAACTCCTCTCTTCCTGCAGGCCTGCAGCAGCCACAAGGTGCTGTCCTGGGTAGGGGAGCCCAGGATCCCAGGCTGAGCAGTGACCCTCACATCCAGGCAATGCCTGAGGAGCCACCTGCCAGGAGAAGATGGTGCAGCACTGAGACAGGCTGCAGGCTCCGTGGTTACATCGGAAACAAAACCAAGCTGAATGCTGTGGGCTGATCATCCCTACAGTCTAATTTCTAACACATCCACAAGGCACAATTGTGGCTGAAGCAAACTAGATTTCTGCTGGACTGTTCCTTGCCATGATCCAGACAAGAGCACCATTAGGGGCCAATGAACTCCACAGGCACAGGGGAAAAATGTGCACCAGCTTTGTTTCTTTTTGCTGTATGGGATTTTCTAATAGTATCTGGTATCTTAGCACACAACTGCATTCCTTCCTTTTGTTTCAACTCTGCTAAGCTGTGACATAATGCTCACATTATTGCAGGTATTTTGGACTGAACAAACTACTCACAGAAATTATTTATATATTAGAGCCACAGAGCAGTATGTGGGGCATTGAATTACAGTTGAACACTATGCACTGTGGACATGTATTAACATGTGTTATTATTCATCTCAGAAAAGAGCAGAATCCCTTTATTTAGGAGTACAACTCCATCCAATGATTCAGATGTTATAGCTCTCAACAGAGTTAATGCTGGGAAGTGATTATGATTGAAGATTTTTTTTAGGTTGTGAACCTGTTCCTAAACCATAAATCAGAACATCCTCATGCATGTAATCTACATAAGCAACATTAACTACAGAGAGCTGAGGAAAGCAAGGCAGCATGCTCCAGAAAAGCCTGAGGAGTCAGCCCTGGAGTCTCATTGTCATAAAGGGATCAGAAAAATAAAGTTCACATCTAGGAATGGAGCCAGAGGAACTGCTTACTGATCTAGGCAAACACACTGAGATTCAGTGTATAAGGGCCTGATTCATCAGCTTGTTAAAAATCCAACAGCTTTTACCAGATTGAAAACTTTCAGTTCAATTCCTGCTGCTGAATAACTGGGCATAGGCTTTGAGGAGAACAGGCAATACAAATAAATATTTAAATAAAACCACTGGAAATCTTATACATGCTGCTTTCATAAAATTCTTCCCTGAGTCTGGAATCTCAACATTGGCCAGTGCTGTCACATAGTAAAAATGTCCCAGTATTTTCCAAAAGAAGGGCAGTAAGGCAGCTCCTCAGTTTGAGAGCTTCCTACTCAGAAAGGGAGATGTCTAAGGGTTGTACAGCTTTCCCCCAGCAGAACTAGTGGCAACAGGGAAAGGTGAGAAAAACTTTTTCCTCTCACCATCTGATATTCAAATATGATCTTCTTTAGTGTTTTATATGGAATGGAGGCTGAGGTATAAGGAAAATGCTGAGAGGCCATTTCCTTTAACACACACAAAATTCTCAAGTTCCTTTTCCTTACTGGCATATCTCTCCTGAAAATATAGCAATTGTGTTCATTTTCGTGATAAGGCAGAAGCCTGGGAAAATAAATTACCCTTCTTAGACTTTACTCTATATATACATATATATGTGCCCAGTATACTGGATATACTTTCAGAATATAAAAATTGTTGCACAAGCTTAACATTATACCCATGTCAGCACACTCCATCTTTCGAATCCCAATACAGGAAAAAAAAATCAGTTATTCATGCACCACATTCAGCATTCAGAAGCTAAGAAATCTTTCTTGAAGTCAGCCATTATATGGCTCTTCTTTATTCAGTTCTCAAGAGGAAAGAAAGGCCTGTGAGGACAGCAACAATATGTGTTATGCTGTGTTGAAATTTGGAATTCCTTTGTCGTGCTGTATTAAGTGCAACCATGAGGAAAGATGAGGTCAAGGGGAAAAAAATCCTGCAGGATTCCACAAGGCCACAGCTTCCACTGCAGTGCTGAAGCTCAGATTGTCACTGTGAAAAAGCTGTTAGATAAATACACAAAGGGCGTTTTAAAATCATTTTAATAATAAAATATATGTCAGAATCATACTGAAAACTAGACTTCAACTCAGTGAACTGTGTTTTCATGCATTATACAATGCCAATTGCCATGCAAATAGCTATGAAATAGAGTTAAATATAATTTAGGAGTTCTGTGTTTCATCAAGTAAGTGTCAGAAAGCACTTGGTGCATTACATTAAAAAAATATCTTATGACAATTAAAGTGGGCAAGTAGAGAAAGGCTGGGGAACAGAAGAGACCACTGAAAGTCCCTTTTGAATTATGGGGCAGAGATTGCCTTCAACTCCAAGATTACCTTCAATTTAAAAAAATTCTCTGGGATTAAAGATACACCTGAATCTTTAAGAACTCCTTAAGACTCTAAGGAGTGAAACACACTAAAGATTTGGAGACTCTTTGCCATAACAACAGAATATTGAAGCTTATGTTTTTAGGTACAAAGTACTTTCTTATCTGGTTTAATGCAAAAGAGATTTCAACTTTCAGGATAAAAAATATAGTATGACTTTTCTCCTGCAAGCAGCTGCATCATGATTGTCCAGTCATGCACACTATCTGTCTGACATTGTGCTTGGCCTCTGCTTTAACTTACACCAGCAACTTCTCTTGGTAGAGGAGCCTGCACATGGTGGAGGGACTAATTCACTACCCCTTTGGGTGGCATGAACCTGACTGAAGCAGGCCTGACACCAGCTTTGCTGTGCCCAAGTTTTTCTAAAGGCATTTCAACAGATCTTTGCCCTTAGATATGCCTCAAAGATCAGTATTTCTGCTCTACATCTCTGTCTCACTAAAAAGACAAAAAGAGCAGAGAGAGGACCTGTGTTCATTAAGTGTGAAGATGCTGGAAAGGACTCTCCTGTCAGACAGTTCCAGTGATATGAACCTGCCTAATGCCTTCTGCTAGCAAGGAAACCAGTTATTCTAGGTGCCAAGACTTCTTTTTCAGTTGATTCAAAGACGTAGAAATTTGTTGCAAGTATTTTATGAAATAGTAAAACAATGCTACCAGTGCAGTGACCACAGAATGACAGAACATGCTGAATTAGAGGGGAATCATCAGGATCATTGAGTCCAACTCTAGGCCCTGCACAGGGCACCTCTAGAACCATGCCATGTGCCCAAGAGCATTCTCCAAATGCTTCCTGAACCCAGTCAGGCTTGGTGCTGTGACCACTTTCCTGGGGAGCCTGTTCAGTGCCCAGCCACCCACTGGGGAAAAACCTTTTCCTGATACCCAAGCTAAACCTCCCTGACTCAGCTTCAGGTGCTGTCACTGTCCCCACAGAGCAGAGATCAGTGCCTGCCCCTCCTGTTCCCCTCACAAGGAAGCTGTCACTGTAGTGAGGTCTCCCCTCAGTCTCCTCCAGGCTGAACAGACCAAGTGCCCTCAGCCCCTCCTCACACCTCTTCCCCTCCAGACCCTTCACCATCCTCATGGCCTCCTTTGGATGCTCTCTGACAGCTGAATGTCTTTTTTGTATTGTGGTAACCAAAAGTGCACACAGGACTCGAGGTGAGCCACACCAGTGCAGAGCAGAGCAGGACATGATGTGTTAATGAAATAATAACTGGGTGCATACACACCTGCAGTTCTCCTCCTTCCTTGAAAGAGGCTTCTACAGCACTAACTATATCTCTAAGGACAAGTGCACAGTTTTTGCTGCCTGGTTTGGGGATTTGGTTTTTGGTTTTTGTTTTTTTTTATTATATTATCCACAGAGTTTATCTAAAAGAAGAGAGGCAGAACTAAAGATCACAACTGAATAGGAAAAAACAAAAGCCATGATACAACTCCTCTCCTTAATCTCATGGGTCCTAGCAGTCATTAATGGAAAAATACATTCTTGTCTTTTTAGATGCCTTTAGAGGTAAATCATTAGTCAGAACTGTAGCAAGGTAAAGTGAGTGACAGGGTGTGTCTCCTGGCACTTGACAAAGGCTGATGTGGCACATACCAGCCCTGGAGAGAACTGCAGCTCTGGGCTGCTTTTTGGGGTATAATGGGCACTCAGTGTGCTAGGAAAGAGTGTTCAAGAAGTTCCTGCTTGCCTGTAATTCAGGCAAAATTCAGTCTCCACTGAATACTGAGTGAAGCCAGAAACATCTGCTAAAGCTGCCATGGGAGCTCTAGTTTGAGAGTAATGTGTGCTGAGAGAGGAGAGAAATGGATGTTCAACAGGTGCCTCATGGAGGTTGTTTCAACGTCTTATAAAAAAAAAAACTTCCTAAAGACAAGTTAAGGACAGGAGATTGTGTGATCCCAGAAACACTTTAAACAGTTCTAATAGAGCAAAAGTTATTACATAAAGAAGAAATTTCATATGTTGGAGGTCTTAGGGGAAATGGATCAAAAATACTTAAAGATCACAGAGACATGTATTTCAAAGGCAAAGTTCAGGTAAAAACAAAGTCAATTGCAGGCTTGAATGACACAAAGGATGGTGTTAAAAACACCCAACATTTTCAGAATTCAGATGATGTGGTGGTTTGACCAGGAAGAAGTGGGAATTCTGGGATGCTGTGGTCAAACCAATGGGTGCTCAGATTTTGATA
>JAWWMS010000001.1:103645603-103663978 GCA_035048045.1 Chlorospingus semifuscus
CACATCTCACAGCAGACACCAGGGAGAGGGTATTCTCATGGGGGCACTGGCTCTGTGCCAGGCCTAAACCATGACAGATGATAAAGATGATAGAAATATTTTGACATACAGGAAGTCTAAGAACCATCAATATGATAAAAGTTATAGAATAGGGTCAGTCAAATATCTCAATCAGATAAGAAGTTGTGAAAGAGCCATTGGAGCTTCTTGTACACAAGAAACAAAGAAATTAAATTCAACAGAACAAGATCTACAATGGTATTAGAGGATAGATATATACTGTTGAGTATAGCTCTATTTGCAAGAATAGAATATTGTAAAACTTCAACTTTTTTAAAGTTTAAAAGAACACAATTAAAATAATTAACCTGGAATTGGAATTAGATTTTTAAATGTGGAAAATGTCACAGGCAAAATGAAGAACTGGAACAAAAATCCCTGAAGTTTTGAGGAGTGTTCATGTGTAGTTGTATTTGCAGAAACTAGATCTCCAAATTTAATTGAAAATTTTACAGTAAAGAAGTATATGTCTTGACCTAAATACAATCTGGAAATATACCTGGTTTTGCCTTCCAACATCCTTTAAGATCTAATTTTAACTAAGCCATTAACTGGTGTGGCAGTTTCTGTCAGACAGAATTGTTTCTTTGGTCTTCATTGCTACACTGCATCAGTACTACATAACAAAGAATATTAGTGTCGCAGATGAATAACTATGAAATCATTTAAAGATACCAATCTTTAAATACCAGATATTACTACTGTAAGCAAAGGGCAAGAGATATCTAACAGAAAAATGGGTTGGTAAGTAACAAACCCTGTGGCTTCACCCTCTGATAACAAGATAGCTGCACAGCCTGTATTTAAGGAAAGCAAATTCCTTCTCACCTTCTTTTTCTGTGAAAAAAATTAAGCAAAAAAAAAAAAGTTTTTGCTACTTCTTTCTCTATTCACACTCGAGTTGAAAATAAGCAGCATTTTAAAAACACCCAGGCAGTGCATTTTTATTTCTGTTCAGCAGATAAGCCATTCTGTGTGAAAGTTTCACTCTGGAAATTGTTATTGCATTCTGCATATGTTACCCTACAATTTCAGAGGAAAAGATAAACTTATCACCTTAGTTTTTGTTAAGTTTTTTTTCTTCATTAGGATGCCTATACATCTCCATCCTGCTTCTTCTCTGTAAACAGTTTCACTGCATTAAATAAGAAAGGACAGGAGAATAAATAAATTTTTCTGGGAGAATAAATAAATTTTTCTCTGCCCTTGAAATCACACTGCTTTTAACCTAAAGGAGTCTGGGTGTTTCCACTCTGCCCCGAGCAGCTTTAAAAGTGACAGTGGAAGGTGACAACATAAACTGTTACAATAATTCTCTTAGGAGCTGCCTTGCTGCAGATGGATTTGATAGTAATGTGTTTGTCAGGCTCTAGCACATCAGCTAAGGACAGTCCTGGGTGAGTGTCCTGAGTGCTGTGCAGAGCAATTGCACCAGCGAACTCTTTCTCATCTGACCAAATGGCCATGAATGTGTTTTATTGCTTAATGAAGAGATTATGTTATTAAATACTCTGACAAGTTTTATTTTTCTGTTTTATTTTTATTTTCTGTATTAATGTGAATGGAAAGTATTCAGTGTGTCTGAAAAAATGAGGTAATTGCAAAAGGCCAAAGCCATATCATGATCTCAAATTGAACAATTCTGTTACTACAGATTAGATGCCTGGACATTATTTGTGTTGAGTAAGAAGCAATATCTTTTTCCTCCTGCCCCCTAGTACAAAATATTGAATAAAAAACATTTAATTAAGGCTATCCTCCAGGCTACTGAATTGTTTCCATTAAATGTCCACCTCTCCTGACTTCTGCTCATTTTGGGAAATTAATCGAAAGCAATTATTTCTTAGAACTGTTTTGTATTTCCTTTAATCAGTCGACTCCTATGCAGGTCTCCTACCTCTTAATGATGATATTTTATCTTGTAATCAGTGTATGAGATGTTCTTTATATTGATATGTACTTCAAGCTGTGTCTATTTGTTAGCTTTGTGCAAAGTTAAAGAGCATCCTCTTTCAATCTGAGCAGACTCTAAATGAAATATAGAAATGGAATGTGAGCGTTTTGCAGAAGAACTAGCAGAGGTATTATTTGTCTTTATTTAAACATAGTCCAATTTTAATTGGTTTGTGTGTGTGTGTGTGTGTGTGTATACATATATACATACATATAAAAATAATGTGTGTGCAGGTGGAGAGGAGTTGAGTGAGAACATCATGGTTAACCTGTGCCACCCAGGAAAGAACACAACACACTGGTAGTATGTTATGTTCTGGAGAGGGGTAATACCTACACTTTAGATCTGGTCATTGAAAAATGGCAGAGATCCTACTTCTAGTTTCAGATACCAATTTTTCCCCCAAAAACTGAATAACAACCACATCAGCATTGGATTTTAATATCTTTATATATTAACATATCATATCTCAAAACCAAGACTCCTTTCACAGAAAGGTCCTTGGAGAAAAGGAATATTTCCCTTGGCAAAGTATTAAGTGTCACATCTTTGAGAACACACAGCCTTAATGACTTCACTGGAATCTGTGAGTTGAACATTTAGATTCAAAACTCAAAAATGCTCTGAAAGTAAGTAATCTTATCAGGCTAGTATTTGAAAGCCTCAGGTGCTCTACCAAGCCTTATCTTTACTTATATTGTAGTATTTTTTAGTTGTAAGGACTGGAAAAAATCCCTTTTAAAATATAAAATGAAAGTGAGTGTTAAAAAATATCAGCAAGATTCCAAAGTACAGCGAGACAGGAAAACAGACCTGGCAGTTGGGAACTGTCTCAGATGTTTTACCTAAAAATCACTCAGGTGCAATACACTATTTTTTATGATGAAAAGAGATCACTACACTGGGAAAAATATCCCAGATTTAACACCTTAAAGGATTTAAGGACAGATAACACACCAGATGAAGGTTTACTGAATGTCCACCCCAAGTACAAATATATGCATAAACCATTATAAGATTAATATTTCTTTTGTGATTCGATGCACATCCCAGCTTAACCTTTGCTTAATTTTTGCAGTGTATTTAAGTACATTGCTGAATCAGTGCCTCAAGTAGAATAATTACACTGATGGCATTCTATCAGCTGGAAGCCTGGAGGCTCAGTTTTCCCCAATACCACCCTTTGAAGTAGTTGTACAGGCTTGTTACTGCTAGAGATACCCAGACCCAGGGGATTTCAGGACACAGCAGGTATTTCCCATCCCATCTGATTGTTCATATAATATTCCCAAAAGAGTAGCTGAGAGAAAATGTCCCTTCTAGCAGTTTTGGTGGACATGTAGCATCTAAGAGTAAATTTGGATGCTGGATCTGATATCAAATGACTTCCTTTAACGGTTACTCTGAGAGAAAATGAAGTCTTTGAAGCCTTCTGCTTCACTCTAAATCAAGTGCACACTCACACAGAGGGCTCTGTGGTCTCTCACCTGCACCACAGCCAGTTGCTGTCTCTGGAGCTGCACACCTGCAGCAGCTGGCCTGAGCCCCACAGCCCCTTCAACCCTGTGCCTCTCTTGTAGACTGGCACTTGGCATAACCTCAGACCCCTCAGCCAAGCTGCCTTGCTGTTCATCTGTGGTCTTGCACACAGATCACCAACACAGACTGCACACACAGTTAAAACAATTAGAAATAGGATTCAGTGAGAGGATAGGATAAACTATGCTGCAGTAACCTGTTGGGCATCACTAGCTCCTTTTAATCTCCTTTTCCTTTTATTTTCTCATATTTGTGCCTCTTGCACCTGCTTAGCTCCTTCCCCCAAACAATCTTTAAAACCTGCCACAAAAGGTTTTACACAATGCCAAAATGCTCTTGCATCCTGGATCCCATAGGCAGGAGTCTACTTTAGTTTACATGATAGTGCAAAGAGATTTTTTTCTCTAATTAATATTTTTAGGTTATAAACCAGATTCAGCAGTCCTGTCCTCCTTCTTTGATAGCTTTAAGGACAGCTGGTTCAGTGTTGTGTAATTTTTACCAATTAGGTTTTTGCTGATGAGGCTACTACAAGTCCTCCACCTGTCACTGCTCCCCTGCTCCTTGTGGGGTCTCTCTAATCTGCACAGTTTTTCATTAGAAAACCCAGGAGTCATGCTCCTTCCCTTCAGTTTCCTTTCCTTTCCTTCGGTTTTGGGCCTGGTGTGGGAAGGACTCTTGTACCACAGGCAAACCTTTGCACTTCCTATTTTCACCCACGTGTTACAGTCAGGACTATGATTTCTAAAAGATTTTATGGAGTTAGTGGAAGGAGGTGACCTCAGAAGATAACTCCATGCTGCTTAAAGGTGAAGATACTACTGAGCTGATCTTTATGTTCTGCCTTTTGTAGCTGGGGGCATGCTTTGCTCTGTCCACTGTATGTAGGAGGTGTTTTAGGAACCCGTGTCAGGCAATAGAGTTAGTAGTGCACATGTACTTACTCCCAGAACTAGAAAACTTCAATAAAAGATACAGGAATCTGAGAAAAGCAAATAGCTGTACAATAATAGCAATTTTTGGTCGCTGGCCTTGCCTAATATCACATATTTTGGCTTCTGTCTGACATCAGTTACATTTCTTATATACCCTCAATCTGGGCACACATATTGTGAGCAGTACTTGTGAACTTCAGGAAGGATTTAGGTCAGAGATTAATGTACTTTTGGAAGAAAAGTCATGTTAATCCTTGTGGTATTGTCTATTGATAATATGTTAATCCTCACAGTATTGTCTGTGGATAATTTAAAGCAGCCAAGAAAAATGAATAAATTTTGCTCTAGGGAGAAAAGCATATAATGACAGCTTCTTTTGTCAGCCACCAACTTACTGGGCTGGTGCTGCAACTGTAGAAAACAAAAATATTCTCACTGACCTAGAATGTGAAGAAATATATTCCATTTCACTTTGAGATGGTAGCAGCATCACAGTGCTACCAGTGAAAAAAATTGTTTAAGAGTATTTAAGGGGAATATTTGAAGACATCTGTTGTGTGATAGAAATACAAAAGATATTTTCACTGGATAAGGTACAACAAAGCATTTTTAAAGTTTCCACTTGTAACTCTGCAGAGGATTAAATTATATTCTTTTAGATTTTATTTTTTTAAGCAATAGAGAATGTGCTGCATAGACATATAAGGGAAAAGCACAGGGTCTGCACTGTTTTCTTATCCATATTTGCATGGGTAAGACCTTAGAAACTGAGAACTGTTGGGCTGCAGGAGAAAACAGATCTACAAAAGAAAACTGTGGCTTTTAAGCACTTTTTAAATACAACCTGAAAGTCACAGACTACAATGCTAATGATATTCCAATGCAATTCTAATGATAACTAATGCTGTGTTGGCTCTTATTGAGACCTCTTTTCCACTGCAGTTACTAATATAACAGGAAGATATTTGAGAAACTAAGGCAAAAGCATCACTGCTAGCTGCTGTGATGCAGAGAGCAGCTGAAAGCCACCAAAAAACCATCAGCAATAACAATAACACCATCAGATTCTAGAGACAAGGAAGGGTTGACAGTGCAGCATTAAGCTATGGGATAACTATTCTGTCATGCAATAGTCCTTTGAATTTATGAGCATTAGAGCACCAGGTTTACCTTTATAGACTTTAAATGTTCATGCATACAAGGGCTAGGTTTCCAGTTCAACCTGCAGAGCTTCATAGATCGGAAGAACCTGACTTGGGCTTACTGAGAACTGCTTTAAGTTGTGACAATCTGTCCTGGAAGGTTTTTTTTTTTTGTTTTTTTTTTGTTTTTTTTTTGTTTTTTTTGCAACAGTTTGTTAGTAGAAAAAAAAAAAATACATGTTTTGAACATTTACCTGAACTGGTAATTTATCCTTTGTTCAGTAGTATGTGTGTGTACATGTACAAGTTTACCCCAGTAAACTTGTTTAGGTATTTTCATTATTAATAAATGGCGTTAGCACAGTTTTTCCTGGTTTGTATATCTAGATTGCATTGTTTTTAAAACAGCATTTACCATTAAATGTAAATAATACTCTTTTTAAAAACTTTGAGATTTAAAAAAGTGAATGATTCCTCCATCTTATAAATCTCTACTTTGTAACCCAGCATGATGTAGGGCTTAGATGTTTGCTTTAAGAATGAACACAGGATATCTACAGATCAAATTTTTTATGGTTGTAATCAACTCTGATTCAATGTGAAGTAGAAATTTTCAAAGACTTCAGTTGCTGTAAGTGTAATAGTTGAATGCAATTATTTTCCATTAGATGCAAGCTGCCAAGTTCACTCTTAGGAGGCTGTGTATGCCTCAAATAAAATCTGCTAAAAGGACCCTTTCCTCTCTGCTGCTGCACTGTTCTGAGATTTCTAAATGAACCAATACATGACAAAAGGTTTCTCACTCAGTGTTAGCACACGTAGCCCAGTGCACCCAAAAGGCAATAGATTAATTCTTAGAATTCCAGTCAGAAGTCAAAAACAGCTGAAGACTACTTCAGCTTTGAAACTCAGTATGTATGATCCTTCAAGCAGCTGTCCACAGTGAGGAGGGTTTCCTAGTCTCAGCCACTACCACAGCTGATGGGAACAAAAGGAACAATATCTGACTTGAACTGCATTCTTTTACACAGAGCCTGCAGTGGAGTTGCTGCTCTGCCACCTCCTGTAAACGTAACAGTGAGCACTATCAAAAGTGATCAATGGCATGAATACAGAGTAATAAAAAGACAGAAAGAAGAAGCAGTGCACAACCTCATCCATTTTACAACAATCTAACATTTCTGACTGCCAAGGATCGATTTTTTGTTGTCACATTAACACAGGACAACATGTATCAGCTAACTCATTTCCAGTTTTCTGCTATTAAAACCAGGAATGCTTCCTTGGAATCTATTAGTAAATCTGGCTTCAGTGAGCCAAAAAGGCTCAGCTGAAAAATTTTACTGGAATTAGATTTTTGAAACTATGGGACATGAGGTATTCTCTTCCTCTTGAATTCCCAGTTTAATTACATTATACTAGGCATGCTGACAACAAAAAAAACATCTTTTCAATAAATGCTTTAAATCCGTACAAAACAGAGTAGCTGTGGAGAGCTCTGTGGGGCCATAGCCTTTTACACAGTCTTTTAAGGTTACTCCTGTTCATTAGAAAAAACCACAAATGAATAATTAAGGAAAAATGGAAAGAGAATCTAGCCTTCTGTATCCTAGCTGAACACACCAATGCTTTTTGTTGGCGTGTAGTAACCACTGCCTACTGCAATGGATATTTTAGAAATCTGAGTATGTACTTCTGTCATTTGTTGAGTCAGACAGCCAGAATAGATTTTTGAG
The DNA here is from genome assembly GCA_035048045.1 of Chlorospingus semifuscus. Classification (NCBI taxonomy): domain Eukaryota; kingdom Metazoa; phylum Chordata; class Aves; order Passeriformes; family Passerellidae; genus Chlorospingus; species Chlorospingus semifuscus. The sequence goes on from JAWWMS010000001.1 coordinate 103,652,970, forward strand.
TTTAGTTTTGACAAAAACTAAACTAACTTCATCCAGTTTGTCAGGCAACTATACTTATTCAGTCTTATTTAGGCTGATTTTCATCAGGAGAGCTCTCTGTGCTTTGCTAAAATGAGAAAGCAAATCATCAAGTGCAAAAATGAATATGGAAAATGGGAATTTTTTTCCTCTTTAAGCAGGGGCATTAGACATTAAGATGGGAGTTGGGAAAGTATAGATTATAACATCTCTGTACTATTCAGAGTTATTCTTGAGTGCAGGGGACAAGGACCCTTCTTCTCTTTAAGTAGCAAATTGACTTAATTAAAGCTCCATGGAGGCAGACCAGAGCAACTCAACTTTGCAAATTTATCACTCAGAAGGTGCACTATATTGCCCCAAACTGTTTCTTTTGCTTGCAAAAGGACTACATTTGCTAAACTGTGCTATCAGAAATCTGTGGTGCAGAAGCTGTTGCAGAAGAGTGGAGGCTGCTAATGCAAGTTAGGCTGAGTTTACAGATCCTTTACATCTGGAGAACAGAAACGTGAATCTGTGGCACCAACAGGCACCAGCGTGACGTGCACCACTTTGGTACCACAAGGGAGGAAGTGACTTTTGGCAGTCATCCTGATGCATTCAAGTTTTCTGCAAAATTTCTAGATATATCAGTTTCTGCTTCTGCACGAGCCTGGAAATATGATTCAGCCTTTACAGATGATGACATGTCCCAGTCTAGTTCATTCTCAATTCATTTTGGGTTTGCTAAATTAAATTTTCCCTCTGCAGCCCCTTCAGAGCTCAGTTCAGGAAGATTCTTCCACTTGTTCTTCTTACAAAAGCAGAAAAAGCAGAAAGTGTATCTATTTACCTGGCTTTTAAGCTTCATTTGATCACCTCTCTATTACATAAAAAAAAAAAAATCCTGACATTATATATTAATGGCAGAACAGCTAGTAATGTGAGACATATAGGAACTTTGTTCTGTTATTTTTTATTTTTCTTTTTTTTCATTTTGAATAAATATTTTAGTCTTCAATGAAAACCTTTTTGCGCTGACAGATGGACCTGATTTTTCCCCAGTTCACAGCAGGTTAAATAAGGTGAAAAAATAATTATACACTGATTGAGAAGAGTGCGGATTAGATTGAAAGGAGACTTAATCACATAATTTTTGAAGAGGTAGTTCCCTTGATGTAGCACCTCTCGAGGGGGTCTCCTTTCCTCTTTTTTTCTCTTTTTTAGGTTTCTTTGGATTTTTTTCTATTGGTTTAATATTAAGGTTTTAAAATCAAGTAATTTGAGATTTTTTTTTCCTCTTCGTCTGAGCTCATATTTAATTAATACATGCTCAAAAACTAAGACTTTGCATAATTTACCCTCACTGAATGCTAGCTTAGACTTTCTTAAAGCAGCAGACATTGCTTAAAGGTGTACATGTAGTTTTGCCCTTTTCTGTCAAAAAGGAGTATAGAATACTTCCTTGACTTAGAGAGATGGATTAAAAAATAGGTGCATCTTACTGTGATTCTGAAATAAAAGTCTGCTTTGCTGCAGGATACTAGAATACATATGAGAGAACATTTTCTTGTAATAAAAACTGGCAGCTGAGCTTTCATTACCTAGTCACAAAAAATGACATCTGGACTGAGACAAAGTCAGACGCATAGATGAAGAGAGGTTAAAAATCACTAGATCAGAGATAAAAATTGAGGTAAAACCATGACCAAGAGGTGACAAATGCCAAAGACAAGGGGAGTAAATTTCCCTGCCAAGGGATATAACCCTGCATAACAAAGAATTCAGAATTCTAAGGCCTACAGATAATCTGTTTTCTGTATGAGACTAATCATAAATTTATCTGTGTCAAAATGGATAAAAATATGTGCATCCAAGTCTCAGAGCTCCTGCAGTTACACAATGGAGTTCTGCAGTGCCCAGGGGAAACTTTCAGGCCAATATTGCTCGAGGCTAAAATGAAATTAGCAGCATGGGCCTGATAGATCTCCTCCTAAAATAAAGTGGAAGCTTTCCATTCACATTTATGAGAGCTAGATTAGGTCTGATATTTATTTCCGAGATCCAGAACACTGACCATCCTCAATATGGCTCTTTTGGTACAAATCAAATTCATACCTGAGCTTTTAATTTACAGATAGCATGACTCCCAAAGCTACCATGAAAAAAGGGTTTCTACACTTTTCTCTACCCTTTTCTATCCAGCCTCATGGATCCTAGGTACAAATTGCTTTAAGTAATTCAGAAATTAATATTCTGTGTCTTCTTTGTCTTTTTCTCTGTCAAATATTGTAGAAATTTATTTTGCAAAGAGGTACATAATAATAAATTTAAACATTGCACCTTTTAAACGGAATTACACAGTGAGTAATGTGGTTTGAAATAAAATACAAAGGGGGCTGGGGATTAGAGGGAATGATTTTGGATTTTTAAGTAAACATTTTAGCATGTAACTGTAAGTATCAGACTACCCAACAGTTGTATTTATTGCTGGATTTCTTTATCTAAGTATGAAAACACATTAATATTGACACTTTATGGACAGAAAAGGCTCCTGTTCCTGCCAAATGTTGCACAAATTATTAATGTTTGTTAGGGGTGGTATTGTACAAAGACCCTGTGTATATAATTGTCTTTATTCACATAAATTAGCATTTTACATCCAATAGCAGCCTCTTAGCATCTAACCCCATGAATGCTGGAAAGGGAGCAGATTGCAACTCTTGAGTTTAATGTTTTATTTTAAGGTCTAGTAAAACATTTATAATGTATTTTTAAAACTCATTGGTATTCTCCTCCTCACAATCAGTGAAACAGTCTGTTGCTAATGTGGAATGAAGTGCTGTTTTACCTGCAAAAAAGATGTCATTGCTTTAAACGGGCTTGGCCAAATCAGCTTCTTAAATCTTAACTGTGCAAGGCAAAAGGCTGAAAGATAGTTTATCATGTCTGCAACAGGTGTGCTTCCAGCCACTGCCATTCCTGTCGGGCTGGCATTCACGAATTATCTGCAATAACGCAAAGAGAGCCTTACTTAATTTGTAGTCCAACTAATTGTTTCATGGTTCATGAGCTCAGCATTTCAACAAACAGGAACAAAGCCAAATTCTGTTCAGAAACTACCTGCCTGAAAATAGATATTGTAAAGGATTTAACATTCAGGTTTTTGTTTAATTAAAAACAGGAGCATTATTTCTAATATCCCAATTAAACCTTTTTCTGCCTTAAAATCTGGGGGTGGAAAAAGTTGCAAAAATAATGTTTTGAAAATATTAGCAGGTAACTGCAAATCTTAGTGTGAAAATGTCTGCTTTCTACAAGGAACTAGAGACAAGATGATGCCTTTCAGAGGATCAGAAAGGAGGTGTTCTTAAAATAAAATTGGGCCAGTTTCATTGACTTATTCACCCAAAGCCTTCAGTGATTGTTTCTAATATCATGTTGCAGTGTCTCTCATCTGCCAGTGAATGCTCTGCTGCATTCAATCACCATAATTCAGGTTGACTCAAATGCAGTTGCCAGGTTCAGAACCTGGAACATCCTCTTGAAAGGTAGGGGTTTTTCTTCTGTTTTTAAATGCCATCCAAAAAATGGTCAAGGTAGCTATTTCTCTTAAATTCTTGTCCAGAAATGTAAGGATAAACACAGTAATGAAGGGATCAGGAGGTACATGTGTGATCAGTACAGAATGATCCACTTTTATTTGCTATAGAAAGAATGAACCTGAAAGAGATTTACAAATTTCTCTGGAACTGTTAGGATAACAAGAGGCCAAAGCACAGAAGTAAGGAAGGGTGGGTGCAGTTATGACTGCCATTTGTGAAAGTCTTTAAGCAAAGCTGATGGTACAAGAAAAGAGTAACTGCAAGTGTAACTACAAGTGTAACTGCACTTTGTGATTCAGGGCTCACCTCTTGTGGAAAGAGAACATTTCTGATTCAGACCTTCTCCAAAACACAAGTAAATAAGACTATAAAATATATTAGTGAGGATTACAACACAGGCTTGTGTCTCATACTTCCACCAAGTGAAAGTCCTTCAAAAAACAGTAAATAAAAACCTATTAAGAGAAATCCTTTGGGGGAAAAAAGTCAGTGTGGCTGTTTGAAAGCTAAACACAAAAACCATATTTCAATATTGCAAAGGTGATTAGGTTAATGACATTTAGAAGGAATATAGCTAATATTATTTCTTAGCTTAGGAAATTGAGACACAGATGATTTCCTTATTTGCATATAAATTACATTAAAAATTGTTTAACCAAGACTTTTGGCCCCATAGAACATGAAATTGAATTAAAGGGGATTTTTTGGGTTTGTGGGTTTTTAAACATAGAAGAAGAAATCTCTTGGGGTTTTGTTGTTGTATTTGTTTCTGGATAACAACTTAGACGTCATTAGAAGTCTGAAGATTCAATATCAGTAAGACACAAAATTATATGAATTATTAATTCAGGTCCTCTGTCCCAAGTCATCTACTTTGGATGTCTGTATCCTTCCACAAGCATCCTTTGCTGCTTAAGCCACACAAAGGTGGGTGAGGGAAACTGTGAATTAAAGGCAGACTTCCTTATGAAAGGATTAGAACCCCTGAATGTGGAGGTGGTCCTTATTAAACAAGCTCAAATTAAGCTCTAAAGGGCTGAGTGCACAAAATGGAAGAAATGGGGTTTTTAATCTGCCTTTTATGTGGGAGTTAGCCAATGGCAATGGCAAATGCCTACACACATCTGTCTAGGGAGGGTGTAACACCTTTGCTTACCATTGCTGTGTGCCTGTTCAGCAGAGACACAGCAGTCTTGAACTCTATGAACATATCTTGACATTGTTTGAGAAGATATAACATTTCAATTAGATCATGATTTAATACTTTCAGTTATTTGCTTCAATCAGACTATTTGCAGTTTTGGTGCGTAGCCTTTGGAGCATTGATACGTGGTGGCAATAATGGATTCAAACAGACATATTGGTATTAGAAATAGCATCCTGTTACAGCTATTATGTCATGGATTTTAAAAAGCACTTAACGTCTTTTCCAACCCTTATAAAAATTCAGCAGCACATTTTCAAGCTTAAGACTGCTTTTCAAAAATTGTGCAGTTAGTGCTTTGTAATCTCTTATGTGAATATTTCTCTACACAGCTCTCTTCCTCTTGGTTTCACGTCACTTTCTAAGCTTTCCCAGTAAATGTGCTTTCTTAGTCAAGTAATAGTCTGCATTATTGTATACCAGTGTGTACTAGAGATGCAGAATAGAGCCACGGAGAGCCGCATAAAATTTCTTCCCAGTGCAGTTCTGCATCCTTTACCCGCAGTGGAATTCCACATTGTCATAACAAAGACCTCCTGGGCAGTGGAGCAGTATTGCCCACATCTGAACTCTTTTAAAAATAATAAAAAAAAAATTCTAGTAGCTTGAATAATCACAAACCTGAGGGGGAAAGTAATTTCACTAAAGGATTCAAAAACTTGTATTTTTTATTTTAACTTCTTACTTCTTTGTATTAGTCTCTGCAGTGGAACTGCAGAAAATTTGAAATGGCTCTTTGAAATGCATTTGAAACTATTTTTTATGCTGGCCCCTTGCTTGCATATTAGGTTTCAATCTAGAAAATACTTAAGTATCCTCATCCTGATTAACTGTACCTAGTGTCAAGGGAACTCATTAAACTAAACACTGAAATGTTAGTAATGTTTTTATAAATTTAGCTGAGACAATTGTAAAAGAAACCCCAAAACCCTCCTTTGGACAGAAAGCTCTTTTTTTCAGGTCTACTAAACATGTGTGCAAGGCTTTTTTAGCATTATAATTATTTGTCATTTAGTCAATTCTCACTCTTTTAAAATTAGAATAGCTTTTTCTGTCCACAGTAATTAAGTCCCTCTCTGACTTAGCACTTCAGATGGTTTTGCTTATACCATCAAAACAGGTATTCAGATTGTTTGGAATATTGAGCATTAACAGGAGAATTTTCTTGATTTGCTCTTTATTTGTGCTCCCAGGGCTTTTCCTGTCTTTTTATTTTTTTAATATTGTTTCCTTGTCCTTGACACTTTCACAATTTTTCAATACTCTACTTCCAAGGGAAATGTAATAGATATGGTCTTAATATGCTGGACTTTTTTTTCTTTTTTTTGTTGTTTTTTTTTTTTTTCCAAATATTAATGCTGCACCATGCTAAATAGCCTACACAACAGATTCCTCCAAAACTATATCAAGCACTGGAGGGATTAATTCCATTAAACATACTCAAGTAGAACAAGTATTAATTTTCTCCTCATCTGTAAGAAAAAAAAATTGGCTTATGTAGGCCTACACGCAAACATGACAAGGAAGTTTATGGGGACATTTATGTAGAAAACCACATTGTTATTATTTCCCATTGGTTAAAAAAATTGACAACACTTCAGTCTCTTCCTCCCTTTAGAAAAATTTCAATCACCTTCAAATAACATGAAGAAGGATACTTTAAAGAAATGCTTTAATGTTTTGTATTGTCCTTCACTCTCAAGGACTTGTTTTCTCCACAGATAAAAAGTTCTATATAAAACTAAGGTTGGAAATAGATTTTCCATTCCTAGTGAAGTCTTGAGAGTAAGAAATGGCTAATAAAGATGGGATTTTTTTTTCTTTTCTTTCACTTTTGAGATACCCTGAAAACTTTTTTCAAGAACAATGTCTACTAAAAATCAAGTAAAACAAAATTATGCAAGCTACCCATTCACTCATGTACTGGGGATGTTATTAGAATTAAAGAGAACTATTTTTTTCCCATTCTCACATTTACAGAGTTTCTGAAAATGTGCACATGCTACAGGCAAAATGTTAACCTTAAGAAGGTGTTGAGACAACAAGAGAGTGAAAAAAGATAATTCTGCAGCAATTCTAGTACGACACTGGTGTACCTTTCTTTCTCCCAGTTAATAGACAAAGAAGTTGGGAAGATGCCATGAAAACTCTGAGTTTAACAAGAACCCTTCCTTCTTCTTCTATTTTTTACAACTCATTGTATTCACTAGTCAGCAAGAAACAAGGTAAAAGGAGAGAATAAAACAGGCACATTCCAGCATCTTCCTGATTCTGAGCCTTGCTGGGACTTCAGTTGTGCTGCTGAAGATGAGCCTGCAGTGCATTTCCATGGGACCTCTTTTTCTTGTCTACAATAATTAAATACAGAAATCCTGCTGTGATTTAATAGGGCAGATTTTAATCTTTCATGAAAAAAATTCTTTATATTTTGTAATCATGGAGAAGGTATATGAAGAACCTTTGTAAACTGTGTGATTATGAAAATAAATGTAAGATTTTAATTTTAAAGTATTTCCTCTCTTTCCATTTTATAGTCTCAAAAAATGTTTTGTGTGACTTATTCACACAAACAGTGAAGGTGTATAAACTTTAAAGAGGTTCCAAACTGAGGTGCAATAAGAATACTTAATGGCTAGAGGTTTTCAGCTTCCTGCAGATAGCCTGAAGGATTTTTTAGTGACATGTTCAAGCTTGATATTTGCAAATAAGTTTATTTCAATATGTAATGATTTGAATTGCAGCCTGCTAAACTTGACAATGAGGTAGACTTCCTGAACACATATATAAAGATATTGCTCTAATTTTCTTATTTTTTCCTTTCACTCTTTTTTTCTTAAATTATTCAATTTATAAGGGCAAATATGGTTACTTTTGCACAGTGCTATCTATGACATAAACACTCAATGAGATCCCAGCGATGACTGATCTTGAATAAAGTTTAATTTGTTTAAATATGCATTGTATTATTATTATTATTGTTGTTGTTGTTGTTGTTGTTGTTGTTGTTGTTGTTGTTGTTGTTGCTGCTGCTGCTGTTGTTGTTTTTGTTGTTGTTTTGTTGTTATGATTCCATTCTATGTGTCTTAATTGATTACATTCAAATCTTCAGCATTCTAGACATGTAGAAATAATTCTGTCACCCTGCTAGGGTGACTGGGCCCTGGACCAGGCTGCTCAAGAGAGGCTGTGGAGTCTCTATCGTTGGAGGTATTCAAATTCTCTCAGCACTGTCCTGGACAACCAGCTCTAAGTGGCCCTGCTTGAGCAGGTGCAGGACAATGTAACCTCCAGGAGCCAATTTTGTACTTAGATTTGCTCAGTTTTTTAACCAAAGTTTTTAAACCATCTTGTTTTTTTAAAGAGTTAAAGAATTTGAAGTTTATATATTTGACCTGAGGAAATTATGAATGGATAATGCACAATGAAAGAAGTTCAAGTTAGTTAATGGATTTCTGTGGCAGAGCATTTCTTGCTCCCTTACATACAGAAACTCTGTTGTGGTGAAAAATGGGGAAAGATGAGCAGGGTAGATACAGCACATATTATAAAAGGGAGAAGAAAAATCACGAAGGCAAAGTAATTTACAGAAAGAGTCTGCACTATCACAAAGCAGCAGAGATACTGTATACCCACAGTAATGCTTTTGCAATAAATCTGAAGTCCCAGACTAGGCTGACAAATTTTGCAGCCATTATACAATGGTAGAGTCATAGAATGGTTTGGGTTGGAAGAAACTTTAAAGTTCATCTAGCTCCAACCTCCCTGCCATGAGCAGGAAGAACTGTCACTAGACCAGGCTACTCTGATTCCCATCCAACCTGGCCTTGAACACTTTAAGGGTGTTACTAGTTCTTGGATTATAATGGTATTACTTAATGGTATTACTAATTCTTGGGTTTAGTGTTGGTCTGGCAACAATTTCCAATGAAACAAAGAAGTGAAACACAACATAAAAAAAAAAGGTAGAAATGAGCCTTGGTTAAAGGTTCCTAGGAACATGGGGGCAACATTGAGATTTTTTAAGGAAAATCACTTAGGGATGGTTGTTTCCTTTATCAGAGTGGGAAGAATAGCCAATGAAAATTAATACCAAAGTCTAAACTAACAACCTCAGATTGCATTTAAAGAGACAAGGAAAATGCATGTCCAGTAAATTGTCCAATAAAGAAGCATCTATGAATTTCTGTGAATTTCTGTATTCAGAAATAAAATTTAAGTGCCCAGTATATGAACAGGTGGACTAAAATTAAACAAATCACGGAATGTGCTGAGCTGGAATTGACCCCACGAGGATCAAAGTCCAACTCCTGGCCCTGCACAGACACCCCAAGGGTCACACCCTGATCCAAACACGTCCTGAACTCAGGCTTGGTGCTGTGATCACTTCCCTGGGGAGCCTGTTCCAGGGCCCAGCCACCCTCAGGCTGAAGAACCTTTTCCTGATGCCCAACCTAAACCTCTCCTGACACAACTTCGTACCATAAAAATCTACCAGTTAGACTAAAAACATGGTCTTAAAGCAAACCTTCTTTGTCCAAGGTGGACTTCAAGTTATTTTGGATATTCAGTAAAATACTTGAGAATGCAAGGACCAGAAAAGAGCATTAATAAGCTCATCCATCAAAAATATGTTTATGTACGAAGCAGAAATAATATTTTAAGTATTTGGTCTGTTAAAAAAATTATAGTCATGACATTTTTTCTCTTTTTTCCACAACCCCCAACATAAATCACACTGTTCCAATAAAAACACACAGAAAGCAGCAGAGCAGAATCCTTGCTAGCATGTCACAATCCACTAACTGCAAGATTTTCTGCATTTTATCTGACAACAATGTGCATCCTCTTTCTTTTATTTTCAGCTTTACTAAATCAAGAGTCTTTTTAGAATAAAGAACATGGAATGAGAATTATAAACTAAAGCTGATATTAGATTCTGAGCATAGTTGGATGTTTGTGACTTGCAGACCAATAGGCAACTAATATTTCACAGTGAGGTGGAATGTAGACTCTGTTTCATTTTTTTGTTTTATCTCCTGTTATGTTTCTGTTATTTTTTGTTTTCCAGTAGAAATAGTTTCTAGAAACACATTGCTGATGCACGAGACCAGAAATTTTTTCCAATGGAATATACCCTCATCAGGTAAATATTCATATGACTCAATTAAAGCTAATTTTTGCTTGCTCTATGTACAGACCAAAATGAGCTTTCTTAGAATAAAATTTAATTTAGAAACTAACAGTAGACATCCTAAAGTAAAGGATTTATATGTAGTTTTAATATTCTCCTCCATCACTCACAATGGCATGAAGAAAACAATACCAAATCTCCCTCTTTTTGCCTTTCTCATTTTTTTCATTCAAGGCTAGCTGAATAAGGAAATATGAAAAGTTGACTACAAATTTACAATTCTTTGGGCTACCATGTAAAGACTTACAGAATTTTCCATCTGTCCTAACAGCTGGAGACTTAGTCAGATCCCTGGCAGGAACTGTAATCTTTCCTTTGTAATTTTTTTTCCTTTGGTGGAAGACTGAAGAGGTCCATAATTTACCATGATTGCTTTAAGAAACGATGCTGTGTAATGAAACATTCTAGCATATTATTCTTTAAACATGGAAGGAATGGGAAATATGGAGGGCTAACTTGACTAAATGAGAAATAGTATATAATGACGGATCTGAAAATTGCTCCAAGAAATCTTTCAGAAAAACAGAATTATCATATTTTTATGCTAAACATATATGTATATAAGGAAATAACTATATTTCTGTTTTCTCTTGTTCATTTATGCCTTGATACAAACAAAAAGCACAGGAATTTCATTAACTTCAAGCTGGAAACTGAATGTTTATGGGGCAAGGGGGTGGAATATCAGACCACAGAAAATATTGCATTTCTGAAAAATGAAAATATATAACAATTGCCTTTGATTTTTTACATTGGAAATGTATAATTAAGTAATCAAAACTTTCTTTCTATATTTCTATGGAATTATTTTATGTTTTCTCTCTTTCCAGTTAAATAAGAAAGATGAAAAATGCCACTTGTGAACACTGCGATATTTTGTACCTAAAGTTGCATACCCTCTTCTGCACTTTGAGTTTCTAAAACCTCTATTCCCTGAAATAATGTTGGCCATTATATAATTTCACCAAATTTAAAAAAATGGTTTATAGAGTAAATATTCAGTCACGTGAAG